>CM031946.1:10682512-11278367 GCA_018749465.1 Paracanthobrama guichenoti
ATAAAATAGCTTACTAAATATGTGTTATTTCTGGCATTTTCTTTAATAGATCAGCAAAAACTGAGGAAACTTTTGGCTTCTTGTCTTCTTCATTCTTCCTATGTACAAGTATGCACATTTTGTTTGAGTAAAAAGAGATGAAAGTATAAATGCTATGTATTAGTATAAATAGTATGAAAATACTAGCTTTTATGTATTTTTATTTTCAAACAAAATGTGCATATTTGCACATAGGGAGAATGAAGAAGACCGTAGTTTACATATTTCAGTTGTAGTGGAAATATTATGGTTAAACTTTACAATAAGGTCCCATTAGTTAACGTTAGTTAATCTAACATTAACTAATACATCTGTTACAGTTTTATTCATCTTTGTTAACATATTTAATAAAAATTCAACTGTTCATGTTAGTTAGCTCGGGTCCTTTAACTCATTTTAACAGATACAACTTTTGATTTTAATAATGTATTAGATTATAATGTATAAAAAAATCACATTTACTAAGATTAATAAATGCTTTAGAAGTATTTTTCATTGTTAGTTCATGTTAACTAATATTGGTAAAGTTAACAAATTGAACCTTATTGAAAACTGCCATAACTCCTCTTATAAAAAGGTATGTACAATTTAATTTAATAATTAAAAAAAAATAATAATAATAACAAACAACATCATTATCCTTTCAGGAACTCTTCAAGAACAATTTTTGTACAGTAAATACAGCATTAACAGAAATATTTGACCTGGATCTGGAGTGTTTCAGAGAGCTGTGTAATAATAATAATAAACATTTAATAAGTAACGCATTATTTATTAAATAATACTTTTAATATGAATAATCATTTTATTATATTATATGATATAATGAATTCGTGTGGTGGGAGGAGGAAGCCTCAGCTGAGATATTTCGAGGGATTTGGAACCTGTTTGTGGCATATGGTCTCTCAGCATGCGTGAGGACTTAAAGACAATATGACTCCACCTACACACAGCTAAAGTGTTGTTAAGCTTTGCGTTTGCTCTTCGCCTGTTTGTTAACTGCTCAGTTAATGAGTGAGGGACGAGGTCTGCGTCAGCACTGTTCCACCGTTAAAGATAAATGAGTGGATGAGAGCTTTGTTGCAACCTCTTTGAGTTTCCTGTCACTCAAGGTGAGCTGTCACCCCCGCAACTTTCCTACCACATAAAGGGTGGGACGTACCACATTCCGTACCAGTGCGTCAGTCTGTCATTAAGCATACACGGGGGGCCGCCGAGCCCCTCTCGCACATTGTTCCGACCCCACTAGTATGTTCCACATACACTTGCACAGACATGCAGGTTTCCTTGCATTGTTTCACACTTGTTTCTTCCTCTGCTAGCTTTCTAGTGCTGTGTTGAAAGTGCGATGCGAGATGGCCTAAATAAAACGCATTGAGGTGGCAACACACCATATGAGGCAAACTGTGACTGTCGGATGCGTGACGGGTTCATTCTAGCTGTGACTGTGTATGTCTTCATTCATTTCTCAGCGCCTTTCCCTGCACCCTGTGGTCATGATATAAACATTAACTGAATCATTTTTGTTCGAATTGCAGAATCAAACTCCTAGTGGACACTATACAAATGATCAAACTCGGTGGGATGCTTCCATTGTGAGCTGTGTTATGTCTTTATTTGATTGCCGCTATTAGAAATTTGTGTGTATGTGTGCATTGGTGCATGTGCAATACATTTATAATGATACTCTGCATGGAACAAAATCATGCTTGACTTGCTGCCTCAAACTGAAACATATCTTTCCAGAAAAAGAGGCATGAACCAGTACGGTGGATTTGATGTATAAAACACTGCCCCACTTATCTGGCTCTTCATTACCGAAGCTTTAATTAGACACTGATGGTTTCACTCCATCTTTCATTTCACCTATGACAATACGACTGCATGTGTTTCCAGAACGTTCGGTTCATTCTGAATGCACATGTGATCTGGAACATGAGAATGCCCATTCATTTAACTTAAATCCGAGCACTGCTTTTTGGAATACTTCATTATGATTGGACAGTCGTGTCATAGCCGAATGTTTTTTGTATAATGACCCAGCAATCCTAATTGTACTATTTTATTGTCTCTTGGATCACTTTGCGGTCTCTTTCTCACATGATAAAAAGAGAATACTATACAGTAAGGTTACATTTTTAACATTACAATTATTTAATTATGTCATCCGGGTATCATGGACTCCGTCTCTTGTTTCATACAAACGCAGCTGCTGCCATTTTGCAGTGATTGTTTTGGATTTGAATCCATTACACTGTAATGGATTATAAGATAACAAAACACGTACGATTTTAAAACAGTTTAATCTCAAATCAGCATCTCTTATGCCCATAATTATTTATGTGGTGAAATACGTATGACCTTAAATGTCTGTCTAGTTTGAACTCATATTTCAACTCAATATTTTGTGTCTAATTATGTGCCGAGTAGCTGTGTAATAAGTGGGATAATGTACATCACGCCGTTTGTTATCGCAGAATAAACCCCTTCAGAATAAGCCCATTTATTCTGCAATATCAACCGGCTGGATGTACATTATCCTACTTAAATTCAGTTAACTGTGCATTCTGCCTTCATTATAGGCATGCTATGAACTGGACAGGCTATCACATCAGGTCACATTAGGCATTTTCATGATTGACTAATTCGAGTTCAATGATCCATTGATTGGTCTTGTTCTTGAATTGTCAGCTGACAAGTGTTGGCAGAGGAAATTAGCTACTGTTTGGTTCACACCCAACCCTGTGGTTTAATCTGCTTTAATTTAGGGTCTATTTTTACCGCGCTCAATCACTCCATGAATAGAGGCTGATGGAGAGGGGGTCCTGCAAGATGGTTGATTTTGATGATGTTCAGTCTGCTCTAGAGTAAAACAGAGAATCGTTTAATGGAAATGGATGGTGCTGGAAAACCTTAAAACATCAGGGAAATTTAAAATAGTTATTTCCAGACCTGAGGAAATGTGTTACGTTTGTCATTCATGTGCCTGTATTTCTTGTGTTTCCTTTCAGTTTAGTCTTGTTAAGTCATTGTTAGTTGCCTTATTTACTCATGAGTTTCACCTGCATCTAGTTTAGTTGCCTTTGTTTGTCCCCTGTATAGAGCCCTGTGTTTTAGTTGTTCTCTATCAGTTATTGTCTTTAGTAAGTGTGTGGATTATCCTGCTGCTTCTCCTGGTTTTCTCCTATGTGTAACAGTTTATATTTTAAATAAACACTGTTCTTTCACAGTTTACACAAAAATATTAAACAGCACAATTTTAACATTGATAATAGTCAGCATATTAGAATGATTTCTGAAAGATCATGTGACACTGAAGACTGGAGTAATGCTGCTGAAAATTCAGCTTTTCCATCACACAAATAAATTACATTTTAAAATATATCTGTAGTTGTATTTTCAATCAAATAAATGTAGCATTGGTGATCAAGAAAAAACATTTAACACGAACGGTAGACAGTATATCTTATACTTCCTTGTGTCTTATGTATGAGTTTTTGAAGCTTTGTAAATGATAGGTAGATAGATGTTATGTCACCACACAATGAGTCACTTGCGCCCCAGTTACGTCATCTCTATTATAAACTTTGCATGTGGCGTTTCACTGGTTTGGGCTTTTTAGATGCATACTGGCCCTCTAAAGCCCGAACGCAGAGAACAATCGACTGCGAGGAAAATAAAACCATGAGTCATAGGGAGCCAGAGCTTGTGTTTTGTCATTACAGCAAGCTGTTATCGCTTCTATTATGGACACATACAGCTGAAAAGGCTGAGGCCCAGCTCATTTCATCTGTGTGAATGCCTACCTTACACTGGACCACTAGAGCTGAGAGGGTGGATGCTCTCTCGCCCTCTTTTAGGCCTTTCTTCCTCTCCTCTCCCATTTTATCTTTCTGTTTGGACTCTGTCTTCCCCCCTGCATCACTGCTGTCCCCTTCATCTTCATCGTCCTCATCTTCATCAGACCTAAGGCTCTTCTCGCTCTCCTCCGGAGACTCTCTCTCCTCCGTGGAGTCATCCACCGTGCTCTCGCTCCTCTCCTCTGGCTCTCCGCCCTCTTTGCTGTCTGCCAGGGGTGAGCGAACATGAGATGGGATGTCCCGGGCCTCTCCACGCAAACGTGTAATGTTGCCCTCCAGGAGGCGTCGCTGCACGATGCTGTGGGGCTGCTGTATGGGGCACACAGGAATAGGAAATTATGTCATTCATTGCTATGACTGTTTGAAATAGCATACTACTATATTTTGTTTGTACATTTTCTGTATGCACGAAGAACTTGGGTGTTCTGTTACATTTACCTAATACTGTTTCACACAATTAAATATCTCGTTTTTGATTTTTTTTGACACAAAATGCAATGAATGCAAAAAAAAAAAAAAAAATGCGATTAAATTATTAAAAAGTTATTTAATTAAATTGGATAACATATTAAATTAAATTTAAAATATGCACAATATAAATGTTACATAAATGTTATTATATTAAATGAAACATTTAATTAATTAAAATTGCGGATCAGTGTGAACGGGGACCATTTTGACAACGTTGTCATCTGTACGTGAAAATCGCAAAGGAAAAACTTTTCAGGGTTTTTTTTACATCGTTGTCATACTCGTATACTATTGCTTATGAATAGTAAAAATTGACGAATGCAGTACACTATTCTACTTCAAACATACAGCCAATGTTATTTTTTCCTATCCGTAAAACTGCTGTGAAAAACTAATTTCTAATTGATGAAAAACTAATTTCTTTCAATGGGATCCTTGTGCATTATAAGCACCACTGGAGCTATTTTGTAGAGTGTTATTTGCTGAGCACTTTGATACATGTTAATTGTTTTTCCCTTTTACATTGCTTTAGTTTGATTGCTTGTGGGAAATAAACAAGTTTATGGATGTTTTATCAGTCAGTTTTTAGTCATTGTAAGTGCTGAAGTTAACGCCATTAACAAACATGACGGCTCCAGAACGACTCCCATCACTTTAATTACTGCTAAAATCTGTGTGTCTGATTTGGCCAAGGTTCCCAAAAGACACCATTAACTTCCAACATGCTTTTTAATGTAAAGTGGAAGAAATTAGCATTTAAAAAAAATATATATATATATCAAAATTGAGGCTGTGAGTGTCACTTTGTCAACCTTCTTTGTGCAATTGTGCATATTTAACAAACTGGTGCAATTCAGTCACATTGAACAAGCTAACAGTACTAAAACAAACATCTCAAGTAAAAATGTTCATAGGTTCCTGATGCACTGTAGAAGTAAAACTGATGCCTTTATTTCAGTTTCATTGGCCTTTTGTTGTTAGTGTGGTTTTATCATTCTATTCTATTTCTTTGTGCTAGATTGCACAATATCTCAGTTATATTTCAGAAACAAATCCTGCAGATTGTTGTTTATGACAGTTAAGTGAATATTAGATAAAGAAGGCAATCTGTGCAGTGTACATAGTGCAGGTGCTGTGTTACTGTCTATAAGATTTCTTCTCCTATAACTTAGTTAGAGAGCAGCTGCCATTTCCTCAACAGGGTGACCTGAGGAGACCAGTGTGCAATTTGATCTGCTTTAAAAAAATTATCTACCTCTCTAATAATACAATTATCAAGACTTTTGAAAGAACCACTCAGATATCCTCAAAGGGGAAGCTGAAAATACACAGAGAAACCTAGATATTCCCTTCCTTTTCTGTCCCATCTCTTTCATCTTCTACATGTGGTGCTGTTCTTTTGTAACTCAAAGCATATGCTCACCCTGTTCAAAAATTCAGTTTAAGATTATACTGAATGTATAAGATTATATATAACAGGTGTTTTGGAGAGCAGTGTATATATATATATATATATATATATATATATATATATATATATATATATATATATATATATATATATATATATATATATATATATATATATATATATATATACACTCACCTAGGATTATTAGGAACACCATACTAATACTGTGTTTGACCCCTTTTGCCTTCAGAACTGCCTTAATTCTACGTTGCATTGATTCAACAAGGTGCTGAAAGCATTCTTTAGAAATGTTGGCCCATATTGATAGGATAGCATCTTGCAGTTGATGGAGATTTGTGGGATGCACATCCAGGGCACGAAGCTCCCGTTCCACCACATCCCAAAGATGCTCTATTGGGTTGAGATCTGGTGACTGTGGGGGCCATTTTAGTACAGTGAACTTATTGTCATGTTCAAGAAACCAATTTGAAATGATTCGAGCTATGTGACATGGTGCATTATCCTGCTGGAAGTAGCCATCAGAGAATGGGTACATGGTGGTCATAAAGGGATGGACATGGTCAGAAACAATGCTCAGGTAGGCCGTGGCATTTAAACAATGCCTAATTGGCACTAAGGGGCCTAAAGTGTGCCAAGAAAACATCCCCCACACCATTACACCACCACCACCAGCCTGCACAGTGGTAACAAGGCATGATGGATCCATGTTCTCATTCTGTTTACGCCAAATTCTAACTCTACCATCTGAATGTCTCAACAGAAATCAAGACTCATCAGACCAGGCAACATTTTTCCAGTCTTCAACTGTCCAATTTTGGTGAGCTTGTGCAAATTGTAGCCTCTTTTTCCTATTTGTAGTGGAGATGAGTGGTACCCAGTGGGGTCTTGCGTGTGCGTGTTGTGGCTTCAC
Source organism: Paracanthobrama guichenoti (assembly GCA_018749465.1). Classification (NCBI taxonomy): domain Eukaryota; kingdom Metazoa; phylum Chordata; class Actinopteri; order Cypriniformes; family Gobionidae; genus Paracanthobrama; species Paracanthobrama guichenoti. Next base: position 10,689,225 of record CM031946.1, read on the forward strand.
AAATGCTTTGCTGCATACCTCGGTTGTAACAAGTGGTTATTTCAGTCAAAGTTGCTCTTCTATCAGCTTGAATCAGTCAGCCCATTCTCCTCTGACCTCTAGCATCAACAAGGCATTTTTCGCCCACAGGACTGCCACACACTGGATTTTTTCCCTTTTCACACCATTCTTTGTAAACCCTAGAAATGGTTGTGTGTGAAAATCCCAGTAACTGAGCAGATTGTGAAATACTCAGACCGGCCCGTCTGGCACCAACAACAATGCCACGCTCATAATTGCTTAAATCACCTTTCTTTCCCATTCTGACATTCAGTTTGGAGTTCAGGAGATTGTCTTGACCAGGACCACACCCCTAAATGCATTGAAGCAACTGCCATGTGATTGGTTGATTAGATAATTGCATTAATGAGAAATGGAACAGGTGTTCCTAATAATCCTTTAGGTGAGTGTGTGTATGTATATATATATATATATATATATATATATATGTATATATATATATATATATATATATATATATATATATATATATATATATATGTATATATATATATATATATATGTATATGTATGTATATACACTGATATATAAATTATATAATGCAATATTGTTATATAAATCGGTCTAAATCTGTGTTATATATAGATAATATAATATCTCTATTTGCTGATATAATCCATCCACCTATACAGGTGTGTATATATATATCAAGATGCTGATTATACAGCATGATTATTGTATATACAATATAAGGCCACTCTATAATATGGGGGTGGGGGCTGGTGTGACCACCATTTTCTGTTGTTCAGGTTGTTGATATGTGGCCTGTGGAATGCTGGTATATATATATATCTTCAATATATGTATATATATATATATATATATATATATATATATATATATATATATATATATATATATATATATATATATATATATATATATATATATATATATATATATATATATATATATATATGTATATATATATATACATATATAAATATATATATATAGTATAATAACTCTCTTTTATATATATCCATCCACCTCACATATACATATATATTATATAGCATATATATATAAAGGCCATATACATATCTGTTGTTCATATATTATATATATACATATATCTTATACATATACGATATATATATATATATATATATATATATATATATATATATATATATATATATATATATATATATATATATATATATATATATATATATATATATATATATATATATATATATATATATATATATATATATATATATATATATATATATATATATATATATATATATATATATATATATATATATTTGTATATATATATATATACATACATGTATATATTAATTATGTAAATAAACACACATGTGTATATATCTATATTTATGTGTATATATCTATATAATATATATTATATATATAAATATTAAAAAAATTAAATGTATGCATGTGTATTTATTATATATATATATATATATATATATATAAAACACAAACATTTATTAATACAAATAAAAAATATATATTTAAAAATACTGTATAATCATGTAAAAAAATTGTCATAATGTACAAAATTTCTTACAAATGCATTCATTTAGTTGTTTAATCTTTTTTTATTGGTATAGGTGAGTGGAGATAAATAGCAAAAGAGGAATGGAATGGAGAAAAATGCCAATTATATCCCGAGAACATGAGCATTGAATCAGAAAGACTTTCAAATGATTCATGCTTGTGCCAACATTTTTCTACCATCCTGCTATAAATGTGTCAGCTCACCAAAACATTATCACTAGGTATTTCCTCCAGCTACACAATAACATTATTGATCCGCAGCTGTGGGTTAGATGGCATGTCATAGCATTTTTTTATAATAGACTTTTGTATATTGGTCGAAAAAGAGTGCATTTTTTATGGCCAACAGCAGAATCCTCATGCAGTCACTATAGGGATGGCCGATATGGACTTAAAATTATATCACAATATTTCTGATATTTATTGCAATAACGATATCAATGACGCTAAAATACATAGTATTATTGATCAGTGTTTTTGGCTACTAGTGAGAGCTTTGGCGTGCATTCTTGAGAGCCCCAGAAACACAAACATTGATCTAAAGTAAAACATTCCCATCATCAAATAGGCTCCTATAAATATGCCAATTACATACTTTTTTTTTTTTTTTAAACAGTAAAATCCAAACACCAGCCCTTGCAGAAATGGAAAAGTTGCAGAAATACTTAAAAGTGCAGATCATGTTTAAATAGTGCAATTGTACTGAAAAACTTCACACAATAATAATTAAACGCAATAACAATTCAAATCAAATACAGATTCTGTATTTATTCATATACTCTCATGGTGTAACCAGCAAAAGTAAAACCCCAACCTGTTTTCAGAAAGGTTACAAATTTACAAGAAATTGCAAGTAATTATAACTAAAACTTGGTAACCATGTATGAATGAATGTGCCACATGTGTCTGTAATGTCCGTAATGTGTCGGTAAAAAAATAACAATAAGACTGATAAGTTAATAATATTACTATGAATTCTACTACTAAATAAACTAAAATAAACCGCACTAAGGATTGATGATCATGAATGTTAATCACGTTGTCAGTGTTCGCTTGAAATTAATTTGCCGAAATCAAAACAGGGACAGTAATAGGTGAGTGCCAGCCAATGAGATTGCTGTTTGTGCATTAGTTTATGCTTGTTCATAAAGGCTGAATAATTCCAAATGAACTCAATTCTTTTTACAGGAAAATACAACAAAGAATATCGTTTACATGTAGCATGTTAATTCTGCGTGGTGGGACTCTCGCTCTCCCTTTGAGTGTGTGAGAAACACGGGACGCTCTCAGCAAAGCGACGGATAGTCAGGTGCCTCACACTGTCAACCGTGCATCAAATAACTGTGCATTCATTGAGGTGGATTGAAATAGCGCACTTTACGGAGAGCAAAAACTCTCAAGCACTCTGATAAAGAGTGTTCGGTGAATGAAAATATATCTGTGTACCAGTTCCAGATTGTAGAGCTCCTCTTTTAGCGATAATCCGTTTTTCCATTGTTTTCGCTCTGCACGTGAGCTGCGGATTGGTTGCAAACAGAAAAACATCATCAACAAGGCTTTATCGTTAAGACTATTTCTTATCATGGGGAGAATATTTACCGGTATATTGCAAACGATAAGATATCACCCATCCCTATCAGTCACAATGAGAGTTTTGTCGCTTTTTGCTTTAAGATCAACCTGGTGTGGCACTTCATTTTTCAATGGATGTGTATTCCAGACTTACAGATTTATAGATTTTCGTCTCCTTTCATCAAATAAAAAGTCACAGAGCAATCTGTTTTCTTATTCATTGATCTTTACAAGTCCAATACCGCGTGATCAGACACAAGCCACATGAAACTATATCCTGACACGGAGTCAAAGGCTGAGATGGTATTGCGAAGCTCAGTTTATCCTGGCATAATGAGATGACCTCCACAAGAGCCCTTACATTCCTGTAGACGCCCTCTTGCAAAATGAGGAAACCCATCCAGCTGTGACTTGACTGTTGATGATGCTGCAGTTGCTCTTTATTGCTGCTGTACATCCAAAGGCAGGTCAGTTAGATTGTTAGAATTGATTTGATTGATTAAATTGGCTGAAAACAAATGCATTTCTCTTGTGTCTGACAGACCAATCACAACTAGTTCTGTTCGTCTTTCTACTCAGATGGTGTGGGTAAACTGAGAGACTTAAAGGTAAATGCCACCGTCAGTATTTTTGCTTGCGCTGTTGCTCTGCTATCTATAGGTTCCACAATGACCTCGTATTGACCTTCTACCAGTTGAACCTGTTTTGAATGAGAACACAGGTGAAGTAAGACATATAAGCCCAGAACAGCTGTAACTTTATTTACATGCAGAGTAAAATTTGGATGATGGCAAAAAAATATACATGTGCCAGATTTCAGGTTGTTAAAAAAAAATACACCATTTAGGGCATTTACCTCATGCATGTCAACACACTCCAGGTGTTTGTCTAAAAGTGAAATCATGCCGTGATGACATGGTTTGATAACAGTGCAATACAACAGTGCAGATTGGGTATTTAGCCTAGAAAACATCCGCCTTGCATCACTTTCTGGATGATGACAACATCAGTAATTTTACACACAGTTAAGTCTAAATGAATCTCTGAGAGCCTTTAAGTTAGACCTGAATGAAGAAAACTGTTGAGAAAAGCCCTTCACAATGAGTACCATAGATGGCCATTGTTTTATATTATTAATTTTTTTATTGAAAAGATTAACAAGTTAACGCATCAAGTTAAATGTGCTGTGATGAGCATCATTACAGCACTTTTCTTCTTAATGAGGTGTGTGACCATGCATGTGTTCGTGTGTAAATGCATAGTCAGGGTCATTCATTTTCTGTTGGAATCTTCTGATTCACCTTTACATCTGAGAAACGTGTATATACATACACTCACTGGCCACTTCATTAGGTGCATCGTGCTAGAACTGGGTTGGACCATTTTGCCTTCAGAACTGCCTTAATTCTTCGTGGCATAGTTTCAACAGGGTGCTGGAAACATTTTAGGCCATATCAACATGATAGTATCATGCAGTTGCTGTGGATTTGGCTTTTTCTTATTTGCTTTAGACATTTAAAAAACCTAGTCTAAAATGTTTTGCTTAATTCAAGAAAATCTGTAAACAGGTCTTAATATTTCTTAATATTTTACAATTAATTATGTAATTGATATAATAAGATAATTGTATTTTACGATTATAAATAATTATTTTATTAATATATTGCATCTTAAGTCTTATAATTGAAGTATTCTTAGATATTTTACTTTAAAACAAAGATTATTAGAATACAATTTACAGTCTTTCTACTTCAAAATTTCACATTTAATTCAGTGTTATATTGAAATTAACATGCAATTTCTGAGTGAACATTATACCCCTTTTTTTCAGGGTACATTTACAGTTTTAACAAAAATTTTCAGTTTTCAGTCTGCTTTTAAAAAAAAAAAAAAAAACGTAATTACCCATGTTTCTCTTTATCTGGGTTTGCTCATAGAGCAAGTAGATTGATTTTGACAGGATTGATCATAGCTTTATGTTTCTCTCGCTTTCTCTTGCCCTCTTTCCTTTGAGAGCTTGGCACCTCAGCCACTGAGTCACGTTGCCTTGATAGAGCGATGCTCTTGTGTGATTCTGATAGTTGTTGATTTGAAAAGACTCTGTAACCTTGTGCGTCAGATTATATGAAGTCATTGACACGCCATACAAAAAAAAAAAAAAAAAAACTAGTCATATGGCCACCTTTCATAATAAGATTCTTAATATACAATCAAGGTAAAACAGTCATGTAAGGGGGATATAACAATGCAGTTAAGACACATTGCTTGTTTTTGAGTTTATCATTTCAGTCTTATATAAAGACTTCTTAATTGGCATTTTAAATTCTGAAATGCAATGGACACATTATGATCAAATTCAAATCTCCCCTCTAAATCTATTCAGTCTCACCAGAAGAATTATTAAAAAATCAATTTTAACTTGTGGATGCTGCGAGGGCCTGCATGAATGATTCATGATTCATTTGCGTAGGTCTGTGAATTAGATATGTGCTACTGGTAGTTTGGGGGCAATTGCCGTCCCTGGTCTGAATGAGAATAATCTCTGTCCCAACCTGACAGAGCTGATCATTGTATAATCAGAAAATTATGTTTGGGCTAGAACAGCATGTCCAAAACAACTGTAATGTTGAATTGTGGGTAAATAGAGGTCAGTGTCTATTAATGGTGAAATTAAAGGTGAGGTTCGCAGCATGGTCCATGGGGCACTGCATTGTGTCCCTTTCACAGCATTTCTGTTCCTATAGCTTTAAGACATTGTTGCACTAAATGAGCAGTGACCTGCGTGAACACATAACCTTTTTCCACTATAAAGAACCTCTGGTACATTGAAAATGGAACCATAGATGGTCAATAAAGAACTTTTATTTTCAAGAGTACATGCATGATTTAGGCCTTTTGTCCCAAAGCCCCCCCTCTCTCCTCTCTCTCTCTCTCTCTCTCTCTCTCTCTCTCTCTCTCTCTCTCTCTCTCTCTCTCTCTCTCTCTCTCTCTCTCTCTCTCTCTATCTCTATCTCTATCTCTCTCTCTCTCTATCTATCTTTGTATGATTACCAGCTAATAGCTAATTATCGGATGGCAACAGGCTCCTCTCTCTCATTCAGAGTCATGTGACCTGTCTAATGGCTGATCTCCGCCCCAGCACCAGCAGCCAGCTTCTCTCTCTCTCTCTCTCTCTCTCCTCTCTCTCAGACTCTCTCTCTCTCTCTCTCTCTCTCTCTCTCTCTCTCTCTCTCTCTCTCTCTCTCTCTCTCTCTCTCTCTCTCTCTCTCTCTCTCTCTCCCTCTCTCTCTCTCTCTCTCTCTCTCCCTCTCTCTCTCTCTCTCTCTCTCTCTCTCTCCCTATTCATCTTCTCTCCTCTCTCTCCCTTCCTTCCTTATCTTCTATGAAGCTACTATACAGCTGTTTATTTTCCCCCTTGACACAGGTATTTTTAGCATCTCTCCTGAAGGAACATTTTGTATCACAGCTCCTGACAATCCCTCAGAGATCGAGAAGAGGATTGAGGTGAGGAAAAAAGGTATAGCCATTCATCAAATAACCCTAATAATTAGCGTTAATGTTTCTCATTGGCAAAACAGGATCAATGAGTCAATACAAATCTCCCATTACGCTCTTGTTATTAAACTTTACACTTTTTGTTTCTGTGTTAATAGCACTCTTAAAAATCAATGTTATAAAATAGAGGATCCATTTGGGGTTCCCAAAGAATCATTAAGTGAACAGTTCTTAAAAGAACAATTTTTGTTCTCTTAACATAAAGAACATTTTAATAGTCTGAAGATCCTTTTTCTGCTATAAAGATCCTTTTTGTACAATGGAAAGGTGAATGTTAAAGGTTCGTCACTGAACTATGCCAATAGAGAACCTTTATTTTCAAGATTGATATTGGTTTACAACACAGTCCAGGTTTGCTGTGTTGGGAAAGTTACTTTGGAAATGTAATAGGTTGTGGATTATGTTACCCTATTTAAAATGTAGTAAGTAGTGTAACTATTTCAATTACTTCATTAATGTAACTCATTACATTTGATCCATCACAAAATCAAACTAGCTCTTTTTACTTTGAGATCGTTCTGAGGTTTTACAGATTTCTGGTTGAAAGGATTTTTAAACTTCCAGCACTGGAATGCATTTTTATCACTCGCCATGGTCGCAACTCTCAAACAGGTTGTAGACTAAAGCTTTCAGTGGCAATGTGGATTGATGTAAGCATCAGAATAGCTTTGCTTTACTAAATGGCCTTTAAATGGCAGGAGACATTGTGCACATCAAAAACAGGCAAAGCAACAAATTAATATTATTAATTTTAATATTATAACATATCCTAGCTTTTTACAGAAAATATTCAGATGTAACCCCCTTTGTAACCCCATGTGCATCATTGAGCCCTGGCCACCCATGACCCTGTCTCCGGTTCACCACTGTTCCTTCCTTGGACCACTTATGATAGACTGACCACTGCAGACCGGGAACACCCCACAAGATCTGCAGTTTTGGAGATGCTCTGACCCAGTCGTCTAGCCATCACAATTTGGCCCTTGTCAGACTCGCTCAAATCCTTACTCTTGCCCATTTTTCCTGCTTCTAACACATCAAATTGTACTGGTCTAACACGAACATTTGAGGACAAAATGTTCACTTGCTGCCTAATATATCCCACCCACTAACAGGTGCCGTGAAGAAGAGATAATCAGTGTTATTCACTTCACCTGTCATAATGTTATGCCTGATCGGTGTATATGTATATGTATATGTATATGTATATGTATATGTATATGTATATATGTATATGTATATGTATATGTATGTAAGCAGGCTGTCAGTCACGTGCTACAACTTTTACACACACATTCAGTCACTGTCTGCCCACATCTTTAAATGGTGAGAAATGTGCAGCCTTGGACTAATTCATCAAATATCGGCAGCATAAACAGCACACAGTTCTTCAGTTCATTTAGAAGCATTGTAAGGAAATTAGGAGTGCATTTTTCTCTTTTTCACTCCATCCACATCTCCTGTGCATGAGTGATGATCTGAGTGTGCCCTTTTCATGCTCACTGCTTTGCTTTTCTAGTTCATGGCAAGAGAGAACAAGGCAGTATGAGAGTGAGAAGAAGGGACTGCTGAGGGCCTAAGGGCCAAAGAGCTGAAAAACAAACCTACGGTTACATAACCAGAACAATTTCACGTGACACTCGTAGGTTAATTAGAGCAGCAAACCAGGGTGCCTTGCGAACACTTCTAAAATCATTGCCTTCGCATATCAATTAATCAGTAGTGACATTCAGAGGAGTCAAATGTATTAATCATACAATTGATCAGTCATTATACAAAAATATATTGTATACTGTAATATATTGTCTCACATTGTACTGATTATGTTCAGTTCTGGTTTCATTTTCACTGTCTTCTGTTCCTGTTTTGCCTGCCTTAGTTCTCTCTAGTTAGTTTCCCTTGTTGTTAATCATTTCCCACACCTGTTCCATTTTATCCTTGATTACACTCCCCATATATTTAAGCCCTGTGTATTATTCAGTTCTTTTTCTGGTATTGTCAGTATTACACTGATTGTATGTTATTCTCCTGTGATCTCCTGTGAGTTTTAGTTTATGGATTTATTTAAGACTCTTTAAGACTTAAGATTTATTTATTTTTGTTACTCGTTATAGCCATACACCCCTAGTGATATAGATATACAAAATATTCAAAAATTATTTTATGCTAAGTATACTACAAATACATTTACATAATTATGTACTTAATATAAATACCCTGCAATCGTACTTTTGGTATACTAAATTGGTATACTTAAAGTCTGCTAAATTGGAAAAACTAACTTTGTACTTAAAGCCACAATATGCAATTTTTCGCTGCTAGAGGTCGCTTATTCAAAACAAAGGCGTAGCTTGATGATTCCTTGATTTTGCAGAGCTTTTGTTATGCTGCAGACGGCCGCTTCCACTTTTTCCGGTCATGGGTATGTGGGATACCGCAGCGCTGTTTTATCATATTAAATACATTTGAGTGTGTTGAAAGTTATGTTATAATGCTACTCTGTGCATTCACTCGGCGGCTCCTATGAGACACTTGCTGCACAATGCAGTAAGATTGATTTATATTAGGCATGGTAAAATATGGTACTCGAGGTAAATCATGAAAACGAGATTTAAACAATAAGACTAACTGTGTTAAGCTATATAACAATGATTAGTTTTCTGTCGATGAATGTATCCAAACTCACCTGTCTAATAAAACACTTAATATATTAAAGTGTCTGTGGTGTTTCCACGGTTTCTACAAAATAAAACCAAAAATCGAGGATAATGCAGGTATGATGTCATTGATAGGCGACGTACAGACATGGTCCGTGTCCTGGTTAAAATTGCTTATTTCTCTGGATTTAAACCTTCTTGGAAACATTTGGGATAATGTAAGTACACAAGTCAACAAAATATATAACATTGTTCTAGTGGTTTTGGATATTTTAATCCAAAAATCGTACATATTGTGCCTTTAATGCACTTTAGTTAACCGGAAATAGTGCTGAAGTTAAACTAAAGATAAACATAAGTATATTTGATTGTGCTAAGATATAACTATTGCAAGTATTCTTTAGGTACACTTTAAATATCTTGCATTTAAAGACAGATATTATGCAGAAATCATACTATCTTACTAATAGTGATATTGAACACATTTTAAGGCTTAATATTCAGAAAAGTGCATTGTGCAATAAAGAAGCTCCAAATAAAGTTAAATTATATCAATATGTCTCAAGCGATATGTCAATGTCAGTAAATATGTCAATGGATTTGTAGTATAATTAGTATGAAATAAATGTATTTTGAATCCATTTTGGTATAGTTTTTTTTTCACTAGGGCTGTGATATATATATATAAAATTAGTTATTTATTGCCAGGGATCCTGTGCCAGCCGAGCAACTAACATAATAGAGATAAATGAGAATGCTAACGGTTAGTTTTCTATAGACCTCCTCGATTTCTTTGGTTATGGAAACGTCATTGAAATGCTGTGGAAACATTTTCATTTGCAATACATTAAATTATAACTATACATTTAACTGGAATTATGTTGGGGGCTTTCAACCTACCCATAATTCTCTGTATTTCACACCCTGCACTTCATCCATCAAAACACATAGGACATTATCTTCCTCTTTCCCTTAAGAGGTACACAGCCCACTGTAGAGTGCAACAAGACAGTACCATCTGTCTAACTGTCAATAGGTATCTGTCTGCCCTCTCGGACCTGCCACGGCAGGACAAGCATGACACATCTGTGCCATCCGTGAGCGTCAACATGGAATCTGGTGAATAATTGCTTATGACAGCCTTCATGACACAAGAAAGAGGCAGAGAATTGTATTGTTTTTGTTTGTTTTTTTGACAACAAAAGCCAGATGGTGATTTTCAAAAACAGTAAAAGTGATTTTCACTGCATGAACAGTACTACACACAAAAAAGCAGAACATGATATTTCTTGAGACACACTGAGCGTTTAAATTGATGTGTTAAGACAAACACATAAGACTCTGCTGCCTGTGACAGCCAGTTATCTTTAGCTCACACATTTTAGAGGCTCTGACAACGTAAGCTGTGCACACAAGCTTCAGCTCTTCCCTGCTGTGCATAGAGATCATTTAAATGCACTCTCTAATCATAGACACACACATATAAACACGCATGTGTGCCTGCGCACGCTTGCACGCTCATATTCTGAAGGTTTCTTGGAGTGTACGCTGGGAGTTTGGGTATGTGCCATCTAATCAGAGTAGTGGCTAGAGATGACAGCGGGACAGTTATTATGGCAGATAGACAAAACCAGTACAATTTAATGACCTAGAGGAAGAGGAAATCACTAAATGAACAGGACATTACCTCTTGATTTATTGTTGGCCTATTGCTGTGTGTGTTCAGGTAGTGATAAACCTACATTGTGGGGAACTTGTGGTGCCACTGAGACTTCATAAAGGGATTAACATGGAAAAGGGTGTTTGTAAGCGTTAGGATTAGGGCTAAGATATTATAATTATCTTGCCATGAGATAACCCATTATGTGTGTGTCCACCAATATTTCTCTCTAAGCTTCTGATGTTGATGACTAAAAATATGTGGGAATAAAGCTAGAGAGCTTAAGCTGTGAGAAATCTTGTGTGGAAATACGTAGTTCTGATTAATTCATGAGAGGATTAATTTGCGTACCGTTACGGAGATTTCAACTCCATAGCGGCACAGAAGCCCGTAGAGGCCATATATGATTTTTCTGTCTTGCTTATGTAACCTTGACTCTTTTTTTTTTTGGGTTGTTGTTGCTGAGGAAAAACAGTACAAAAGTCAGTAGCCTAATAAGTATCTAGATAACATTATTTATTATTCATTATAACATTTAGTTCCAGTCATCAGTCTCGATCAGTATGTGCATTAGCAATGGGTATTGTCAGTGACTCTTTCTTCAGGTTAAATCTTTATGCCATTAGGTGATGAAAAGTGACAACCTTTATTAATTTCCTGGGTCCTAATGGACATACCACTCTATTATATAGTATGCAAAAAACAGTATGTGAAAATAATTAATCCGAATGCTTGTATTCATAAAACTGGATTTCATTCACTCATACATACTTTTTAAATGGTCACAAAGTCTTCACGTCTTTCAGTCAACTGATCTGTTTAAAAAAGTTGATTCATTTAAGAAACAAGTGATGTCCTTATGAGTCATTGAATTATTCACCGAACCTTTCAATTTGTTTGAATTTGAAACTGATTAATTCAGAAACAAAATGCTGCTGTGTTGTTCAGACATGCACGACGGCATTTTGTTGGCATAGCAAAAATACAAAAAGTGGCTGTATTATGTAACTCTATATTATTAACTTCTTACTTACTGAACTGCTGTATAAAAGCAATTGTGTTGTTGGTCTGAATATCAGCACGATTGTGATTCCCTGCATCCTTGTGCCTATAGCTGAATCACATTCATGTTGCCACTCTTGCTTGTGTGACAGTACTTTATTATAACTAATTACATATTTTATACTATATTTTTTTCCATTATTTTATATCAAACATGTACATGTTTCTCAGGTGACCAAAAGATCCACCTAATAGAAATAGATTGCTCTTAGCAAGAACACAATTTTTATCCCCTAACCTCATAACGTCCTCTCAAATTAACAAATTAATCACTTAATTTAACGTAAAAATATCAATAGGTTTTTCAAAGAGGTAGCGTAACAGCGTAGTAATTATAATTAGCTTGATTCAAGTACAATAGAAGTCAATGGGAGGTCCTCACCATGATATAAACCATGTCATGTGTGTACGTGTGTGTATGTGTGTGACTCTCATCTACCAGCATGGAGGGGAAGCTGAATGCCAGATCTACTGATGTGTCAGAAACATTCACTGCCATGTCTGGAGTGCTAAATAATGCATCATGTGAGCATTGTGTAATGGGATGCAAACAAAAAAAACATGAAAGTGCTTACTGATTTGCAGTATATAATGCTGCGTGCATGAATCCTTTCACATATTCATGCACAGTATTTAAATAAGTAAATTCATAACTCTCACAGTCATTTTATGAAACAACAAAAGAGCCATTTACCAGGTCTTTGGAGGTGCCCAACCTCTTCAGCCCATCCAGGGGCAGAAGATCCGCCGAGTCCTTGTGCATGAACTGGGTGGCCTGTTTCAGTCTCCTCTGCTGGTGCATGATGGCTTTGTCCCTCATCTCTAACTCCTTCTTGCCCTCACTCATGTTTTCCGTAGATGAAAGGCTAAATAAACAGAGCTTTTCACTATCACAGGCTCTACTGAAGCTTATTGTGGCACTGCACTGACGGGTGAGACTGTGCAAGACTGTGACCCTGATACAAAGCGAGACAACCTCGTACACACTCCCCCTATGGCATGCACATGTGAGTGCATGCAGGCGTAAATCAGCTGAGGGATCAAAAATGGCCAATTTTCCCCTTGATAACAACTTCTAACCGAACATAAGTTGGAATTACTCCGCTTAAGTCCGCTATTGTAGCTTGTAATCTCTCCTGTGGCAGGTGATCCTGATAATCTTCTCCTGTCGATTGACAGCTGTCAGTCCAGTGCAGTGATTGTCATGGTGAAGAATGTGTGATTGTTGAGAGCTTGCGTCTGTCTGCGCCCTAGCGATGTTCACACTGTCCTTGCAGCGCTGCAGAGGCGAACTGTCCTCCCCTCTTTCCCTCTCGTTCTCTCTCTCCTCCCCTCCTCTCTCTGTCTCCACCTCCCCTTTCTTTCTCCACCTACCTCTCTTTCACACTCTCACTTCTCTCTCTCACTCTGTTCCATGTGTCTCTCTTCATCTCGTTCTCCCTACATTGTCTTTTCAAAGTGACTTCTTTCAGTATGTAACATTAATTAGCCTTGAATGATGAAGGCTTCTTTGAAATGCTGTGCTTGGCCTTCATCTTTGGTCTTCTCATTCTCACGCGCACACATGCATGGCAAAACTGTAATAGACTTTCTTGCGTAGTTGAAAATACTGCAACAAAAGATTTATAAATAGTGTATATGTGACCCTGGACCACAAAACCAGTCATAAGTTGCACGGGTATATTTGTGGCAATAGCCAACAATACATCGTACGTGTCAAAATTATCGATTTTTCTTTCATGCCAAAAATCATTAGGATATTAAGTAAAGATCATGTTCCATGGAGATATTTTGTAAATTTCCTAATGTAAATATATTTAAAAATGTATTATTAGTAGTAATATGCATTGCTAAGGACTTCATTTGGACAACTTTAAAGGTGATTTTCTCAAGATGTTGATTTTTTTTTTGCACCCTCAGATTTCAGAATTTTTGGAAACAGCTTATTTATGTTGTATACATCTAAATGAAAAAATAAAAAAAGGTTTTGTGGTCCAGGGTCACATATGTAGGCTACACACCAAGGCATTGTCCCAAATGTATAAGGTCAAATTTCTGTACATTAATATTAATAATAATTAACATTTTAATTATTTTAATGGCTTTGTAATGTAAACATCGTAAAGTGTGTAAATACATTAATATGCTACTATGTGCATGTCATTACAGGCAACAGTCGAGTTTTATGCAACCCCTGCTCCATCTCTTTGTCCATCCAGTGGTCTTTGGCCTGAAAAGGGTTAAAAACCCCAGCAATAGAGAATAGAATAGAAATAGTGAGTATATCCAGGTGTGTAATGTGCAGACGTCTGTTAGTATTTTGGAACAAACAGTGACATGGTTGACATTTTCAATGATCTGTGTGGTTTGCTTCACTGACATGTAGAGGTCAGCCAGAGATAAAGATTGCAGCCAATTAATTTTGTCAAGTGGTACTATAGAATGATTCAGCCAGGACAGAGCATCAGGTTTTACTTTGAATCTTTTATTTAAAAAATAAATTCAACTTCACCACTGTGAGTCAGCGTTTAAATGACCGGATTTATTCACTGTCTGATTAATTGCTAATTGGTCATTCAAAACTTTGAAAAATGACATTGAGAATTGTGAGAGGCCCAGTGTTATAACAGAGCAGATGTGACTTGTTAATCAGTCACTGAGGTAGAACAAGCTGTTTCTGCTGCATTTATTTCAGCTTGAGACCTGTGATCCATCAGAGTCAGCTCACTATAGCAGTGACACATTAAACAACCATGCAAGGCCTCATTTCTTTCTTCAGCTCTGATTTGCTGGAGATGTTATCATTTGGCCACATGGTGTACAAGAGAAAATCAGTAAAAGTCACTCTCCCCTCACTCAACCCCCAATTCCCAACCAGTACAAATCACGCTGCTGGCTATTTGAAAAGAGGTCACTGTAATACAGAAAAATCCCTGCTCTTTGCTGCCTGTTCTTTATCTGAGTGCATGAAATGTGTTTAATGTGTTTCCATTGGGATTTATGATTTTAGTTGTTTTATTACTTAAATATTCAAATCATCTGCATTTGCATTACATGCATTTGTAATGAATAACAGAACTGTGTGTGTGTGTGTGTGTGTGTGTGTGTGTGTGTGTGTGTGTGTGTGTGTGTGTGTGTGTGTGTGTGTGTGTGTGTGGTGAAAATATATATTATGTAAAGATTAAGTTGTAGCGCCACCAAGTGGTTATATTATTGCAATAAGGACAACTAGGACCAAGGAGGTCTCAGTAGCACAGATGATTTTGAGATGTTGCCTCCCAGTAATGCATAAACAGATTGACTATGTTACAGTGGCAGGGTAAATGTCATGATGCTTGTCAAGAAGTCTTATTTTCCCTCTAAAAAATTGCATACAGAAAATTAAGTCCCCCAATTCTTACTGTAATGGCAAAAATTAAAATGAATATAATATTATATAATTAATACAATATTATAAAATATAAACAATTATAATAAATAAAAGTTTGCATTCACATAATATATGTGTATTGTGTATAATTATTATGTATATAGAAATACGCACACATGCATGTATATATTTAAGAAAATGTTTTTACATTTATATATATTTATATATAATGTAAATTAATTATACACAGTACACACACACATCTTAATGGTCCTAAAAATATGCTAGCCTACATATTAATATGCTACATATTAATTAGACTATATATATATATATATATATATATATATATATATATATATATATATATATATATATATATATATATATATATATATATATATATATATATAATATAATATAATTCTTATATAATTACTTTTTTCTTTATATTGATTTTACAGTGAAATATGAACTGAACATTTATTTGGGAATTTACTAATCAGTGTTTAAAGACTACCTCTTTTCCTAAAGGGATTGATGGAAAGTACACTTATTAATGAGAGATAATGAATTATAACAAAAATGCATATCATTAATTGTGTCTTCAGTTTCCTTTACTCCTCAGCATGCATGCAGTACAATTCCATTCTGATAAAACTGTCAATCATGTTAATAGAACTCTGCTGATGCTTTTCAAGTCTGTTGTCATAGAAACAAATTATCATCGAGAATCTTCTAGGCATTTGCTTAAAAGTTTTGCTTAATTTCTATCAGCATTTTGATCACTTATTTTACACACATTATACAGTTGCCAGACTGTTCCTGAAGGAAACACAATGCATTAAGACATTTTTGAACAGGATGAAGATTTTTTTTTTTCATGTAGTCCTGCCCTTCATAAGCAACAGAAGATACTTGCATGTTTCCCGGAAGACAAATTCAGTACAATTTACCTTGATCTTCAAATTCAATAAGTTTTCACCCCCGAATCTTAATGCATTGTGTTTCCATCTGGAGCATCAGTGAATGTTTGAAGCTTTGTTAATAGTTGTGTTTGAGTCCCTCAATCGTCCTCACTGTGGAAAGATGAATCTCAAAATCATACAGTCACTGCTGGAGAGGGTTCAAATATGCAAAAGATGCTGGAAAACTGAAGAGTTTGCAGGACCTGGAGGATTTTTCTGAAGAAAACATTATACAGTCAGGCAACGTGTGTAAAATAAGTTACATAACATGCATTTTGTATGATCTCTCTTATTTTGTTAAAATTATTCACATTTTCTGCAAGGGGTTAATTTTTCTTGTTATCCAGATGTTTTAGAAGAGGATATCTCGTTTGAGACTGCGTTAAACACAAAATACAGAAGCCTGTCTGTGTGCAGTGGAGTATTTGGCTTAACCAACGGATCATTGGCCCTCTCCGCTGCCCCACCATCCTCCTCTCTTACAGGTGGCTTGTCATTGCTGGGACATCTGCTCAACACCCAAATGACCCAGTGACCAGAGTCATGCTAGGACATACACATGCTATAACAATCCACTGTACAGATGCCAAGACAATGAATGAAGGACAAGAAGTAGACAACGATTAGATTCAAAGGCGATGAATTAATCTGATGCATCTCAGCCATTTGCTGCAATGATGACACAGCTGGTATGATATAGGACGCTGCAGTGGACAGCCGATTACACAGACTTCCTCTGTGAGGACAGAACGACAGAAGGTGACCTCACTAAGAAGGACAAGTGACAGTATGACAAGTGCCAAATGCAAAAGACACACAAAAAGAAACAAGCAATATAAAGCCTTTTATTTGCTTCCCTGAACATTTTATTTAACTTACAACCTTTACATTTTCAAGGCAACTTGGGAATGTTCAACAAAACCATCAACCATCATCATTTTGGCTCAACATATGAAAAATAATCAAAATGTTACAAAACCAAAAGTAAATGGAGCCAAGTCCTTCACTCTTAAAAAAAAAAAAAATGTAATTTTCTTTCACGTTAATATCACAGCTGGTCATGTCACTCAACTAAATGCAAAAATACATCACAGCGATTTAGGTCAGGCGCTTATGTATTTGTGCTTCATTTGTGCAGCACATTTTAAGACACTTCTCCAGATATGCAGTATTTGGAATAAAATAATTCAATTAAGAGTAGAAATTAAGTCAAAAATCAACAACTTTTCAGGCACAGACAGTTCAGTACAACATTCACCATTTAGTCTGGCACTTCGGATCTTAAAGACACAGTTCACCCAAAAATGAAAATTCTGTCATCATTTACTCACCCTTTCTTCTGCAAAACACAAAATAAGATCATTAAATATTTGTACTATTTTTGTCCTTATAATGAAGACAATGGGATCCAAAACAATATTGGACCCCATTGACATTCACTTTATGGACCAAATAAAATAAGACATTCATACAGGTTTTGAATGAAATAAGGGTGAGTAAATGATGATGGGATTTTCATTTTGATTTGCTTATAATCTGCAGGCTCTATAAATCTGAAGCCTTCACTTGTGCGTCTGTATATTAGTAGTAATATATGTCATGTTTTATATCATTAAGATCCTGTACATGCATTTGAAATAGTAGATTCTATGTAGGTTGAACATGTTCGGTGCAACTCTAGTAATGTTCTCTCTCTTTGCCAAGATAAATAAAATGATATATTTATTGAATATATTAAAACTGCTTTGAATACAAGGCACCTTAACAGAACTTCTGATGGAGATATTAAGTATTGAGTCTTTTGACTTCTTTAGTAGTAGGCCTATTTTACCCAAATTAAAAATAAATATTCTGTCATCATTTCTTTACCCTCATGTCATTCCAAAGTTTTTTTTGTGGAACAACATGAGGAAGAATGTTCAAGCCACTTGTTTTTGGAACACCATGAGGGTGAGTAAATGACGAATTTTCATTTTTGGCTAAACTATCGCTTTAATATCTCCTGCAGGTTCTTTGTGCTGGCTGATCCGGTGTGGTGATCCTTGGCTGGGCTCGCTACAATAGAATCTGTTTCTCCCAGCGGTCTTTTCCAGATCTTCTCTGGCTCAGAGGACATTGGGCAGGTAGAGTGAGCAAAGCAGCATGTTCTGTCCCAGAGCAGGGAAACGTCTGAACGCCTCCCAGGCATCTGAAAAAATGTTGTATTTGAGGAAGACGCGGTGCTCCAGGCTGGTGGGAAGGCTGACATCTCTGCTCATGATGTAGATGCCGTCGTTGTGCAGCGTGCAGGTGAGGTTCAAGCCCGACTTTGACGTGTTCTCCTTAAGTTGCAACAATTCTCCCGTCTGCACATTGTAGGACTGTACTGTCAGCATGTCCTCCGTCTGGTTTAGCCTCCGCCGTCCCATTTCTGCAGGTTCTAGCTCATGCGTGTAGCCGCCCACTAGGTAGATGGTGTCTTCCACTGAGAGCATCTGCTGCTTGCGCACATGAGCCGAACAGGAATGAAAGACGGACCACGTGTCCGATATGGGGCAGTAGCGCAGCACGCTGGTGTTCCTATCTGTCAGATGTTAGGAGAAAAACTCTGAGATGACGGAATCTCGGGTCATTTTAATGAAAATTTAAAGTCAGCATGAAACAGACACTGCAATTGTCTTTTCTTCCCTACTCATGTGAGTGAAATTATATTTATATATATATATAATTATATATATATATATGAGTGAAATTATGTTTATGTATTTAATAAAAATCAAAAGTACAAATAAATGTTTATAATAAACACGGATAAAATGTTTATAATAAACATGCAATATACCATAAAATCATGTTGACTTTTTTGTGTTTTTTTTTTTAAACAGACAGTCAGTATCAAATTGGCTATATAAGCCATTTATCAGTTATTCAGCCATAACACAAAAATCATTTTAATATCCGTACAAGTTTATTTTTGACTGACAGATGATGGCAAAAAAAAATCTAAAAGTAAAAATAGGGGAAATGAGAATGTATAAGAAAATATATTAAATATATCAGTACCAATACAGTTAAAATATTTTTTTATATATATTTTATTCTGATTTCTCATATTTTTGCTTTTAGATACTCTTGTGATAATCTAACACTCACTTAAAGTGAGTAATCTTGTACCAATACTAAAATGATGGCCAACTGCGATAATAATTTATTATAAACTGATAATAAAATTCTGTAATATTTTATCTAAATAAATTCAATAAAGTCCATTATATTTAATGCTACAAGTGAATTTTAGCCATCATAACATAATATACTGTATGAGAGTTTTTAAAGATGAGTCAAATGATGGAAAATGTTATTTAAATGTTAAAATTGATTAAAGAGAGTGTGTGTGTATATTATATATATATATATATATATATATATATAGGAATATATATATATATATTTATATATATATATATATGGCATATATTCAACACAGGTGATCAAGCATTCTTTAGAAATTATGACCATATTTAGGATAATATTGTGTTTGATGGAGATTTTGGGATGCATAAACAGCTCCTGTTCCACCCATCCCAAAGATGCTCTATTGGGTTGAACATGTGTAGGCCATTTTAGTACAGTGATCATTTCATGTCCAATTTGAAATGAGAGCTTTGTGACATGGTACATTATCCTGCTGGAAGGCCTCAGAGAATGGGTACATGGTGTCATTTGATGGACAGTCAGAAACATCTCAGGAATTTGGAGGCCAAGTCAACACTCAAACTCATTGTTGTGCATCCTCACACCATTACACCACTAAATGCCTGCAAGTGTCTAATGATGGATCCATGTTCTCATTCTGGCATGATCTCTACCATTGAATTTCAACAGAAATCAGACTTTGACCAGGCACTCCATCAACTGAAATTTTGGTGTCTTAGCAAATTGTAGATCTATTATGCTTAAACATGGGAGCAGGTCTTATTTCATGTAGCCCAACAGGATTATATTGCATCTTTTTGCATACCGGCGTTGTGAGTGGTTACAGTCAAATCTGTCCAGCTTGAATCAGTCGGCCCACTGCTACTCTGACCTTATTACAAGGCATTTCCCCCACAGGACCAGGGATGTTTTTCCTTTTCAATACCATTCTTTTAAACCCTAGAAACAATAATAATAATATAAAGTAACTGAGCAGATTGTGAAATACTCAGACCGGCCCGTCTGGCACCAAGAATGCCACGCTCAAAATGTCAATCACCTTTCTTTCCCATTCTACATTCAGTTTGGAGTTCAGGAGATGACCAGGACCACATAAATGCATGGGAAGCAACTGCCAGATTGGTTGATTAGATAATTGCATTAAGAAAATTGAGGTGTTCCTAATAATCCTTTAGGTGAGTGTATATATATATATATATATATATATATCACACACTGATCAACATAACATTATGACCACCTTCCAATATTGTGTTGGTCTCACTTTTGATTAAAAAGCCCTGACCCTGGCACCAACAATTAGCAGCAGATCCTTTAAAATAAAAATGTGGGGCCTCAATGGATCGGACTTGTTTGTTCAGCACATCTAGGAATTTGGAGGCCAAGTCAACACCTCAAATCATTGTTGTAAAATAAAACGTCACTAAATGTCTAATGTCTAATTTGATTGTTGACGATTTGGCATGATCTTGGATTGTTTGGTCCTTTGACACTCATCCTGAACTTGCTGTCATAGCAACAGATCCGTATGCTTAAACATGGGAGCAGGCTTATTTCATGTAAACAGGATTATATTGCATCTTTTTAAGCGGCGTTGATACTTCAAATCTGTCCCAATCACTGCTACTTTATTACAAGAGTCCTTTTTGAACCAGGGCAATAATCATTTTAAATAATAACAATAATAATAATATAAAATAAAATGATTGAGAGATTTATTTTTGATAGAATAATGCTGTAATGTCAATCTGAGCCGTTCATTAATTTGAGTGATGATGGATATTATGGGATGGCTTGATGCAGTGCAGGAGAAGCAGAGAAATTGATCTTGACCCTTAAGAAACTTAAATTAATGAACACGCATAATCTCACTTCAAATTTAATAAAAATGTAATTAATTGCTAATTAGAACATTGAAATAAAAATGTAAAGGGTGTACAAATACTATAAAATCATGAATATAAATAACTAGAAGATCTGGGATCTGTCAAATCATCTCAGATGTATCAAGCGAGGTATGAAGAACTGACCCCAGGCCACCTTCTTCCATTGCTCCGTGGTCCAGTTCTGATGCTCACGTGCCCACTGTTGGTGCTTTCGGCTGTGGACAGGGGTCAGCATGGGCACCCTGACTGGTCTGCGGCTATGCAGCCCCATACGCAACAAACTGCGATGCACTGTGTATTCTGACACCTTTCTATCAGAACCAGCATTAACTTCTTGAGCAATCTGAGCTACAGTAGCTCGTCTGTTTGATCGGACCACATGGGCCAGCCTTCGCTGATTCAGTGAGCCTTGGCCGCCCATGACCCTGTCACCGGTTCACCACTGTTCCTTCCTTGGACCACTTTTGATTGATACTGACCACTGCAGACAGGGAACACCCCACAAGAGCTGCAGTTTTGGAGATGCTCTGACCCAGTCGTCTGGCCATCACAATTTGGCCCTTGTCAAATTCACTCAAACCTTATGACATGAATCCTTATGAATCATTTTTCCTGATTCTAACACAACAACTTTGAGGACAAAAATTCACTTGCTTCCTAATATATCCCACCCACTAACAGGTGTCGTGAGGAAGAGATGATCAGTGTTATTCACTTTACTTGTCAGTGGTCATAATGTTATGCCTGATCAGTGTATATATATCTAGTTAAAAATGAGGGCTTGGGGGGAGTGAAGTTTTTTCTTTTGTTTGGAATAACATACATTGTTCACAATACTAATAGTCGTGTAAAAGAAAGTAAATGCAGTCTAATGCCTGTTAGTGTGTGTGAGTGTGAATGAACCCATCTCTCAGACAGTAAAACACACCTCTAGAGGTATAACCGCCCATGACGTAGATCATGCCCTGACACTCACAGGCAGAGAACTCAGCGAGAGGATCAGGCAGAGACGCCACACATGTCCACCAGTCGTGCTCGGGACTGTAGCACTCTACCGTCCCAAGACAATGACCTCCAACTGCATACAGCTTCCCACTCACGGCCAGGAGCTTGAAGTTTGACCTGGGCACAAAAAGAACACTTTCTGATCCCTTGCACTAGACAAAACACAGATAACTAGACACATCATGAGTGAATTGTACCTCTTCTGGTTCAAAGGTCCCACATGGTTCCACTCGTTCTTGCATGGGTTGTAGCAGTGGGCCACCGAGATCTCCTGAGTTGTCATTCTGTATCCACCAACAATAAACAAGTAGTTGTCCAGCACAGCAGATCCGTAACCTCGGACATTGATCATGTCGGAAGGAAGATTGTTGGCTAGAGGTTTCCAGCGTTGTTCTAGCTCACTATACCTCAACATGGACCACGGTTCGTCCTGATTTGCCAGATCCAGACAGGTGTCCGTGAAATCCCCTATTGCTACTAAAGTGGCCGTGCCTTTCATGCGCATATCTCGGATCTGATCCCGCAGAGCAGCTGGCAACATCCTGAACTCCGGCCTGCGCAGCATGGGATGATAATAGCAGCTCATGAATTTCATGCAAGCTTTTCTGAGATCATGCATCCCGTAGACTTCAGATAGCTTGAAGAGCTCGACGCAGTTCTCCTGCCTGATTTCCGAGAGGAGCAGTTTTAAGATGGAAGTGACTTGCAGAAAAGATGCGGTTTCGATCAGGTCCTCCAGAGTCTCGTTGGCCACCTGAACTTTGGAGGTGTTGATGAACTCCAGCACCAGCTCGAGCCCCGGCGTGCTCAGTCCCCGCAGCTGCACCGAATCCTCCGCGGACTCGCGCATCCCTGAGCTGTACAGCGCGCGGAAGTAATCGCTCTTCTCAATCAGTTTGCTTTTACTCACATTGTACGTTTTGTCATCCATCACGATCTCTATAATCTGCTCCGGGGATGTCATGTCTGCTGTTCTGGGATCAGCGGCTGTTATTCCTCTGTGATTAGAGACGCTTTCTCATCCTTCGATGCCAAAGCCTATATATGG
Source organism: Paracanthobrama guichenoti (assembly GCA_018749465.1). NCBI lineage: Eukaryota > Metazoa > Chordata > Actinopteri > Cypriniformes > Gobionidae > Paracanthobrama > Paracanthobrama guichenoti. The sequence goes on from CM031946.1 coordinate 10,712,800, forward strand.
AAATATTCAGCGCATAGAATCCGAGTCTGCTCATGTGCATGCATATATCCCATAAACAATCGCGTCATTTGCAAACAAGGCAACTGCAGAAGCAAACAAACGGATGGTTTCCATATACCAAAGGAATAATTTAGTGCTTTATATATTCTTCTGCTTAAATATGTTTAATTTGGCTGGTATATACAGTCAGCTAATGAGCATTTGTTATCGCTATATTGGCACTTAAATGCAGTTCTTATAGGCAGAAATCTCTGTAGTTGTATAAATAATATGGCAGTTTATTTTCTTTTATTACATTGTACACTTCGGGATTTCAAATGTAAATCAGTTCCTGTTTTGGTCTGGTGGTTTGTGTTGCGTCACGTTGTGTCCTGCTCGCCCCAGTTTTGCGCAGTGGTACGTTTTTTTTTTTAATCTACATCATAATATTATATGAACGCATACGAAAATATTTTAGTTGCTTTGGTTCTATACATAATAAATGTTTCATTAAACCGATAAAATTCAACTATAAAGTGATAATCGCTGGAGAACACATTGCGAATAATGTGCGCATGGTTGAAGCGTTTGATAAGACTTTTACTGTGTCACTCTGGGATTTCTTCCGGAGAGAAACTTGATGTGCGTTTAGGTTTGTAATATACATTTTCTCGTTTTTACAAATTCTTTACTTTAAATGTGATGTTTTTTCTAATGTATATAATAATTTATAGCTCAAAAAAATCACAAAGTTTCACCTTCAGACGTATGTTTCGTGAATGAGCGGTCGAAATAATTTGCTCCCTGTTACGACAGGGTTTATTTTGCCGACGCACACAATTTAACGCCAATTCTCGGACACAAGCGTCATTATTTTTAAGAGTCTTTAAGAAACATTTATATATTTTCGTTATGGAAGACAAGCCTTTACGAGTGTAAGTTTTGATTTTGGGTTAAAAAGCGTCACATGTGAATGTTAGCTTGCTCAATAAGTAATTTACAGTCATAATTAACAGCGTAGGGGGAGGTATAGTATACATGTAATAAACGCACATGTTTTGTTTTCACGCTGATTTAATGTTCCATTCCCTCTCAGTCTCGCATGTGGTGACGTTGAAGGAAGAATAAATGCTTTGTTCAACCGGGTGAACGCTATTCAGAAAAAGAGCGGGCAATTTGATGTGAGTCTGCACGTGTGTCTTATTTTAAAGCGATAAACATAGGAGAGAGTTGTGGGTTTAACTAGACGTTTCTGTTTTTCAGTTGCTGCTGTGTGTTGGTGACTTTTTTGGAAACACTCCTGAGGCTGAATCAGAATGGGAAGCATACAAATCTGGTGCAAAAAAGGGTAAGTTTCCTTGTATGTCTTAAAAATGTATTGCTTTAATCACACCGAACAAATGTGTCTGAATTAAACCGTGCTCTTTCTTAACCCCCAGCACCAATTCACACATATATTCTTGGCGCAGCCAGCCAAGAGACTGTGAAGTATTCACCAAACTCTGATGGCTTTGAGTTGGCTGAAAACATCACATGTTTGGGTAAGATGGATCTACCCTCATCTTTAGAAGTCATATGTCGTGCCAAATTTCGGTTAGCTTATTATGGACATATGTATTGTTGGGCTCAGGGTTGTCAACTTGAGTTTACACTTGTTTCCCAGGTCGAAGGGGCATTTTCACGGGCGCATCTGGGCTTCAGATCGCCTATGTCAGTGGCAGAGAATCACAACAGGAACCTGCGCCCTCACACTGCTTTACCCGTAAAGACATAAGTGCCCTGGTGGCTCCTCTGCTGTCGAACTCCAAATTTCGAGGAGTGGACATCCTCCTGACCTCACAGTGGCCTCGAGGCGTGTGGCAGTACGGAAACAATCCCGTCAGTGCTTTGTTGTGCTCGTGTAATACATTTCGCAGGTATTTCCTGATCGTGTGCTTAAGAGTCATTTACTTTCTTCCCCTTTTGCAGGAAATTGATACAAAGTATTGTGGGGTTTCGACCATCGCAGATCTTGCTGACAAGCTGAAGCCCCGTTACCATTTTGCGGGACTGGAAGGGGTCCATTATGAGAGGCTGCCCTACAGGTGTGCTATTACAGTATCAGGACATGTTTTACTCTTATCAGATGCTGTTTGTCTTACAAAATGTGTATAATTTTACAGGAATCATGTGGTCCTTCAAGAGAATGCTCAGCATGTCAGCAGATTCATTGCCCTGGCAAAAGTCAACAATCCTGCCAAGAAGAAGGTGTGTGTGTGTGTGATATTATGACTGATATTATTAGATATGATAAATGAATGTATTATTATATTCAATTTCCTTTTGTCATCACCTAACACTGACTGTAAGCCAGTATAATTTTACCGTAGTAATATTTATATACAATTATAGTATTTAAAATAATAGCTTTATTTTTACTGTAAGTTTTAGTAATTTTGTTGTGGTTTGGCATTTTTATTAGTTTTTACATTTTTATTCAACTTTTATTTTATTTCTTAATAACTAAGCCAACATTTCAAATTTTAAGGGTTTTTTTCATCATATATATGCATACACAATTTTTATTTCAATTAATAAAATAGGTTTGGAGTTAATTCTTAATTACCTTTATCTTTAATAACACTGTTAAATAGCAAATATAAACATCCATTTTTCATACTACGTAATATTATAATGTTATTATGCCTGAAGTCACTTGTAGAATTTAAACAATTTATTTTATTTTTAATGTTAGACAAAATAGTATAAAATTTTAATATCTGCCATAACATGAAAAAAAGTTAATGTAAAGAATTTTAATGTCTGTGCATCCCTATATAATACTTAATTTTTAATGAAGACCTGTGGCGCATGGAGACTGAATTCATGGTTTAACTGTACAGTTTGTCTTCTCTCTCAGTACTTGTATGCATTCAACATTGTCCCGATGAAAACCATGGACCCCACAGAGTTAGTCAAACAACCTCAGGATGTTACAGAAAATCCCTACAGGAAACCTACGAAAGATGGGAAGAAAGATAGACCGCCACCCTCTTTGACAGATGCAGAGGTGTGTGTACAGTTTTTACGCTTGCTTATGAATAGAATTAGTGCAGATGGTGTAATATTGCTCATCAAGTTTGGAGCCTTTTATGCTTCGATATCAAAAATCCAGTAAAAATTCTATTTAAAATAAGTGTTTTCTATTTTAATATATTTTAAAATGTTATATATTCTTGTGATTGGTAAAGCTGAATTTTCAGCATCATTACTCCGGTCTTAAGTGTCACAGGATCCTTCATTCTGATATGCTGATTTGGTGCTTAAGAAACATTTCTTATTACTATCAATGTTGAAAATGGTTTTGCTGCTTAATATATTTTGTGAAAACTGAGATTTTTTTCTCAGGATTCTTTGATAAATTTATTTTCTGTCATTTTGATTAAATTAAAACGTCCTTGCTGAATAAAAGTATCGGTTACTTCCACAACAAAAAAATATACTATTTACTATACTATATTTTCTACTATAACTGTATTGTACCTTATCTCGACTAAAAGATAATTTATACTTCTTTTTAATCAGGAGGAACCAGCATCCCAGTTCTTTTTTGATCTGGGGCAGAAGAAGCCATATCACCAGCAACATCAACATGGCAGGAAGAGACAATCGGATGGGGACAGACCCAATCAGCCCAAACAGCCCAGAAGGCCCCGTGAGTCCATTCACCAGCACTTTTTCCACTCAGAGGTGGTCTAATGGATCAAACACGGGCTATTTTTAATACTCATTTAGAAATACTCAATAGAACTAATTTCAGCTTTTGGGGAGGATTTGAATTTAATTTTGCCTGCTGCTCTTGACACAGCCCTCAATTTCTACTCCTATAACAGCACAGCCCACTGGACCCTGTTGGTTCTGCCTTGCAAGTCCAGAAGTCGAGAAGCACTTGGTCATAAGCATTGGAACACACGTGAGTCCACAAAATATGTTTCCAGCACCCCAATGTCAGAAATCTTTAAACATAAATATATCAACCTGTTCCTTTTTCATGTTGGTCTAATGTCAGTATTCTATTTCCAGTGTTACATGGCTCTTGCTAAGGGTGGTCTTACTCCTTACCACGTTCTCCTGCTACCCATCGGACATTACCAGTCAGTGGTGGATATGGCGTCAGAGGTGGTTGAAGAGATGGAGAAATATAAGGTCGCTGTCAAGAAGTTCTGTAAAAGCAGAGGCCAACGGTGTGTCTTGTTTGAGAGGAACTACCGCAGCCAGCACCTTCAACTACAGGTCCATACAAAATCTTGTCATTCATAATGAGATTGTGGTGTCTTCCTGAACAGACTGATCTGTACAGATCCCAGGTCAGTCTAAACAGCACCACATATATGAAAAAGAGTCTGGTAAATTCATTGGAGAGTGTGGAGAGACGCCCCACCTTCCACTTATCAGACTTTAACATAATTTCATCAGTTTAAGTCTGAGTGGATAGACAATCTGCCTGCGTTGACGAGTAATCATTGCTGAGGGACCTGTTCCCAATGATGACCAAATACATGATTTCCTACAGTTATGAGAAAGCAGTGGATAATGGGTTTAACGGACGGAAACTTCTCTTCTTCGTCTTCCTCAGGTAGTTCCAGTGCCCATGGAGAAGTGCAGTACAGAAGACATCAAGGAGGCGTTCATGACACAAGCTGAAGAGCAGCAGATGGAACTGATGGAGATTCCAGCTCATACAGACCTCAAACAGGTACACGCCGCCTGTGTCTCTTCAAAGTTAGTCAGAGCTGTGGTTTAGTGCGTAATTTTACACACTAAACTGTATACATTATTAAATCCTACACATTATTATTATTATTATTATTATTATTATTATTATTGTTGTTGTTGTTGTTGTTGTTGTTATTATTACATATATGATTTTAAATAACAAATTTATAATACACTGTTAATTTAATAATGTAAATTGTATACTGTTATGTATAATATAATAATATACTAACTTTAAATATTATACATACATGCATGCACTGTTAATATAATATTTTATTACAAAAGTTGTTATAAATTATATTTACTGTTAAGTTATTACTAATTATGTAATTATTTTATTGATTTTTAAATTAATTTTTTAAATTTTATTTATTTTATATATATATGTATGTATATATGTGTGTGTAGTTAATAGAATCTATTATTATTGTTATTAATGATTATATAAACACTTTTTTTAATTGCATGACATAATTTACTTATTTGCATGTCCAACTCCACTCACTTTAGTGTTTTCTTGCAGCAAAAACAAATCCAAATGTCCATATGTAGTCTAAAATCAAATAAATAAATAAAAATTAAACTAATACATAACTTTTTATTTCAAGTATTTTTTTTTTTGTGTATCGTGTCATTTGGGTGCACTCTTAATCCAAAGTGTCCAAATACACCAATTTTCACTCTCTCTGTGAACTATACAACATTATCTATGTAGGGAATAAGTGAGAAAGTCATGATGAGACGATGATATGTTTTGTGTACAGATGAACTGTGACTAACAATAGTTTCCTGCATTGCAGATTGCTCCTCCAGGAACACCCTACTTTTATGTGGAGCTAGATACAGGCGAGAAGCTGTTTTATCGCATCAAGAAAAATTTCCCTTTGCAGTTTGGCAGGTAATTACACTGGCACAGATCGTCAAAAGTGGGCAGTCATACACTAGTTGTAAACATTAATATATGTATGATCTGATTGTAATAAAACTTACTTCAGCATAACCACCTGTACATGCTTTGTGTGTGTGCGCTTCCATAGGGAGGTGTTAGCGAGCGAGGTGGTGTTGAACATCCCCATGCGTGCTGACTGGAGAGAGTGTAAATGTACAAAGGAGGAGGAGGAGGATCAGGCCAAACAAGTGCGCTCTGACTTTGTGCCCTTTGACTTCGCACTTGATGACTGAGCAACACTTCAGATACATCTGAATTTACCTTCAATCATGTGTGTGAACTCCCTAAATGTGTCCACATCTGCTTTTTATCTTTTTATTCTTTTTAAATTTTGCACTTTAAGTGCTTTCCTCTTCTTCCTTTCATTTGGCAACAGTTAAGAGATGACTGTTGTCACAGTGGTCTTTCAAAAGATGTCTTTGTTTTGGTGATTGTGTCAGTCTGTTGGCTGCCAATAAGTGTGGAATTTTGTTGTGACTCATTAAAGTAATTTTTCACATTTTTTTCAAAAATTCTCTTGTAGTAACAGTGTGGTATACGTCCTCTGCTGATGTTGATGTCCTCTTCTTGGTCTATAGTGGATCTACTATGTAGTGACAATCAAACCCATGAGATTTTACAGTTGTTTGTACTTGGTACACAAACAGCTCTGCTGTCTGAAATTTAAACCTGTCATATAATAGCCTACTAAAGACACTTAAAGACGTGTGTAAATATGATTGACAATGTTTCAATCTTATTATAAATTAATCAATATACCTAGCCATATTTATAAATAATCACAATATTTATGAATAAAACTCAACATTTTCTTGCATGTTAAATCGACTTTTTGTTTTTGTGAGCGGACTTTTATTATGATAACGTGGAAGTGTTGAGGACTTTTGAGTTACAAGCAAACATGTAAACATTTTATATATAAATATGTGGGGAAAAAGAATTATATTCAAAACATATAACATTTAAAACGAGTTACTCTTATTTGTATCACAAAACAGTATTTTTTAAAGTTTGAGAACTTTTATTATGTTCAGAACGGGGAAGTGCTGCACCGAAGTCACGTGAGGAGGTATTTTCACAACAGTGCATTTGTCGTGCACTGCCGACTCGTTTAAGACATTTAACGCGTAAAAATCTGTGTGTGACAATTGAAAAGCAACACAGTTGCTGACATGGACGAGGACGGCTTGCCCATTGTGGGATCAGGAATAGATCTTACAAAGGTGAGGTTTTACATTGCAACATCAGCTGCTGCTCACATGATCTTTTTCACATAAGCATCTGATCTGAAACAGTGATCATATTTATACGTTCTTTTTTAAGGTTCCAGCCATTCAACAGAGAAGAATCGTAGCTTTCCTCAATCAGTTCATAGTCCACACCGTCAGGTTCCTGAACCGATTTTCCACAGTTTGTGAGGAGGTATGTTCACCTGTCAGCACATCATCCCCCTCTTTACAGAAACTCAACTTATATACTTTTCCTGAAAATGTCAATGACCTGATGGAATTTGCCTTTACAGAAACTAGCAACAGTGTCACTACGAATCCAGCAGATTGAGACCACACTAAGCATTTTGGAAGCAAAGGTAAGGGTTTGCTTACCCCCAAAAAAAAAAAAAATTCACAAATTGATTAAAACGAGTAAATAAATAAATATATATTTGATTAAAATATTTTCCAAATACTGTTTTCAATCCATTTATAGTATTTTTCAGGATAGGGGTCTCTCACTCTAGAATGATCATATTTGGGGTTTTGTGGCATCTAAAAGATTCAAAAACCTCTGACTCCAGGAACTCAGAACATGCATCGCTGTGTCCTAAACTGAATACTTCCTTACTATATAGTATGCGAAAAACACATACAGTAGGCTTAAATTACTCAGATGACCTACTACTTCCGGCGAGATTCTGAAGTGCTCATATGATGGTAACTACTATCCCATGAGGCCATGGGAGACGATTTATAAATGGAGGTGATGCTGGTAGGTCACATGATAACAACAACATGGCGGATGTAGTATGTCCGGATTACATTTATACAACACTCATTCATATAGAACATACTTTTTTAATGGTCGCAAAGTAAGTTCAAATTCAAATGTAGTACCTACTCCCATAGTATGCGATTTCTGACACATCCCATGACTTCATGAATACCTTCTATTGTTGATCTAAGTTGGCTTCATGAAACTATGGTTTAATAATTTGCAGTTAGCCTCTATTCCTGGTTTGGAAGAAGTGACAGTGGATGGAGTGAGACCAAGACCATCTGCAGAGACAAATGGCCCCGCAGTGAATGGCAGTCGTGCCACGGGTCCCCTTGTCGAGGTAATGATATTCTTAGATATTAATGTCTTAATCCATTTATCCCACTGTTTTCTGAGGTTGTTATAACCATAATGGCGCTCATAGGAAGTTCTTCAATCAGTATTAATACAAAATCCTTTTGCATTCAGGCATCTCAGCAAACACAAGTGGCCCCTCAAGAGCCGAAAGCAGAGGTCCCAGCGGAAAACATCATGACTGTAGCCAAGGACCCACGATATGCCAGATACCTGAAAATGGTGCAAGTGGTATGCGTTTACTCTTAAGTTTTATCATTAATAAACCTACTCCCTAGTTATGACTAACGTAATGTGAAATGTGAATACAAATGACCAAATTTTGTTCTGCATGTTCACAGGGTGTTCCAGTCATGGCCATTAAAAATAAGATGGTATTGGAGGGTTTGGACCCTAGTTTGCTTGAGTAAGTGTTAATGACAGTAAAAATATGATGCATTTTTTTAAAGCATGTGTATAATTTGATTCTGTCACTGCTTGTTTGATTATGTATGGAAGCTTGTTTCCACCACAGAATACAAACTTTAATTGCAATTTCTGAATTGTGAGATATAAACAATTCTATAGGAACAAGTTCTCAGAATTGTGAGCTTATATCTCACAATTCAGAGAAAAGTCAGAATTGTGTCATATAAACTCACAATTGTGAGATAAAAAGTTGCATATTATTATTATTATTATTATTTTTTAAATTAATTTGATATTCCATAATGAGCTGTTTATGTTGTAGCTAATAGATTTCTTTTTGCATCCTTTAGTACTCCTGACGCTCCTGTTCCAGATGGTGGCAAAAAAGGCTTAGAAGAGCAAGATGATGACAGCTCAGGCAGCGAATCATCCTTCAGCGATTGATTGGCTCCGCCCCCCACAGCTAATGACTCTGTGTTGGAGTGGCCTATGTAGGCTGTTATGAATCTTGCTCATCTCAAAGCAGAGTAAATGCACTTGAATGTCCTTTCAAAGGACAGACATTTAGCGATGGCACTAAAAGGTTGTGCTACATCTTGGAGACGGCATACTTGTGTACATCTGTACTGGTGGTTTCTGAGGGCAGTTGCTCACTAGGTGAGATCGCTGATGATTATGATTATAATTGATCCATTTAAGTCTAAGTGCTACTCTTGTCTTGATTGTCTCATTTCGTGCCATGTACATGTTAAATGCCTTATGTGCATCCGAAGAACAATAAAAAGATGCCAGTGCGTGTTTTTATGAAATAGCCACAAGCAGCCTTGTAAATCTGTTCGGAAATTGATTTTTAAAAATGTACCTGAGAGATTCATCTTTAGTTGAAACAATCTTGAACTGACTTGGACGTGGTAATATCAACAACAAAATTCACAGAAAGCCCTTTTTAATTTAGTTAGATTTGCTATATTTCTAATAATACTAATCATGTTACATAGCGATTAAAGATGTACTTGCATTGTCTTTTCCAAGTAACTTATTAAATGGCGTTATATTCAAACCTTTTGCAAATAAGTTTTTTTTTTTTAACCATTCTACCATTTAAAAGATTTAAAAAAATGTTTTATAAGTATTTTATTCTCACTAAGTCTGCATTTATTTTTATTAGAAATCCAGTAAAAACAGTAATATTGTGAAATATTATTTCAATTGAAAATAGCTGTTTTGAATGTAATTCATTCCTGTGATGGCAAAGCTGTCAGTGTCACATGATCCTTCAGAAATCATTCTAATATTGTCACCTTCCTTGGGCGATTATTTTAGGAAGGTGACGATATGATTTGATCATGACGATTAAACATTTCATATTATTATCAATGTTGAAAACAGTAGTGCTGCTTTATTTCTTTTTTTTTTTCAGGATTCAAGTTCAAAAGAACAGGATTTCATTATTTCATTGTATCATTATAAATGTCTTTACTGTCACTTTTGATCAGCACCCTTGCTGAATTTAGGTATTCATTTCTTTTAAAAATCTACACAATCTTACACACCCCAAACCTTAAAACAGTAGTGCTGCTCTTCCTATCATTAGAAACATTAAAGCATTCACTTCTCTTTAGCCATGCACATTGTCATCATCATGTGTTTTTATTTCACAATTACAAAATCAGACACACATTGTGTAATCAACGGACTTACATACAATAGTAAAAAACACCTGTGGCTCACTTTCAGCTGCACTGAATTTATGGAATGATTATGAAGAAAAACATACATACAAACATTATAACCGAAGCAAAGATTGATTAACAGAAATGAATGCAAATATGAATGTGCAAAACTATTTTGTCTTGGTTGATTATAAAATGAGACTATATATCACTATATGATGAAGCTTTGGCCTCAAGTGGTTAGAGTGTATTACATTTCAAGTATGTTTTACGCCTTTTTTCCAAGACCAAAGTGCAAGCTACAAAATGATTACACAGTACTGCAGCAGATCTTTCAACGTGAAAAATGCTGGTAAGTTGTATAAAAATACAATTATAATACAATATATTAATAAAAAATGCACAAAAACAGTCAACAGTATGATGTCACATCAGTCATATATACTCTATTAAATGAACAGTCAGTTTCAGAGTGAATTGCTGTAAAAAGAAAAAGAAATGTTAATATCTTAGAGGAACTAAAACGATTATCACTGTATTTAAGTGATTTGAAATAATGAGAAAATCAATGATGCCACATACACTACTGTTCAAAAGTTTTGGGTCGGAAAGTTTTTTTTACAATAAGTTTAACATTAGCTACTTTAACATGAACTAAGAATTCACAGTAACTCTACGGCATTTATTCATTTTAATTCATGTTAATTTAAACATTTTTTAATTTTAAATAACATTTAAAAGATGTATTTGTTAACATTAGTTAATGCACTGTGAACTAACATGAACGACTATTTTTTAAATTAATAAATACTGTAACAAATGTATTGCTCGTTGTTAAAGTTAATACATTGATAAAAATTCATTTTTATATGTTTTGAAAGTCTTATGCTCAACAAGCTGCATTTATTTGATCAAAAATACAGTATACATATATTGTGAAATATTATTGCAAATAATATCTGTATTATATTTGAATATATTTTAAAATGTAATGTATTCCTGTGATGGCAAAGCTGAATTTTCAGCATCATTACTCCAGTCTTCAGTGTCACATGATCCAACAGAAATCAAGAAACAATCATTATTAACATTCCTTACAGATTAACAATCCAGATTTTTTTGATGAATAGAAAGTTCAAAAGAACAGCATTTATTCAAAATAGAACTTGATAAATGTCTTTACTGTTCCTTTTGATCAATTCAATCCCTTAACTGTTACCGTCCTGCAAGTGGGACGCTTGGCGCTCTTTTTTTTTTAATCGCATTTTTTTCATATTACATATTTTAGTAGTCATCATAATTTAGGGACCATTCAGAAGCTTACAAACTCAAAACTCATCCTGTGAAAAGCGTTTTGAAATTGGACGGTGCGTTACCATGGAAACGGTACTTTAAATTCTTTTATCGGCTCCTACCCTAGTGAGTGGTGTCAGGTTTCATATTACAACATTTATTTTAACTACTTTATAATCAAAACCTTTTCTAATCTTGAGTCTCAAGGTTCCATATTTGGTGACTGTTTTGTGATAGAAGTGATATTTGGACAAAAATGTATTTGTTACAGGAGAATGCATAAAAAAAATCATGGAATGTGGGTGATGGCTGATGGCTATTTTTTGGTACAGCGCCAAAACAAAATCTCCAAGGAACTTCAATTTTTGTGATATCAACTTCAAATTTGGAACACGACTTGGTTAGATATATGAATTTCATTTTTTATTATTATTTTGAAAAAATATATATATACATTTTTTCATATTCCAAAGCATTCTTGAATTACAACCAGAGTTTGCATTTTCACGTCTATTCTCAAAAAGGTGGGTGATAATTAAGTGATTCTTTCTGAATAAACATCATTCATTTTTTTTTCTTTTTTAAATCTTGACCCCAAACCTTTTGAACTGTAGTGTAGGTTCAAAATGTTATGTACCCACCTGAAACTCTTGGATGTATGTTAGGAAGAAGAAGACAAAACTGAAGGCAGTGATCCATTCACACGCAACGCTCACTATATGAAGTGTGTAGTCCTTCAGAAGCAGGAAAACAAGATGAGCAACTTTGAACATTCAATACATTTTATACAATATGAGCGCTGAAATGACATGCATTGTACCTTATCATTGGTGTCCCAGTGAAGTTTGCTTGTTCCAACAGAAACTGCACAGAAAATTGCTGGAAGGAGGTGTTAAAGACAATCAGTATGATCTGAAATGTTAACTGTGCATGTCTTCACAAGGAAAAATCAGGATCACAATGCTGGATTTGGATGAATAGCCATGTAAGCAGATGCATATTCATGCAAATTTACTCTATGTTCAGTATATTGTCAACCAGCAGCAACAGTTGGTAAGTCTGAGAAAGGATACTGGGAAAAACAGCTAGACAGGCCACTACAGCGAAGAATGCTCGGAAATGACACATCCATTTCGAAGATCCGTAAGGATGAGCGCGGTATGAGATCACGCTCTGAATGATAGTGTATATAACCCCAAAGATGAAGAATAGTAAAGCACCCAAATCATGGACTGCCATCACCGTCGTCTCCTAGAACACAACAACATACGTGAGTGCCAATAATCATCATTTACTCACCCTTATGTCATTCCACAAACAAGATTTTTTGAAGAACTGTTTTTGTTCATACAGTGAACATCAGTGGGGTCCAAAGCAATATTGGAACCCAATGACTTTCATTATAAAGGCAAAAAAACACAGTTATTAACATATACAGAGTGTCTATTCACACCAAGTGCAAATAGCGTGCCTTCTTGGAAAAGTGCTATTCACACTAGCTCCTTTTAACATTGCCTGGTCGGGCCAAACAAGATAAAAATAAAAATAAAAATCACATCGGAAAGGCATTTACTTTCAATAAAAATTAAGAAAAGTTTCGAAATAAAGTGCCAAACAAAATGTTTAATAATAATAAAAGCATTTATTGGGTAGGTGTAGGGAGGGCTTTTAGTGTCCGTTTACGGCGGTATCCATTTAATCATTTAAATAAAAATAATAATTTAAACACTGTTATTATTGCATCCTGTTAATGTACAACAATACTGAGGTACAAATAGTATGCATCTGTCAAAATAAAGTATAAATTACATGTAATTACTATTTACACATATTGCAAAAACTGCTACTTTTATATGGCGTAAATAAAATATACCACTATTTTCACTTAGTAAATAGCATCTACAGCTTTTTGCATTTTGTGTAAATATCATCTATCGCTAAGAAAATATGTTATTTTCACTTAGTGTAAATAGCATCTATTGCAAATAGCCGCTGCCTAAAATATGTTTGTGTTCCATCGAAGAAAGAAAATTTGACAGAATATTTGTTTGACATACCTAGACATAACTAGACATACCTGAAATGTAGCAACCAAACACATCCCGAGACAAGAGATGATGCCAACAGCAAAAGAAGCCTTGTTCAGAACAGGCGACACAGCACCGGTTCTCTCATGGACTCTTTCCACAAATTTATATTCAGCATACATAGTAGCAAAGGCTGGAAAACAAATTCAAATTCAAACAAAAAATGTTTAAAGCTGTAGCTAAAGCAAATTGCAGTGGAAATTACTGTGCAATACAGTCAACAATATTCACTCATGCATGCAATAAAACATAAATTCTCTGGATACTTTATGCAGGATAATGCTATGAAAATAGTATATCGGTTAAAAATTAATTTGAGTTATCATGATGGCTGTTGCTCTGATAACCTGTGATTTGTCATTAGGTTTCATTTCTGCAGTTGTTGTTTGAGGTTTTGTCTGATGTTTTGTAAAACACTGAACTCCAGCTGTGTGTCATGGGTGGGAAAATTTTTTTTTCGTTTTCAGCAGAAAGAGAAGTGAGACCAGAATGAGTGAGATTCCAGTGTTACTAAAGAAATGTACACTCGAGACATTCCCACCGCTTTCCTCTCACATGTCAAAACCAAGCAGTTTGCGGCTGACTTCGAGTTACACAATTTCCAATAGGTTGACACAGATCGCAGTAAGGAGTTTCCTGAAGATTTACTGTCTTGATGAAATATGAGCTGGAAATGGCCGATTATTAGACTAGTCATACCTGCAAATGCAGTGATCGTCGACATGAATCCAAACACACAGCTCTCAGGTGGAGTTGCTCCTGTATCACTGATAAAAAGTAAAGGGCTGATTTTTAGAGACATTAACACAAATAATAATAAGAATCATAACTGTGCAATACTTTGTATTCAAAATAAATACCCAAAATTTCCAGTTTACTGTATGACATTTAATAAAATTGCAACCATGGCCTCACCATTACAATATATTAATATGTGACTAATTCATTTTTATTATGCCTACTTATTTATTCTTTTAATTATATTATATTCTTTCAAGACATCTAGTTTGTCCTGCTTCCTGCACTGAATACAACCTTTTGGACACGAGCCGTTCAACTCAGAAGAAAACGAAACTAAACGAGCTGCCTGCAAAAACTTTTTTCCCCCTGAAATTCTTACAAGTGGGAACTTTATATATAGGCTATGTATAAATACCCGCTTAAAACATGGTCTACTTACTAACGTCATAAGCTATTTCTGGTCTTTGGTTATGTGAAGAGTTGTAAATTTGTCTAATCCAGATGTGTATACAAACTAAAATCAAGCACAATGTAAAAAGACACATCACATACCTTATATAAGGAAGGACAACATCAACATCTCGACGAAACAATGCGATGATATAAGATATTATGAATGTGCTCGATGACCAGATTACCAGAAAAGTAGGTAAAAAGCACATTCCTTCCATGAACCAAATCATCTCGCCTGAGGGCTGAGTGTAATCGGTGCATCACCATTCACGGAGACAAAAGCAAAGTCAACGTCACATAGGCTATCAGATACTAAGACGCGGACACTTGACTAAACACATACTCTATGCACAATAACTCGACGTTTATAACTGTATCTATAGTCACGTGTTCGCCAGGAATCTCTGTTTCTCTTCCTCATTGTTTTAACTTACCTATTTAAATTGTTACCCCCAGCACACACGTGTTCTTATGGAAGCCCTTTTTCGCCACAATTGAGTAAAACAAATATGATTATTTAAGTCATAATAATGATAAACTTTCTCACAATACTGACTTAATATCTCGTAATAATGAGAAACTATCTCGTAATAATGACTTAACATCTCATAATAATGAGAAACTTCTCATAATAATGACTTGGTTTCTCATTAATATGAGATGTTTTCATCTCATAATTACGGCGACGCATTGCTGCCACATAGGCCTACATATAATTTTTTCACTATTATGTCGTAATAACGAGATATGTCATTTTAAGGACATCTTTTCTCGTAATAACGAGATTATGTCGTTAAAAGCACATATTGTTTTTCCTAAAAAAGGACATGTGTTGTATAGTGATGTGTACAAAATATGCCTTTATCCACATTAGATAATTTATAGGCTAGCTATGTGCCTTTATCACACTTCCATGTTTGAAAAGCAGTAATGACGGACCCGGTGCAGCCACAAATATCATAACTATAGGCCTACTGTAATTAAGACATATATTCAAGAAATGTGTTAAAAACAGAAAGACGCTATAGTTTCAGATTTACTCAAAGGCCGTGGAAACAGGCTAGTGGGTTCGTTACACACGTCAATCCATTTGCGACATTCTTGGTTTGCTTCTTATTTATTAAATATACAGGCAATTAGTTGATGAAACATTGATCAAAATTAAAATATAATTTATACAAAACAAAATTCACTTTAAAGAAAACAATACTCAATGAAGTGGTCAAAATCATGTCTGCCTCATACGAAAATGAACCATGGTTTTACTACAAATAAAACCAAAAAACCATGGTTATTGTAGTTCAACCATGGTAACTACAAATTAACCATGGCTTTGCTACTCTAACCATAGTTTAACCATGGTATTTGTGGTAAAACTGTGGTTGTATAAATGGTAATCAATTAGCCAAAAACATGGTTACTACACTTTTACTACAATAAAACCATGGTTATTTTTCATAAGGGTGACCCCACTCCATGTCTTCAGACATATCTTAATGTAGCCTATCTTACTCATGCTGCTCACATTTCATAATCAACATATGAAATAAAAAAATATCATAGGCTAATATTTAAACATAGCTTAACTATGAAACTAAATAGGCTACGTTTTCTTTAATCATCCGACTAAGGCGCCGGCGATTTTTTTCTTTATGATAGTGGAAACAAATCACAATAGGCTACTTCGTACAGGCGTGCGTTTCCTGTACAACGACATTAGTCACTGCTTTACTACCATATGCATCGCTGAAGAAATTAGCTAGCTAGTCGTGACTGTTTCCATATTGTCGCAAATCTGTAGTTCAACGCTGGTTAATGATGTCACGCAGGTGGTGGAGTAATAACTGCTTTTAATTAATTAGTTTGAGATCGAGTTCATGCTAGATTTTTTGCTATAAATTATGAACATGGCATTTAAGGACTAATTCTTATTTTTCTCAGTTATTTTGCTTTATTTACAGATTCAATCACAGGCTTGTTCTATATATAGCCTACTAGGGCACGTCCGCACATGCGCACTCTCCAAAAACGGTGCTTTAAATCTCTTGACAAACTAAAAGACATAAATTACATTTGTATGTATTCGAAATAAAAGATATAGATTGTACTAAATGTCAGCTTGCTTATTTTGCTCAAGGTAAGGATTTATTAAGTCCACATGTCATGCAAACAAGAAACTATGCTTCTAACCACAGGTCGAGAGCTGTCGTTCCAACCACACAACTTTGCAACTCTGTTTACGAATGTTCGTTGGAACTATGGTTTCGGGAGACACAGACTCGTTGAACTATGTTGATAATGACGGAAATTGCAACCATAGTTGGCTAACGATACTTTTGGGAAACAAAGAAAAAGCCTAGAAAAGTGCTATATAAATATAACAAATAATTAATGATTATCATCATTATTATTAATTGATTTTTATATGTATAAACATATTTAAATCTGTTATATATATATATATATATATATATATATATATATATTTTTTAATAGAAGTATTGCATGAACTACCTTAAAGTCCCAGTGAACTGGAAGTAGCAAGTGAGTTTTCTTCAGTGCTGTGACGTATTTCCAAGTGAAACGGAATATTGAATAGAGGGCAGGGTTTAACTTCAGCGCTCCTCCTCTCCATCTCTCACTCATAGCAGACTAACGGTCGGAGGGGAGTGGTTAAGCATTTTCAAACCTAAGCCGTCAAACTGACATCATGTGAGAAGGAACGCCGTTTCCAGGCCAGAAGTTACTTTTCAGATTTTGATTAAAGATTACCGCGGCAAACTATTTTTTTCTGTCTATTAACTTGCACAGATTAATTGTTCATCCTAAGACCTTTAATATGTACTAACAAAGTAAATGGGGTCAATTTTGATTTCATGAGGACTTTAAATGCTCGTTCTCCTATTCACTAGAGGGCGGTAGCGTGTCTGTTATGTACATAGATGTCGAGCGGCGTATCGTCACCTGATCACTACCAATGAGGAACTACAGCGTTTGAGTGTTCATGTGACAGTTTTTTTTTTTTTTTAGTGTAATGAAGTTACTTTTATGTCACCGTGGGAAACTTGTGTCTACATTAAGTGTTTATGGAAGAAGAGATGTTGATGGCGGGGGAGAGTCATGTTGATAATTAATTCGGTGCTGAAACTGCTGCAGCGGCAGACATACACATGTCTGTCTCATCGCTATGGACTATACCTATGTTTCGGAGGACTTGTCCTCATGATAGTGTCTGCCTTTCAGTTTGGAGAGGTATGTACACTAACTAGGGTGAAATTCATCCGACAGAAGTATACTAGCTTCATTGGATTCGCACTTAGGCATATTAGAATCGCATTCAGGCATGTGTCTTCTTTTCTGTGCATTCTGTGTCAATCACTGATTACTGATCAAAGCTGATTGAGCAATGTGACTCAGAACTGTTACGTAGTGGTTGGAAATGAAACTTACGCACTTTGATGTTGTGTATTAACTTGCTGGTTTTGTTTTGTTTTTGTTTGCAGGTTGTAGTAGAGTGGAGTCGAGATCAGTACCATGTTTTGTTTGATTCCTACAGAGATAATGTTGCAGGAAAGTCCTTTCAGACTAGGTGAGGAACAGGCATCACTGCTTCATTTACACACAGTATTAAACTTAAGGCACATTTATAATCTGAAAACTATTAAAAATCAGCTGAAATATCAATGTCACTTATGCAAATTTCCGTGTATATGCTCCAGGATTCATATACATTCCCTGCTTCATATGCTTGTATTATTTCAGGCTTTGCCTACCGATGCCCATCGATGTGGTTTACACCTGGGTAAATGGCACAGACACGGACCTCCTAAAGGATCTTCGTTCTGTGAGACAGCAGTTGGAAGAAGAACAGAAGGCCCTGAGGTACCCCATCCTTACACTCTTAGTGTAGTATTTGTTTATCCCCACATGGTTGGAAACATTCTGCATGGTGTGACTTTGACTGTTTAATTAACCGAAGTGTAAATATTCCACATCACTGCTTTCATCAGCAGTTTATTCCTGTAATGGCAAAGCTGAATTTTCAGCATTATTACTTCAGTCTTCAGTGTCACATTATCCTTCAGAAATCATTCTAATATGATGATTTGCTTAAGAAACATATAGTCTGTTATCAATGTTGAAAGCAGTTGTGTACATGATTTTCAGGATTCTTTTAAATAGATAGTTCTATTTCAGACGAATGCTGTTCAGGTGTGCAGAATTATTTAGACACGTTTGCTTTTATCGATAAAATGAGCCAAAAAAGAGATTTAACTCCGACTGAAAAGTCAAAAATTATTAAATGGCCATGAGAAGGATGCAATACTAGAAATTGCAGTTAAGGCATGACCATTGGACAGTAGGGGTGTAACGGTACACAAAACTGGCGGTTCGGTACGTACCTAGGTTTTGAAGTCACGGTTCGGTACGGGTTCGGTACAGCAGTTTTACAAAATTGCTTTTTATTTATTTTTTATTAAACAGTTGTTTACTGAACAAAAAAAATGTCTGTCCTTAAATGAATTAAATTATAACTAAAAGTTTATTGAAGATATTGCTGTAAACTATATAGGCACATTAATATTAAAGGTTAACAACAGAGCCCAAACTATTAGCCTAAATTCAGTTGCTATTTATTTTTAAGTATAATAATCAACACTCAGATAACATGGTACGCATCGCATGAGGCAGTTTTTGCAATAACTTCTAAATCTAATTGTTATAAAAAAATTTTTTTTATCCAATTCGTTGTTGAAATATAGTCATTTATACACAATGTCTGTCATTTTCATGACAGGTTTATTTAAACATACATTAAATAATCAAGACCTCACTAACAGGTTAAGTAGAATATAATGAATATATAGGCTAATATAGTGCATATATTTAGTGAAAGAGTTGATTTCTCTAGTGAATAAAAATCTGTGGACACTGAATGACTGCCGGAGGTACATGTGATGCTACATGACGTTCTTTACGAGCAGTTATATTTAGGTCTTTCCACCGTTGAAACACTGATTGAGCGATTACACCACATGATATGTGACAGTGAGTTGTAATGTATCCTCAACATACCTTCAGATGTTCATTCATGTTTATTCTTTAGGAAGAGATGATCGATTCCGTTCACGCGCGCACTTGCCTATACAGTGATCAGTTACGCCACATTAAAGAGCATCAAAACGGCATTTATCGTTTGAATTTCATGATAAAATGGACTGAATACTTAATATGTTTGTGTGGGAACTAGGATTGAAGTGTGTTCCGTGCTTAAAACAAGCTGACTGTTAACTGTTAAAGATTGCATGCGGGAACTGTTCTGAAAGCCCTGTACCGAAATGGTTCGGTATGAGTATGTGTACCGTTACACCCCTATTGGACAGTGAAATACTCATTGGGTCAGCAGGGTCAGACAAAAACAGGTGGCGAAGAAAAGACATGTTAACTGCAAAAGAATTAAGAATTAAGGTGAAGAATTAAGTGTGAAACCATCAGGAACCCTTTAGTCTCCAGCGCCACCATTTTCCAGAACTGCAACTTACCTGGAGTCTCCAGAAGTGCAAGGTGTCAGGATGTCAGAGACTTAAGTTAGGTAATGAATCCAAAAAAAAAAAAAGACTCCAGAATCTGGCAGTAAGCTTTGGGTGTTCATTTATAGTCCATCTCCTATCCTGAAGTCTGTTTTGCAGAGATGGACTAAAATGAACTCCCAAAACTTTCTGCCAGTTTTTATTAAGTGGGGTTAATTTTTTTGGATTCTTTACCTAACTTAAGTCTCTGAGATCCTGAGACCTTGCACTTCTGGAAACTCCAGGTAGGTTGCAGTTCTGGAAAATGGTGGCGCTGGAGTATCCTCTCTACATGTATATGTATGTGTGTGTGTGTGTGTGTGTGTGTGTGTGTGTGTGTGTGTGTGTGTGTGTGTATATATATATATATATATATATATATATATATATATATAATATGGGCAGTCAGAATTAATGGTTAAAATGGCTTTTACAGATTTGTCCACTGTAGTAGATGTTATGATATTTTTTTTGTGGGTGCAGTATTATTGAGAGAATCTGTTTTAGACTATTTTATTGTTCAAAAGTGTTTTAATTGTTTTTTTTTTTAGGAGCGTCTGGGAAAAAATGCATCTGAAATAACTGAAGCTCCTAAGGGAAGGTGAGTGTTTAACTAAATAGAAATTAGTCTATCTCAATGGTTTTATTCTCATCCTATTCATATGTCTGCTGGTTGTAAAGCAGACTGAATATTGTGTGGTTTCCTGTTTCACAGCAAAAGAAGCCTTTTTCACAGCCACATTGTTTTGTATGCCACCAGTGCTTTCCTGTCAAAAGAAAATACTGCTCTACAGAATGATTGTGTGAATAGCTGTACTCGCATAAAGATTAGATTTAGATCAGAACTTTAATTCGGTCTGTGTTCACTGATAGGCCAGAATGTCTACTGTCCCACTGCATCATGGGCCCTGTGCTTGTGCTGGATCCAGCCCTTCCTGCCAACATAACATTAAAGGAGCTGCCAACATTTTCATCAGCATTATCCTCTACAAAACAACTCTTACAGGTGGCCAAACCCCTCCACCCCTCCACAAGCGTGTCTGTTCTTCTCTTCCACTCCCACAGTGAAGGTACAATTATAACCTACTTCTCACAGCACTCTCACATTTATAAAGTTTGAAGCAGGGGCAACCATATAAGCTGCAAATGCTCTGCATACCCAAACCATTTGTGGACTCTAATTAACATTAACACTATAATTTACTATAAATTCCCTTGTTTGAGGGGTACCATAAGGTTTACATGATAAAATGTTGGTAATACTGTCCGTCATTTATTTATTTGCCAATATTTAAAACTTATTTTTTAAAGATTACTAATATTTCTTTATGTGTTATACTATACTTATTTTTAATACTTTAATAAAAAATACTTCCAGCATATATTAAAATTGAAACCTGGCATGGTGTTTTTATTCTTCGGCTCTGATTAAGATCTGAGTCTTTAAGCCAATGCTTTGTCAGTATAGAAATCAAATCAAATATTTAACACAATTTATGGTGGGCGATATGATCAAAGATATGATTTCACGAATATGAGTCATTTTAAATATCAGTGAAATTCATAATTATCAATACTTCAGCAAAAACTAATACTAGGTTGACTTAACAATTACATAAGTAGTTTTTTTTTTTGTACTAATAGTTGTATTTAGATGAATAATAGCCTACAACACAAATTTTAACTGCATATTCTTACTGTACACATTATATATAGATTAATCCTTATTAAAACTACTTGAGTTATTCAGTCAAGATCAGAGAGTGAATAAATTTTTTTTCTTTGTCATTTTCTCACTTATTTGGCTGATTTGGATGCTAATTTTGGGCTTTTAGGGAGGAATGAAAGCGCACAGCTGTGAAGGAAAGGAAGGTGCGCTGGATGGGATGCAACAGAATAATTGTTTTACCTCGTTTATATTGTTTTCATAATTGTTGTAAGCCGAAATCGGAAATCAATTTTTGATTAATTGTTAGACTATGTTAGTCTTAACATTTAGTCTTGTTTCCTGTTGCAGCTGAAAAGGCCCATACTGATTCTACGAAGGACCTTCTGACACACTCCATCAGCAGAGGTTATCTGGTGAGAAATCTAACTGCCATAGTAACGCTTCTCATTGACTAATTTTGCTTTCTTGGAATGTTGAAATTTCCTGCTATTTGAAGAAGTGTAACAAAACGGCACTTTAACTTTTTGTACATTTTCAACTTCAGCTTTTCTACCAATATATGGGTATGACGTAAACCCAAACGTGGAGATATACAGTGCATGATTAACATTCACTTTAAATTGAATTTTCCTAAATTTCCTAAATTTACTCAGGTTCCTAAATTACATACTCTTTGGATCAGTATTATTGTTAACTAAAACTAAAACAATGTAAACTTATTTTAATTCATTTAAATAAAGATTAAATTAAATAAAATACTAAAATTAGTTCAAAAACTTAACTTGAACTTACCAACGAATTAGGAATATTACACTGGCAACTAACTATAACAAAATTATAAGTGCTAAAATGACTAGAAAAATAAAAGCTGAATGATATATATATATATATATATATATATATATATATATATATATATATATATATATATATATATATATATATATATATATATAATATAATATAATATAATATAATATAATATAATATAATAATTTTTTTTTTTTTTTTTTTTTACTAATGAAAATGACAAAAACACAAAATTACTAACACAAACTGAAATAAAAATGAAGACTGAAAATAAAAAAATTTTTTTAAAGATTAAATACGATAATAATATATACTGTATATATAACAAAATAGCACAGATTTTTACTCATCGTACACCTGTAAATCAAATTCCATCATTTTGTTTCTTTGTACATCACCTTCCGAGCAGCAGGAAACAGGAATATCCCACACAATTTGAGTAAAACACAGTATAAAACCAAAAACTCATGCTGATTTTACAGATAATAGTCAAACCATTTACCGAAAAGGGAACTGTTTTTTATCATTATGTCTGCTTTATGATGTCTATAGTTTAACCAACAAGAGGAACTATCTTACAATGTCTTTTTTTTATTTTTTATAAATGAATGTTGTATTACTGTTCCTAATACTGCCACTGGGAACCGACATCGCTGCACATTTGGTCTGTGGCTTTTATCTGACATGCACAGTCCATTAAAATGTATTACATCATCTCGCTGTGTGAAATGGAAAGTTTTTCTTTTTAAAACAAATCCTTGTGAAACTCCTGGACTCTAAACATGTGTTTCTGTGGCAGACGACTGATAAAGAGGCTCCGGGGCTGGTCCGCATGCACACTATGGCCTACTTGAGCGGCTTCCCAGGGTCACTGAAGGAAACTGAGCAGCTCAGGGTCAAACTACCAGCTGTGGTCACTAGTAAAATTAAACAGGTAAAACATCTCAATTAAGCCAATCAGTACAATGCAATGTTCAAAATGACCACAAGGTGGCACACAAGATTGTGAAATTTGTTAGAAATGCATAGCTGTCTGTAAATCCCAGAGTGAGTTCTGCAGAGAACTTTTTTTTAGGGCCTTTATCCATGAGCAACCCCAATGATGTTACCGTATTTGTCATATTGAACTATTACTGGCTATCGAACTGCATAACCACTGGGCATCCAGTGATCTGTAAAATAATAATCAGAGTTCTGTGTGTTGTGGATCTCAGTGTTTATCTAATTTGTTAGGGCAATGCGTGGGCTCCGTCCTGCTGTCTGTGATCATGTGATAAGAGCTCAGGGTATTACAGTGACACTTGAGTGGAGTGACAGGGGGGTTAACAGTACAACAACTGTTTGAAATGGCCCGGCGCCAGCCTGCGCTTGGAAAAGGCATCAGGGTTTAGGTGACCTTCTATCTCTACCTCTCCGCTGTCTCCCCACAGAGCTCTGTATATATATCACAGTACTTTATTTGTTTGCTTGTTTCTTTTTTCTTTCGTTGCTTTGTACTTGCTTGCTTTTGTTTGTTCTTGCTCCTTGTTTGTTTTTGCTTTTGTCTGTTCTTTTGATTTAATTTGCTCGTACCTTCTTGGTTTGTCTTTGTTTGTCTTTGCTAGTTTTCGTTCTTTGATTTTGTTTGTTTGTGCTATTGTTTTTCGCTTTCATCTTTGCTATCATTTATTCTTGATTGCATAGTTGTTTTTGTTTCTTTTGTTCGTTTTTGCTTGATTTTTGTTTCTTCCCTGTTATTTGCATTTGTTTGATTTCACTTTTGTTTGCTTTTGTTCACCATTGCTTGTTTTTGTTTGTTCTTATTTGATTATATTTGTTCTTGCATTCATCCTTGCTTGCTTTCATTTATTCTTGCTTGCATAATGTTGTTCTTGCTTTTATTTGTTTTTGCTTGCTTTTTTTTTTGCTTGACTACTTTCGTTTTTGCTTCATTTCGTTCTTGCTTTCATTCGTTTATGCTTTTGTTTGACTTGCTTTCTAATCACGTTCTTTCACTTCTTGCACTGTAACTCTTATCGTTAACTTTTCTATCTGGTTCTCGCCATTCAATCTTAATACTGAAGGTTCTGCATTTATAACCAAATTCTTGCCATGATTTTTCTTTTTGTTAATAGCACTCGCTGCTTTTTGTATGTCAAATCTATTGTTTTCCTGCCATTTCATGTTCAGCTCATCATTGTATTCACACCTTCTGGAAGAGTCCTCTGTTGTTGTTTTTTCCTGTAGTATTGTACGTCTATAATCCAAATGCGGGTCACATAAGGTAATATAGCAAAGGGTGAAGCTGAGGAACAGATAAAGAAAGAGAGAGAGAGAGAGAGAAGTTCAGTGTTGAGAGATGGCTAGTATTTATAGTGCGTGTTAGCCTGTTCGCAATGTTGATGAAAGCTCTCCCTTGACCTCTGTCCAGTGCACACTTTGTTATACTAGAAATACAGCCTGTGAGTGAGTGTGGGAGGTCTACTTAGTTATAGTTTGGGGACAGATTTGTCACCAGAAGTAAGCTAAATCTGGTGAAACGTCCCTTTGGGAACATCCGCAATTGGAAAAACAATTCATAAATAATGTTTCAGTTGTTCGCAGATGTTTTTCTTTTAGGGTTTGGGTTCAGGATAAGTTGTAGTAATTTTTAACCAATTAAGCTTAATAAAGTTCATTTAGTCTTTTGTCTAAATTGTACATATAATATGCACCTATAAACACATAAATTCTCCTGTTTTCCTCTTAGTAATTTGGGTCCTGCAGGTTGTTTTTCTTAATGTGATGATCAGTGAAAAGGCCGTCTTCAGAAGTTTACGGAGGTGCTGGCATTCCTGGAAACACGTTTTCTGTGTGTGTGCTATTGATCGATATACTATTTTGACTCTCTGCGGTCTTCATTTGGCATGGACTGGAGGTACGGAAAGGTAACAATGAGGACCCTGTGCTTGTAAACAGCATTGTGACAAGTGATAAAACTTGTTTTGGGGGAAACCTGATCGCACGGGCAAACCCATTACATGAGCTTGGCTGCACTCTGACAGTCATATGGCTGTGGTATATCTCTAGACCCTTCTGATAAAGGAAGTTAGAAACGATGGGGAAATTAATCTAATAAAAGTAGATCTGTTCTGTGCGCTGTGTGTCTGTATATTAGGTTCAGCAGTGGTATGGGAACGATTTGAAAAGTCAAGGCAATCCTGGGGCTTTGATAAGAATCAATTAACTCCCATAAAATGGGTGGACAGAGTTGCTTTTGGGGCACCAGTAAATAATTTTGCATCAATACACGTGTTCACACCTCCAGTGCAGGGTATGAAAGTTATTTCCCCTAAAGTCAGGGAAGCCCTTGGGAGAGTTCTGGTTCTGTTGAGAATTTTGGGGTTGAATGTTTTTGAAAGAAGTCTCTTATGCTCACCAAGGCTGCATTTATTTGATCAGTGATGAATACAGTAAAAACAGTTCCAATGTAAAATAATTGTTTTCTATTTTAATATATTTTAAAATGTAATGTAATTGGATGTAATGGATTAAAATGTAATGTAATTTAATGGAAAAGCTGAATTTTCAGCATCATTACTCCAGTCTTCAGTGTCACATGATCCTTCAGAAATCATTCTGATATGGTGCTCAAGAACCATTTAGTATTATTATCCATGTTGAAAACGGTCGAGCCACTTAATATTTTGTAGAAATCGTGATGCATGTTTTAATGCACCATTGCTAAATAAAAGTATTAATTTATTTGAAAAAAATCTTGCTTACCACAAATTTTTTTTTTACGATAATGTAGTTTTAATTGGCTAAATGATTTATCATATTACATATTGTGTCTGATATTTATAAGTTCTCTGTGCTTCTGAGTGATGGTTTGTATATGTATATATCTTAGTTGCAGCTGTACTCGGAGGCCAGCATTGCTCTGCTCCACCTGAACACAGCACAGGATTTCACCGACCTCACCCAGCAGGCAAAGAAGAACCTAACTCTGGATGGAAAAGAGCTCACAGTCAGCCCGGCGTACCTGTTCTGGGACCTGAGCGCCATCTCACAGGTATACACATCACTGCAGTTCCACACGTTGACCCCAGAGTTAAAACTAAGCCAATGTGTGTTTAATAAATGGTCAATTTACTTAAAAATACTAATAAATAATTATAATAAACAGTTTATAATAATATAAACTATCATCTCAAGCTACATCTCTTTCAGTCTAAGCAGGATGAGGATGTTTCTGCCAGTCGTTTTGAAGACAATGAAGAGCTGCGTTATTCGCTACGTTCCATCGAGAAACATGCGCCTTGGGTGCGCCACATCTTTATCATCACCAACGGACAGATACCGTCTTGGCTTAACCTGGATAACCCACGTGTTTCAGTGGTTACTCACCAGGTGAGCTCAAGGACAGCGTGCACTGTAATGCTTTCTAATACTAATATTGGGTGTATTTTTGTAAGACCTAATTGACAAAGTCTTTTATGTTGTCGTTTGTGTTTATCTCTCAGGACATTTTTCACAACCAGTCTCACCTTCCTACGTTCAGCTCTCCTGCAATAGAGACCCATATCCACCAGATTCCAGGACTTTCACAAAAGTTCATCTACCTCAATGATGATGTCATGTTCGGCAAGGACGTGTGGCCTGATGACTTCTACAGCCACTCCAAAGGTCAAAAGGTCAGAAGGACTGTCAGTGTAGATTAAATGAATAATCTTTCCATTACAGCTCCAATTTGTGCTTCACCTCAATCACCTCTGATGTTTTCTATGTTCACAGGTGTATCTCACCTGGCCTGTTCCAAACTGTGCAGAGGGCTGCCCAGGCTCCTGGATCAAAGACGGCTATTGCGACAAGGCCTGCAACAACTCTGCCTGTGATTGGGATGGAGGAGACTGTCAAGGTACTTTGACAATATCATTTCACCCAAGAATTCTGGCATTAGTCACTCTTGCTCATTTTGCGAAGCAAACTTTATAATCACAGCCCCATGTCTGTATCATCATTTGTGACCCTTTCTGGCAAAATGGCAAATTTGAAAAAAGTTATTGTTATATTCTCTGTGTGAATATAAATGACTGAGCTACACCTGTTTGAAGTTGATCGAGTCAATTTTGAGAGAAATCGAGTTAAAGTTTTCTGAAGGTTCCAAAACAAAATCACCTAGCAACCATACCTTAAAATCCCTGGTAATACCACCAGATATGGCACACACCAAGTCAAAGCCAAATATCTAGGAAAAATATATATTCATCTTTTTTCCATGATATCACAATTGTTTGATTAACATTAATGAAACAAACAGTCTATGTATTAAGAATTACTGTACCCCACACATCTATAATGTTACACATCAGATGTTTTCCACAACAGTTAACCAAACATTCACTTAAGACTTAACAGATAATGTTTGCATGAATACTCTCCATGACAGAAATTTTGAAATACTGTAATTCTGTGTATATCGGGATTGTGCGCTGTCTGAGGCGTCTTTCTGCGCACGCTTCGGATCTGTCAGTCAGCGTGAGTGAGATTGTTTTGGTTTCATCAGCATGAGTTTGAAAATCACATTTCATTGGTTCAGACTCATGCCATCGAGAATTCACTATGAATATTCATAAAGTTGGAATGCTGCACTTTAAGATACCAAACTTGTGCTGAGTGGAAGCGCCAGTCGTCGAGAAGCGAGCAGAGACAAAAAAAAAATTAAAGGTACTCCTCAGAAAATGTTTAATTGCTATTTGGAGCATTTGGCATCGCTAGACGAGGGCTTAATTAACAGATTTTTGTGGAAACCTCAAATTCGAAGCACATGCGCATTCCGACTCATTTTGCCAGCACTGGTCACATTTGTTGTTTTTTCTTATTTTCTTATTTATTTATTTTTTCCTGGCAGGCACAGCAGGCAGCAGTCGTTTTGGAGGAGCAGGCAGTGTGATTGGAGGCGGGCAGCCTTGGCAATTCGCAGGTGGTCTTGGAGGACTCGGGGGCCTGTCCTTCTGTAACCCGGGTTGCGCTAACTCTTGGTTGGCTGATAAATTCTGTGACCAGGCGTGCAATGCTCTGGCTTGTGGGTTCGATGTGGGCGACTGCGGTCAAGGTGAGTCTTGACCAGAGGTTCTCAACTTTTTTGATTTTAAGGTGTCCTCCTTGGTCTATATATATAGGGGTGTCAAATTCCGCTCCTGAAGGGCCATAGTCCTAAATCTAATATATAATAAAATCTAATCTAATATAAGGATAAAATCTATATATATCTTGTAGTATTTGATCAGAATTGACTGATTTTGTGTTTGTTTGTGAATTTATAAGATAATTTCGACCAACTGCACCTTATTGTCCTCCGGAGGAACCAGACGCTTTACACCCTCCCTCAGGGAGAGCTCCGACCATATTTTAGCTTCTCGGGCCTGGCTAACCGTGTGACCGAGGCACAGGTCTCTGATAACCGTGCAGTCCGTCACACTTCTGTAGCCAACAAATGGAAGACCATCCATTTGCTGCTTCTGCCTGGACACAATGCCACCCAGATCCACTACAACCTCACCTTTCAGGGCACCGACAACCACGACTTCACCATGACTTTCTCTGTTGCTGTCGATACCCGAGAGCTCCCCAAATCAAATGTGTCTGATCCAGTGCGCGAGAAAGTCGAGGAACCCAAACCGACCGTAGTGACCCCAGAACCAGAGGTCCTTTTTGAAAATGTTCCCAAAGAAAAACAAGGCCCTAAAGTTAGAGAAAAATCCCATGGCCATGTAGAGACTGTGCAGGTACCTGCGTTAAATGAATCTCTTTTGCCGGAGGAAGTGAAACTTGAGTTACGGAAGCTGAAGGAGAAGCTAATAGTGGGTGACATCACTGTTAAAGGCTATAATTTGACCAAAGCAGTGCTGTTGGAGCCGTACAAAGACAAAGCTCAGCTTTCACTAAACAAGAACGAAGAGCAGAAACCTCTTTTAATCAATCAACATCAGGCTGAGAGAGAAGCAAGGGTGAAAAAAGAAAATGAAGATGAGGAAAGAAACTCTAAATTGGAACAAGGTGTCCCTCCATCTCTTGTCCCACTCCAGATTGATGGTGTTACACCTAAAGCTCAACCACGATTGTTTGGCATGGAGAAACTTCTCAGCAACCTGATGGGGAATGTGTCTAAGGATAGAGATTCAGAAAATGAAGCCCACTTCCGTGGGGGGCCAGTGGGTCGTAAACTCCAGTACTACATCACCAGCTTGGACCGGGGTTTCCTTCCATGGGAGAAGAAGAAGTTCTT
Organism: Paracanthobrama guichenoti; assembly: GCA_018749465.1. Lineage (NCBI taxonomy): Eukaryota > Metazoa > Chordata > Actinopteri > Cypriniformes > Gobionidae > Paracanthobrama > Paracanthobrama guichenoti. The sequence goes on from CM031946.1 coordinate 10,742,785, forward strand.
TCAGGATCTGCTGGAGGTGAGACGCCTTTCATTTTTATATTTTATATATGTATGTATCTATGTGTATGCTACATTGAGTATTGCAGGTTCTCCCATTCAGTAATTTGTAAATGTCTTTGTTTTTTTTTTGCTTCACAGGAAGAGGAGCGTCTACAAAGAGAACTGCAGTATGCAGCTGACAGGACTGCCACTGGACGCAGATTACGGGACACTTTTGCTGATTCACTCCGCTATGTCAACAGACTCTTGAACGGTCAGTTCGGCTTCACTTCCCGTAAAGTGCCCGCCCACATGCCTCACATGATTGACAGACTCATCATGCAAGAACTCCAGGACACGTAAGAGTCACAGCACACACCTAAAAACAAATGTTAAATTAACCTAAAATAATTTTAATGTTGAATTGACTAAATTATTATAGAGTAGTAATGCACCAACATTTTGGCCACTGAATTTTACATTCGGCATGACTTTTATCTTGATATCTTCAGCTTCCCTCAGGAGTTTGATAAGACCTCATCCCACCGTGTGCGTCACGCTGAGGACATGCAGTTTGCCTTCTCTTATTTCTATTTCTTGATGAGCGCGTTGCAGCAGCTCAATATATCTGAAGTGTTTGACGAAATCGACACGGACCACTCCGGCGTGCTGTCTGACCGTGAGATCCGCACGTTGGCAACACGTATCCATGAACTCCCCTTAAGTCTTCAGGTACACACCACCCCACCCTCTCAGTAGGGAGATTTTTTTTATTCCAAATTTCATTTAAAATATAGTTTAATTTGTTAAAAGATAAAAATACATTTAAAATTGTAATTGAAAAAAATAAAAGAAAAAAATATACTTTTTTTTCAAATTAATTTTAAAATGTATTTTAAATGTAAATTTGAATTCAAATGTAATTTAATTCACTTTAAAACTAAATGCTTTAATGTTTTTAAATGTAATTTTTTAAAGTCATTTAATTGCATTTAAAAACAAAATTGAAATTATAATTAAAAACATTAAACCCTTAAATAATTTAAGATGTAGTTTAATGTGTAATTATTTTATTTGAACTTAATATGTAATTTATTCAACTTTGTTTAATAAAATTGTAAAATAAAATGTTACTTGATTACATTTTAAATAAAATTGTAATTTAATAAAATAAAATTGTTGAAATTAAATTGAAATACTTCAGTTAAATATTCAGTTAAAGGGTTAGTTCACCCAAAAATGAAAATTGTCATTAATTACCCTCATGTCGTAAGACCTTTGTTCATCTTCAGAACACAAATGAAGATATTTTGATGAAATTCGAGAACTCTCTGACCCCTCCATAGACAGCAATTTAATTAACACGTTCAAGGTCCAGAGAGGTAGAAACAACATCGTTAAAATAGTCCTTGTGACTCCAGTGGTTCAACCTTAATTTTATGAAGCGATGAGAATACTTTTTATGCAAAAACAAATAATTGTTCATAAGATGAATAAAGGTCTTACGGGTTTGGAATGACATGAGGGTGAGTAATTAATGACAGAATTAAAATTTTATTTGAACTATCCCTTTAACAATCAAGTAGGTCAGTTTTTGATTTTCTGACATGTTGACAACATGTACTACCTAGTTTGTTGTCACCATGTGATTATTGTCTTACCCATGTGTTGAAGAAATGCATGTCTGTTTATTTGTCTGTAAACAGGATTTGACCAGTCTGGAACAGATGCTCATAAACTGTTCTAAGACTCTTCCGTCCAACCTCACGCAGCTCCATACCATCAGCCCTACCCAGGAGGCCTATTACGACCCCAGCATGGTGTGAACCACTGTTCAAAGTCTTAAAAATCATCCAACACAAGAAAATAACTCTAATATAAGGAGATAAAATCTCACAATACACTTTATTGGACATTAAGTTTCATGCATAGCTCTTGTCTCCACACTTTAAAATAGTTGTGGTTGTCAAAAGTTTTGTATTATCTGTGTATTTGTTAGTACTGTTAATAAAGTCTGTGTTTTGATGTGCCTGCAGCCACCCGTCACAAAAGGTTTAGTAATCCACTGCAAACCCATCACAGAGAGGATCCACAAAGCCTTCAAGGACCAGAATAAATACAAGTAGGTTTTTCATTACCTTCCCATAAACACTTCAGCATATGAGACTGAGTTATTTATGCAGGCTCTTGTTCTTTTTAGGTTTGAAATTATGGGCGAGGAGGAGATCGCCTTTAAGATGATACGGACCAACGTCTCTCATGTAGTGGGGCAGCTTGATGACATCAGGAAGAACCCTAGGTATGTGCAGGGGTGTCATACCTATTTTGTTATGCACAATGGGAAGCCTCGTCCACTTTAGCCCCCTTTTTTTAACCACAGGAAGTTTATCTGCCTGAATGACAACATCGACCACAGCCATAAGGATGCCAGCACGGTCAAAGCTGTTCTGAGGGACTTCTATGAGTCCATGTTTCCACTACCCTCTCAGTTTGAGCTGCCCAGAGAATACAGAAACCGTTTCCTTCACATGACAGAGCTGCAGGAGTGGTAAGAATTCAGTCACAAATATACACACAGACATTGTTGAAGCTGCACAATTCACATAGATGTGGGTGTAAAAGATGGAAATGTAACTCTAGTCAAACAGGTCTGTGTACATACCACAGGTTGTGTACACAACAGATTAGGACAGGCCAGGTCTGATAGGAGCAGTTAGGGAAACTCTCAACAGAGAGAGAGCTTTGACAGTTTGATATGAAACTGTAATGGGTTTAATTGACTAGAAAAAAAAAAGTGTTGGAATAAAGGTAGAATAAATGAACTTAATACAGGTTTGGTGAGTAAATGGATTCAGTGAATCACTGATTGATTCATCAATCCTGTTTGAGTGAACTTTAAGTTTTCATATATCCATGGCATTTAAAACGAATGTGATTAATGCATCTTCACCAATTTTCATTCGCCCTTGAATATAATAGATTATTGTTGTGGTGATTTTTATATTTGGTTTTGTTGTAATGAATTTCATAATCTGTTTACGTTTAGTAGTGTGTGATTTATAGCCGGTTTCTGTTGCTTGACTCCTGTGAATACCAGTAAACGTTCCTTCCTGTCATCACTCTGTGAAGTTGGGTGATAACTGTCGTCGCAGTCTGGAATTCTGGGAATGGTGAGGTGGTTTAAGAAGGGTTTGTGTACCTGTCGCTTCTTAGGAGGTTTACAGGCTGGAAATTATGACTAGTACATTCGCCATTCATGCTCACTCAGCCAGAGCGGCTCTGTTACACCCAGATGCCCGATAAAGCCCCATCAGAGCCGTGTGACCTGCCTGAGCCGAGGGGCAGGGTGATATTTTTGGACACTGCCAGGCTCGACCAGCCCCATTGGCTCTTTTTAAAAGCTCGGTGTAAAAAGCACGGGTAATAGACCGTGTTCCTCACAGATGATGATGATGTCACCTTGTCACCCTCTCACCTCCAACAGCCTGCTGGGTGACATCAGAACTTGAGTCACTGCAAACTGTCAATCACAGTCTTGATAAATATACCGTTCTGAATCTGGCAAGAGTTAAGACAGCATTGCTGTGTGCTGATAGATGTGAATATGAGCTCACCATCACTGTACGGGCCAGTTGTGGTTTTATGGGTCAATGGCATATTTTTAATAATCTTTTATTATTATTTCTATGAGAAAAAAAAAATCGTAAAATAAAAATTGTATTAATATTTGAAAAACCAAATAAAAGTTATGTGATGCTATTTAAAAAAATTAAAATAAAAAAATACAGGAAATATCATAGAGAGGACCCCTGTGGACTTGTCAAGGTCAATAAATGTTTTATACCAGATAATTTGATATGATATCAAAACATTTGACGATGTTTATTACATTTGTATTTAAAAAAATCACCTCTATTCAAGGTATAAGGAAAATGTTATACATTTTAGAGTCATTAGAAATTATTTTATATTTATTTATTTAAAGGTGCACTATGTAACATTTTTTCAGTAAAATATTCAAAACCACTAGGCCAGTGTTATATATTTTGTTCAGCTGAGTACTTACAATATCCCAAATTAACTATTTGAAAATCGTGAAAAAATTGCTATTTTAACCAATGAACCGGGACGTATGAGGGAGTCGCCTGTGAATTGTGTCATATCTGCATTACCCTCGGTTTCTGCCTTTATTTTGCAGAAATGCTTTACTCTCACTGCAGTGTGCAACAAGTGTCATAGCAACCGGCAATCGAACGCACAGAGTAAAGTCATAACATAATTTTCATCACACTCAAATGTATCTAATATGATAAACAGAGCTGTGTTACTTCATACTCATGACCGGAAAAGCGGAAATGGCGCCGGCGACTGTGGCATAATAAAAGTCCCGCTGCTCGAGGCGTGTGTTGCGTTCATCTCATTAACAATCGCTCCAGTGGCCTCGTTCAGCTCCCACAACACTTGGTCCTGCTCTGCTTCATACTACAGTAGCGTTAATAATCGCATCCATGAACATGATTTCTGCCCGAGTCCTGTCCCGATTCTTTTCCACCGGCTGTGAGGTGAAGACCACATGTCCCAAGATTCTGCGCTCAAACTTGACGTCATCAAACTGCGCCGTCGTTTTGAATAGGTGACCTCTACCAGACAGAAAAGTTACACAGTGCACCTTTAATATTTATTATTTAATATTATATTTCTAATATAATATTCCACAAAATATGTTTCCCCAAAATATGAAGCAGCAAAACTGTTTTCAACATTCTCACAATATTAAAGTTTTTACTGTATTTTTGATCAAGTAAATGCAGCCTTGATGAGCATAAGAGACTTTTGTTCAAAAACATTTAAATAAATCGATAACACTTTATTTTAGGGTCCAATTCTCACTATTAACTAGTTGCTTATTAGCATACATATTACTAAGATATTGGCTGTTTATTAGTACTTATTAGTCTTAACCTTATTCTGCATGACCATATATTGCATCCTTAATCCTATCCAATACCTAAACTTAACAACTAAGTTACCTTTCTTGGTAACTATTAATAAGCAGTAATTAGGAGTTTGTTGCAAATTTGTAGTTAATAGTTAGCTAATAGTGAGAATTGGACCCTAATAGGCTTGCTGCGATAGTTGGTGTTGCCGGTGTTCAGACTCATCACTTGCCCACCGTGGCACCGCCCCCACCGTCGTTTTGATATTTTTTATAGTAATAAAATAATTTAGTTCAGTTAGAGAACAGACACTACAATTAAAAACTGAACGTGTCTGCTCAATACAGCATGATCCGAACGAGTGTCGTAGCACAAACGCAGCAGGAGTCAGATATCATTCATCACGAGAGCGAAGAGCTGACAGACAAGATGATTGCATAAGATTTGGTTTCAAAGCGAAATGTAAAAACGCCTATTTAAGTTTGTCATTGTGTGGTGTTGTGTTTTTCATTGAGAATAATAGGCTAATAAACCCACAATTCAAGCAACCCGCCCCCGAATTGGTGCTAATTCAAAACGGCGAACTGTCATTCACTATGTGCGCGCACTGGCGCGTTTTCAGTTCATGCCTATGGAAGCTTAACTTTCATAGGAATTCATTGAAACCACTCGCTTTGCTCCGGTCCGTTATTAATGCCCAAGCGGCCGTGTGCATGTCACTTTCAGTTAGACAGAATTAGTGATTTAAAAGCCAAGTAGGTGATACCGGTATTACCGGTGTTGCCATACGTCGATTAACCGGTGGGAAAATTTCCTCACCGTCACATCCCTAGACCCTAATCTGAAGTGTGACCAAAAAAATCTTATTGACAGTGTATTGTGTTCGTCAGAATACATGGCAGCTTTTTTTTTTTTTTTTTCTTCAATAAATAATGATGCTTGTTGGATCCAAATTGTGTAGTTATGGCATCTACCATTTAGCAGGGGCTAAATTAACCAGGCTAACCCATCTTGTTTCACAGGCGAATATACAGGGACAAGCTGAAGTTCTGGACCCACTGTGTGCTGGTGACATTAGTCGTCTTCACTGTCATGTCTTTCTTTGCTGAGCAGGTCAGTACGGTTCAGCTTACATGTCCATTGTCCACTATGATCTGTCGTTCTTTATCACACACACACACACACACACACACACACACACACACACACACACACACAGAGTCTCAATAACATTAGCAACAATTATATCAAATTTTACCCAGCAACCCTCTGTGTTCTTTTAAGGAAATGGTAAAGACAAAAATATCATCCTGATGATTGATCAACCAGGCAGCTTGCAGCAAATTGTCACACTATTAATTGCAGGGTCGTGTTTCTGTCTTTTGGAGAGGTTAACAGTGACCTTTTAAAAGACCAGTATGTCTTCATCAGTACTTAGTGACTGAACAGTAATGTGAACGCTTACCAGAAGTACAAATATGGAGATGATACATTATCAGTGGATGCTTCCCCTGCTGCCATACATGCATGTAGAGGCATGTCATGTTTAGCTGCATCATCATCTCTGACAGACTGGCACATTAACAGGCTTCATTACAATCTTCAGAACAGATTTACAGCCTCCCTCGTTAACTTCTGTTTCTCTTGATGTTACTCCTGCTTATATACAGCACTTATTATTCTCATTATTATTATTAATATTATTTTAATTGTATTAGTTAGTTGGGGGTTATGGAGGGTTTGAAGGGCAAGGCAATGAAAACAATTATTAATGTATTAATAAATGTGTTAAGTATGTATGTCTGTATGTACACCGATCAGGTATAACATTATGACCACCTTCCTAATATTGTGTTGGTCCCCATTTTGCTGCCAAAACAGCCCTGACCCGTCAAGGCATGGACTCCACTAGACCCCTGAAGGTGTGCTGTGGTATCAGATGCTCTATTGGATTGAGATCTGGGGAATTTGGAGGCCAAGTCAACACCTCAAACTCATTGTTGTGCTCCTCAAACCATTCTTGAACCATTTTTGCTTTGTGGCAGGGCGCATTATCCTGCTGAAAGAGCCACAGCCACCAGGGAATACCGTTTCTATGAAAGAGTGTACATGGTCTGCTACAATGCCTAGATAGGTGGTATCTGTCCAAGTAACATCCACATGGATGGCAGAGCCCAAGGTTTCCTAGCAGAACGCTTGCCTTCTTCCCATAGTGCATCCTGGTGCCATGTGTTCCCCAGGTGAGCGATGTACACGCACTCAGCCATCCACGTGATGTAAAAGAAAACGTGTTTCATCAGACCAGGCCACCTTCTTCCATTGCTGCGTGGTCTAGTTCTGATGCTCACATGCCCACTGTTGGCACTTTCAGCAGTGGACAGGGGTCAGCATGGGCACCCTGACTGGTCTGCGGCTATGCAGCCCCATACGCAACAAACTGCGATGCACTGTGTATTCTGACACCTTTCTATCAGAACCAGCATTAACTTCTTGAGCAATTTGAGCTACAGTAGCTCGTCTGTTTGATCGGACCACAAGGGCCAGCCTTCGCTCCCCACGTGCATTAATGAGCCCTGTCCCTGACCCTGATGACAGAGCCATGATCCTGTCACCGGTTCACCACTGTTCCATCCTTGGACCACTTTTGATATATACTACTAATGATAACAATAATAATAATAATGATAATTTGTTACATTTATATAGCGCTTTTCTAGGCACTCAAAGCGCTTTACATAGAATCTCCTCAACCACCACCAATGTGCAGCATTGATGCGACGGCAGCCATTTTGCGCCAGAACGCCCAACACACACCAGCTTATTGGTGGAGAGGAGTGTGATGAAGCCAATCAGTATATGGGGATGATTAGGAGGCCATGATGGACAGAGGCTATACTGACCACTGCAGACCGGGAACACCCCAAAATAGCCGCAGAGTTATTCTAACCCAGTTGTCTAGCCATCACAATGTTTTATTTATATATTTTTAGACATTCATTAATCATTTTAAATATGGATAAATTCGTATCAATTTGATAATCTGAACCACTTTTTAAATGAAATTTTTTTTTAATTTTTATTTTTAAATGGCACTTATTTGAATTTGGCAATAATTCTGAAACAATTTGCAAAAACAAAATCAGTTAATTTTTTATTCATTTTGAATGATTAACAATCACATTGTGACTGAATCTAAACTGAATCCTGTATTAGTCTTTCTTTCCTCTTCCTTCCCTTTTTTGACCATGTGTCAATCTTATTTCTATACTGTTTGTGTATCATGTGTTGGTCACAAGTTGACCCACAGCATTCATAACAAGTTTGGTTAACACTCCTTCCTTTTCCTCTTCTTTCGATCCCTCAGCTGATCATGTTGAAACGACGGCTTTTCCCCAGAGGCAGGGTCAGCAAGGATGTGAACCCAGAGCGGGTGTGAGGTTATTCCTCTCTCAGAGAGTGTGCCATGAGAATAAGAAGTACCAGAGACATACTTCCATTAGTGCCGTCATATAAAGTAGCCCATTTGGAAATGACTTGATGAACTTCGAGGTAACAAGGGGGCATTAGTGAGACCAAGGCAAGCGGCTTTCTCTCGTCCCATGATCACACTCCAGTTTGCGAATTGAATGTGAACTGAACTCAATGGCCCATATTGAGTGCGAGTTGCCATATGATCTTAAGTGTTTGAAATGTAATCATTTTAAATAATAGGATTTTTAATTTGTATGGGAACATCATGGGTAAAGTACTACCCGCAAAGGGTTGTTGTTTTTTCTCTTGTTCTCTTCTTTCACTTGATCTCTTTGTCTTGTCTTTCCTTCTTTCCTCATCCTTACAGTGCCTTTGTTTACCACATGAATAAAAGCGGTGGACTCTGATGCACGACTGGAACTCTCAGCCTTGTGTTTGGCTTTTTGCATTTGTCTTAATCTGTCTTGCTTATTCCAAAGTAGCACAAAATCTCCGGGAGCATATTTAAAACAGTCATTTGAGCAAGGATCATCAAAAAGGAGCCATTTCCTTCTCTTTCTTTTTTTTTTTTAAATGCATGTCGTTTTTGCTTGAAGTCCTTCACGTGCTTGTCTCTTAGTGGGACATTAAATACTGACTCTGTCTGAAATTCAGATGCCACTGCATGTGGCCCATGTGTATTAACGCTTCACTGTCACCTGTCTTTAAAAGGGAATTATTTGTTTTTTGCTTGCTCGCGTTACAACTACTGACCCCAAACCTCTGCAGGCCATACGTGCCTGACAAAACAGGCTTGAGTTTATGAAATGTGCTGAATGATAATGCTGTTTACTTTTTATTTATTTGGCTATGAAGGACATAATCATAATATACAATATTTTTTGGGATGGAATTTGTCTCTAAATTATACTAACAATTTACCACTTTTGTGTCAATTGTAAATTTAACCAGAAACTGTGCCTCTATTTTCTTGTTGTTGTTGTTGTTGTTGTTGTTGTTGTAATTGCTCAAGCAGGAAAAAAAGAGTTTGACGAACATAGGAACATAATCTGAATGACATAATGTAATGAAACAGCCAAATCTGTCAATTAAAAGTCTTTCAAAATCATGACTGCTTTGATATGCCTTGCTGTTTTGAGATGTAAAATGCAGCTGCACCTAAAGTCACATTTTCAGGTGTTACGTGTCACTGCTTCTTGCTTTCAGAACGAGGAAATGACTTGAGACATTTAGACAGCGTTCTATTCAAATCACACAAAATTTATTGTTTTTATTAGCCCTTTGGGAGGAGATGATTCTAAGCAGGCAGAGATAGTGCATCATAAAACAGGCACAGAGGATCAACACCCCCCAAAATCCCTCTAAACCCCCTCCAAAAAAATCTTGTCCCTGTTTTTAGCACACAGCCACAATCCTTGACAATTAAGTTCTTTCAATTATTATTTTTGTTTTAAACAGGCTTGACTTGATTTCACACTAAATTCAGACAGATTATTAAAATAAATACATACACTGTAATCACTGGACAATCACAAAAAGTTTCCTTTTACTTCTTAAAGCTACAATGGCTGTTTGGGCAAAGTTTATTTCTGGATCTTATAGTTTATGTAAAGTCGTGCAAGATCTACAAATAGCTGCTTTTTTAATGACAGTAAAAATCCTAAATGGTAAAAATGTTCTGTGGTGTAACCCATTGGCAGTTTGTCGACTATATGAGGTCTTAAAAACAATAACAAAACGTGTAATACTTTTTCTTATGTACCAGGATCAAAGATATAAAAAAGGGGTCTAAATGAAATTATGGATATTATATAATGTAGAAAACAGCCTTACTTAAAAAACAACAGAAGATTATTATTTGGTTGCCCAAACTGCAGTTGTAGCTTCCCTTTTTTGTTTAAGATTGACAAACATAATCAAACCCAAAAAAACTGTGCAAATCTATTGTGATGAATACTACAGTGATACAAAAATGTTTCCCCCCCATTAATAATTTTTTTTGGCCTTTTTTTGGATGATTTTTTCTCATTTTTATCTTTGACTGCTTTGGAAGAGGAATTGTTTTTGGCCAATTCAACTTTAGTTAAAAATTATTTGATTTCCCAACCATTTCTAATGTATCCTTTTGAAATAATAATAATAATAATAATAATAATAATCTATAGTTCGTTCCAGCACAGAATGAACCATTTCAAGGCAACAGAAAACTTGGATAAGAACTTGGCTAAGTGACGCTCTGGCCCTGAGGCCATGTTTTGTACATTTTGTTGTGTCTAAACTTTTTCTTTTGATCCAGTGAGTTATTCTAGTGTACAGTAGTGTGGTTTTTAAAAACAATATGAGCTGGTCTTACTCGAGTTGGTCTGGTCAAACCTGGCAAAACGTTCAGTTCCGTCAGTTTGTGGTGGTCACACTGTCAAGGCCGTTGCGGTTTTGGTTGGTGGGGTTCTCTTGCTCTAGCTTGAGAAGCGAGATGACGTCATCATTCGTAGATCCCGCTTCCTCCTCCCGCCGGGCAAATTGTCAGTCTCTGTGGGCATGGCCCTGTGGGGTGATGCTGAAAACCCGGATTCGTAGGTGGGAGGCGATTTGCAGGCATAGGCCCATGCAGTAACGCACCAGATCCACCAGGGACAGCACCTACACAGTGATCGAGAAGACAGACTTGTTTAGTTTCGACTCAGATGCTATTTGCTATGGAAGCTTGTTTCTGTCATGGAGTAAAAAAAAATGTTTTTATCTCAGAATTCTGACACATAAACTTGCAATTGACCTATCGGTAAGCTCCCTTAGTTACTGTAGCTAACTCTGACAAACAAACTAAGTTGTTAACTGTCTTACAATGACAGCTGTCAGTGTGAAAACCTTGTCTCAAGATGTTTTTGATACATTTTGGACACAGAAGGACCACTTCTCGTCGAGGAGCATTCAAGTGGGACTTGAATGTGCCATGGAGTGATATATAAGATTTTAAAATAGAAATGGTGGGTAATAACTAAATAAATTTGGAAGCGAGGGTTTACAGATCACATATGCAAGCGGGAGAAGCCTCATGTTACGGTCGTCACGATCGCAGATGACATCCAGGATCAACACTGCTCATGTACCGCAGGGTAAGATTAAATTAATTTACATTTAACCAGTATAATATGGAGAGGCACTGAAATGTAGACCTTCGTTTGTGTTTTTGACCTACACTGTACATGACGTGAGAACAGTTAGCTATTTATGTTTGCACGTTAGCATGGACTCACTAACTTTAATTGTTACTTAGAGTATGACAACCAGAAAATGGGATTGGGACCAGCTTCATTGGGATTGGAGTTGAATACTTGGGGAACCAGGTTACTGTGCCTGCCACACAGCTTAATCCAAAGCAGACAATTCTTTGGGTTTAGGAAATGGAATAAAATAAATTCCATTGCCCATCCTCTCAGGATACCTGGACATCGTTTTACTATTTTTGTAGCATAAATTCCACCAAACCAATAAGAGCTTCGGATCTTCCAATGTTTCTCTATGGTGCTGAAACTTAAAAATGTCTGAGTTCCGGTCCCCATGCAACTGATACTCAACTGCCATTGGCTCATCTGCGTTCGAGGGGAGGGGCTTACCAATAGGTCAATTGCGTGTTATAAAGTTAGAGTTTATATCTCAAAATGCTGAGAAAACAGTCCGAATTGTGGACGAATTTGTCCGAAAATTACCTTTATTTTTTTTAAATTCTGTGGCAGAAACAAGCTTCCATAATTTGCTCATAAAACCATTTAGCTTTATAGTATATTAGAAAACTTCAAAAATAAAGCGGAAAAAACATTTGAGTGCAGGTTTGACCTGCTAATGGTTCTGGCTCACCATGGCGATCCAAAGCACGATGTGTTCATCAACGAAGCTGTTGAAATACTGATTTAGGAAGAGGAGTCCAGGACCAATGAAAGCTGTGTCTGGAAGATGAAGCTCACTCTTGGTCATGTGGGCCACCTGTAGAACAATGCATACCTAAAAACACCTGATGCATTTTGGATGACGTTTATGATTACAAGTGCCAAATAATGATTTTAACTGTCCTCATGTAGGCACCAGTTACATGAGAAACACTCACCACCAGCTTATTTGAGATCTTGGCGATCACCATGCCAAATGTAAGGATATAAAGGCAAGGATGGTCCTCGAAAAGCTGACTGGAGGACTTTTTAAAGATGATGAAGGCCAGAGTGAGGATGAGGCCGATGTGTAGACCAGGGGACAACACACTGGTGTCCTGAGGAAGACGTGCACTGTTAAAGTTACAGTTTTTTTAATTCACTTTTCTTTTTTTTCTCTCTTTTTTTTTTACTTTGCATTGTTAAACATTGCAAATGAGAATGAAGCACATCATATGAAGCACAAAGCTAAAAATAAACATGAGTGCAGTAGGAATCAATGCTTTTAAAGAACAAAAACAACAAAGACCTCAATGGCCCATGCACTGCTAGAGTGCACTTACTGCGACAGTTGAGCCGTTCTTGCCAACTCCACCATTCAGGATGATGTAGAAGTAGTTATAGGTTGAATACAGGAACCCGCCGATGATGCCGAGAATTGGAAAGGTTTGCAAATTCACACCAAGAACAGGCAACTGGGCGAAACATATGAGAATGTATAATATGAGAATAGCTGTTAGTCCGTGTCTCATGTGAGCAAGGGTGCTGGGAAGGGGGTGAGGCTGAAGCTTTGAGCATGCTTTACAGAATAGGTTTGAAAAGAATGATGTGCATGTCGACATCAACTGCTGTTTTCTGCTTTTTTGGCAAGATCATGTCTATGGGTGACTGGTAGCCTTGGTAGCATTTTTTTTTTACCTATATTTACCTTTTCACAGTCTGTCCTCAGACAGGAGGCAAAGAGCAAAAGACAGAAGGTTTACTTAAAGAACACACTCAAAAAGGGGGCTCTGTCATGATTCACAGTTTTGGAGGATTTTTATTTTTTTTTATTTATGATGTAATGATTTATCTATAATATTTAATATAGTCTGTTGAACCCTTTTAAACCATGTTAACCACTGAAAGCACCCAATAGCATGTCACACTGCAACTGAGATTATTATATTAAATTATATTTATTATTATATTAGCATTGCCTAAATGTATTATTTTTATTATTATAATATTAGTATTGAGAATAAACTTTAAAAAAATATATAATTTTATATTATATTTACCTTAATTTATATTATTAGTATTATTAATATTAGTATTGTGAATAAACATATAAATAAACATGTACATTAATTAAAACTAATATTTATATTATTATATTTAAATAAATTTAGGTAAATATAATATACATCTATATAAATAATAATTAAATAAACGAATACTTATAGTCTATTTATATTTTGAAAATAGATTTACCTAAATGTATTATTACCTAAATGTTATTTTTATTATTATTATTATGTTAGTATTGTGAATAAACAAATAAACATGTAAATAAATGAAAAATATATATTATATTTAAATACGTTTAGGTAAATATAAATCTATCTATATAAATAGAATATAAATATTAGTTTTTAATTATTTACATGTTTATTTGTTTATTCACAAAACTAACATTATAATAATAATAATAATAATAATAATAATAAAATAATAATGTAATAGATTTATATTATATTTACCTACATTTAATACATTATTATTTTTATTATGTTAGTATTGTGAATAATCTCGTAAATAATTAACAAGTATTAATAAAAAGATGTGAAATCGTGCATGAGGGAAAATAATTGCAATATATATTGATAATTGTATTGGCACAGCCTTAGTATGCATATGGTTTGATGCAATATCGATTGATTTTAAATGAGTAGGACAGATTTTGATTGTAACAGTCATTAGTTACTTACAACTATCAGTAACTCTGCAACAAGTCATAGACATGGAGTGTCTGTGTTTTCCATTTGAAACCACATTGTGATTGGCCACAATGGACTTTACTAGTGTAGACGGTTTCAGTGATTATGGAGTGAATTTATGAACGTTATGATAGAGAAACTTCCGAGGTTCAGTGATGCAAAAGTCTGTTAAAGAAGGGGAATGACATACCCTAATCTCCCAAAGATTCACTCCTCCGAATGCTGTCATCACATACATGATCATAATAGCAATCTGGACCTCTGTCACGTCAACCCTGCAGAAACCGTTCAATAATATAAACAGTCATCGCACAGACAGGTTCAATGAATTCAGTCAAAAATAAGCCGTGAATAGAGGCACTCACAATCCGAAGCGGAGTGTTCCAGACACATACGTCTGCCAGTGCGCGCAGAAAAACATGAACATGCCCACAAAGCCACAAAAAAACATCCAGTTAGGGTGAGCGCCGATCCCACAGGATATACACGTTCCCACGGCAACAAACACTAAGAGAGCAATCCAATTAGAATGCTGTTAATATGTACAGACGTAAATAAACAACAAATTTACTGCTAAGTATTACCTAATATCCAATATTATTATTGTAAACAATAATACATCAAATTGATTTTCAATGTTTTTAGGGTGTTGCTAGGTGGTTGCTTACTGGGTTGCTACTCAAATCACTAACTGTAAGTATAAACAATAGTAATACTGATGATTGCCTGAGAAAGCACTACTACATGTTACTCATAACTAAAGGATGAAAGGTTGTCTGGCTGGTTATACCTGTTGAAACTGCGTCACAGCCATGGTCAAAGAGCTCCCCAAGAGCTGAGCTGCTATTGGTCCGCCTGGCCTGCTTTCCATCAATGGCGTCCAGCGATTGGTAGATGAAGAGACCTAAGGCGCTGAGAATAAAGGCCCAACCTGGAGCCTAAAAAGGGTAGATATGGAGAACAAAAATTAACAAATAAGCATTTTAAAGACCCGGTTCTTCTCGTTTGACTGGGCTCAAAGCTAATGAGGCAGAATAATTATTCCAAATGCTTTTTCTTGAGATTTGTTCATTTTCTTGCAGTTTCTTACATTCAACCACTCAAGCTTGCAGCTCTCTTATGCCAAGAGAGAAAACAAAACCCTCAAACTAAACTTTGTCCTCTAACTGTAGATATGGATGTTTGTATTATTTTGTGCAAGGCTGAAAAGGAAACTTATCAAGGTTAGCCAACATGGACACAAAGGAGCTTCTTTACTTTAATAGATAAAGTTATCACCACTATTTTGCCATAATTTCATTTGCTGAGAGACGATTTTGGAAAGAAGCACTTTCAGCCATACATATTATTCAATGGTAACTGCAGAGAGAGAATACTCAAGTAATATGAAGTCATACCTCTAAAACAGATTAGATTGGAAATATAAGATTTAGCATATTAACATAGGTGTAATAATAAGAGATAAAGGATGGAAAAAAAAAAATACTATAAAAAATACTATATAAAGGCTGTGAATAACCAATATGACATTGTGGAGTGCTTTGAAATGACTCATAATCGTGGATAATGCGAAATAAGAAAACGGCGCACACGTTGTTTAAATCAAGGGGGTAGCCTGTGTGTGTGTGATCACTTGTACAACTGTCTTTGTGAGGACTTTCCAAGAGCCCTTTAAAGGCCTGTTTGAGGGCCAAGATTAGGCACTTAGTTGTGATGGGTAGGGTTAGGGTAAGGAGCTAGAGATTGCATATAGATGTCCAAGACTGTGTGTGTGTGTGTGTGTGTGTGTGTGTGTGTGTGTGTGTGTGTGTGTGTGTGTGTGTCTTCATGTTTTTCTATCCCAGTGGGGACTTCAACCTGAATGTACACTGACTCATAGGGACTTGTGTAACTGTGGGGACCTGAATTGAGGTTGAGTTTTTTTTTGGTTTTTTGGAAAATGTAAAAATGCAGAAAGTTTTTGAGATGGGTAGATTTAGGGTTAGTGTAAGGGGAGAGAATATACAGTTTGTACAGTATAAAAACCATTACGTCTATGGAGAGCCCCCACAAAGATAGTGAAGCGTGCGTGCGTGCGTGTAATAGTCTGATATGGCAAAGGTTCATGTGGCCTACTGGGTCGATTTCCCAGAGAGCCTACATGCAGGCCATCTGGTTTCACGGTACATTCACAAAACAGAATAAACCCCCTGCGTGTTTCAGATCCATCACTTCAGTACTTTTCAATTAAAAAACCCTTGAAGGCCCTTAATGTATTAAAATAATTCTCCGTCAAGGCTGTGACTATGGATGTGATTCCTAAATCTATCAGGTTGCTGTTAGGCGAACAGGACACACAACTCAATATCAGGCCTATGCAGTTACATGATTAATGACATACAGTGCAGTATAATTTATATTATTGATTCTGATACTAGACACAGAGACTGATCATTTACATTATACTATATTAACTGGAGATGATGTACTGTACGTGGTTGTCAGATGAAATTTGGGGCTAAATATGTTGATAAAATATATTGATGTGTGTATTATCTGACCTCCTGATGCCTTTTGTTTTAAATTAAGCAACACTTATGCTACTGTTCAGATGTTTGGGGATGGTATGACTTTTTTTGAGTCTCTTATGCTGACCAAGTCTGCAATTATTTGAGTAAAAACTGTACTATTGTGAATAAACACGTTTTACTTTGAGTAGGCTGTATTTTAAACTGTAATGTATTATTATGATGTCAAAGGTGAATTTTCAGCATCATTACTCCAGTCTTCAATGTCACATGAACCTTCAGGAATAATTTGAATGTGATTTGGTGCTCAAAAACATTTCTTAATATTATCCACGTTAAAAATGGTTGTGTTGCTTAAATAGTTTTGTGGAAAGTGAAAATCATGATCTTTTTTTCAGGATTCTTTGATTATAATTTATCTATCTATATATATCTTTTGTAACATTATAAATGTTTAACTGTCACTTTTGCTGATAAAAGCATTAATAAGCTTAAAAATCTTACAGACCCCAAACTATTATTATTATTAGGCTCAGGAAAAATTTGTTCCAGTTATCTAATTTGATTCATAATTAAAATAAAAAAAATAAAAAAAGTTTAGGTGATAAAAGCAACATCACACTCATAATTATGCTGTAGTAGTGTATATTATCACAGTTGTGATTACCTGTGGCCTTGTGCTAATATTCAATACAGCAGCTCTTGCTCATGCAATAGTGCTTAATTATAATAGTATATGATTATACTGATTATATTATTACTTTGGGCGGCTTGACCAAAAAATGTGTCTCCGGGTCAAAGTTCACTCTAAACTCCCTTTATCTGTGTTCTATCCTGGCAACAGGTGGGTTAAAGTTGTGCATTCAGCAGCAATCTCCAGAAAGGTGTAGCAATAAACACAGGAATCTGGACTTTGCCAGTGGACTATAGTCTATGATTCTGGAAATATGACACACAGGGTACTGTGACATGTGGTCACAGTGCAGCCCAGAATCAGATAGAGAGGGTCAACAGCTAAAATAACAAACACTGATCTGTACACTGGCCTGTACAGTCAATAAATCTGATAAAGCTGCTTGCAATGCCTTTCAAGCTACAACTTCAGGTAACACTTTATTTTAAGGTGACGTAGTGACATGTTGCATGTAGGCTACATACTCTAGTAGTAATAACCGTAAATTCTGTATAGTTACAAGTAGCCTAACTAACCATAATCCAAACCCTAATCTTACACCTATAGTAAGAACATGTAGTTGAATCCTTAGTACTTATTTGTGCAGTTGCACTGTAACAACGTCAACTTAAAATAAAGGGTTACACTTTAAGGTGTCATTGTTACAGTGTAATTATATATTTAAGTACTGAGTAATATTAACTACATGTACTTACTATAGAGTTATGGTGGGATTAGGGTTAGTTGCATGTAATTATGCATAATTTACTGTTATTACTATGGTAAGTACATGTAACGTATGTAACAAGGACACTAAAATAAAGTGTTACCGCCCAGCTTCATAATACATCAATTCACGTGAATCGATTAACCAATGTGCCACAAGAGACAGTGGCCAAAATGCACAAACATGAAACCACGAAACGTTACTTGTGTATTTATAGTCTTTGTTCAGCACCACCAGAAGCAATGGCATGCTAAATATGCGTTTATTTTTAAATCTGACGTGGCAGGGCATTTAAATAGAATGAAGCACTTAACGTTGTCACTCAAAGTTTCGCTCGCGTCTGAACTCACCTCCTCCGTGGCCGTGGGACTGTAATACACGAGAATGACCGTCGTTAATATGTTAATGAGGAGTCCAATGATGGTCAGTGTGTTCGGCGCAACCCACGTCGGGATCTGCTGGACCAGCCAGTTCCAGTATATCTGGCAGGGCGGCTCGAAGAGAGAGCGACCGGCCGCGCTGTACTTGTGCTCCTCCAGGCGTTTGAGCTGGACCGCGGACAGCGGCTCCGGACACGCGCACTGAGGCATTATGATCGCTCTTTTGGCAGGGTCAATGCAACGTTTTGGTCCTAATCCCCAGGTGTCCACTTAGAAGACGACATTAGCTTGCGGTGGTTACGTGTGAAGAGTCATTTTGATGAGCGGAAACGACAGTCTCCTCCGTTCCTAATAGTTGTGAGCAGATAAACATAGAGGCGCAGGAAACTGCGGTCCGGAAGAGGACACTGCCGGGAAATTTGAACGGCTGCGGTACCGCATCTGACCACCAGGGGCGCAGATGTTGATGTTCTGATTCACATTGCAAGCAGTCTTGTTATTAACTAAATCTATTAAAACCTTTTCTCATTTAAATTAAGCTGAAATAAAATATAAATATTAAAAACAAACTTTTTCAGTCTAATTTTGGTTTAAGATGAATTACTAAAACTCAAATAAATATTTCTATTTTCTACTTAGCTGCAATTTAAGGCACAATATGTAAGATTTTTGGATTTAAATATCCAAAAAACACTTGAACAATATTATATATTTTGTTGACTTGTGTATTTACACTATCCCTAATGTTTCCAAGAATGTTTAAATACAGAGAAATAATCAGTTTTTACCAGGACACGGACCGTGTCCGTGCGTCGCATATCAATGACATCATACCCACGTTACCCTCGATTTCCCCAATTTATTTTGTTAAAACCATGGAAACACCAAAGACACTTTAATATAGCTATTATGTGTTTTATTAGACAGGTGAGCAACTGTTTGGATACAGTCAACAGAAAACGAATCACTGTTATATAGCTCAACAGAGTTAGGCTTGTTTAAATCTCGTTTTCTTGATTTACCGCAAGTACCATGTTTTACCATGCCTAATATCGATCTATCTTACTGCAGTGTGCAGCAAGTGTCTCATAGGAGACGCCAAGTGAACGCACAGAGTAGCATTATAACATAACACACTCAAATGTATCTGATATAATAAAACAGCGCTGCGTTACCACACATACGCAGGACTGGAAAAAGCAGAAGTGGCCGTCTGCTAACCTAGAAATCTAGACGCACCCTAGCGGCAGCAAATCGCGAGCGTAGTCTAGCAACCCTCGGTAGACCTGCGAGCTGGAAAAACCAAACTCTGGTCAGGCCAATCAAATCTTGTATAGAGTCGGTGGGCGGGCTTAACATAACGACAGCAGAGTTGCAGAGGTTCCGCGTGCTACTTGAAAACAAAGAAGCTGGCGAACAGCGGCCTTTTGAATCGGCTTGTTGTTAAACTTTTCTTTGAGAAAAGATCAAAGAACGGTACTGAGGTCATTCTTAAGAAATGAAGATGTGTTCGGAGTTTTGCCGACCGGATACGGCGAAAGTTTAATCTATCAACTAGCTCCGCTTCACCTTCTTCGTTGCTCTGGTTGGTTGTAGCGCTATCCTATTGCGTGCAGAGGGAATTTGAAAGACAACCGTTTATCCCGCCTCTCGGATTGAGCCCTGCCAACGGTGTGTTCCCAGACCCAACATCTTGATGTGGGTCTGGCTTGTCAGGCTAGTCGTCTGCAGCATAATAAAAGCTCTGCGAAATCCAGGGGTCATCAAGCTACGCCTTTGTTTTGAATAAGTGACCTCTAGCAGCGAAAAATTACATATTGTGGCTTTAACAAATAACTAATAGAAATGACAAAAGCAAAAATTACTAAAATGTAAACTAAAATTAAAATTAAAACTGAAAATATAAAAATAAAAGCTAATTCATAATATTAATAACTACTATAGTTTATAAATATTACTATGATTTCTGGGGGTAAGCAGGCATTGACTGACACCTGTCATACCCACCATCATATTTCTAATCATAGAGGCGATTTGACACATATTAAGGCTTAAGCCCTGGTAAAATAAGTCAAAACTAAAAATTTAAGAGGATTTAATTATATGGGTTTCAACAGAGTAAAAAGTTTAATTATAGTCATGGTGCATATTTTCACCTGCCGATAAATAGATGCTAACAAAGAGTCACAAGTTGTTTTGGTAACAATATAGCAACAATACACAGCTTGACAGCTTTTCATTCATTTCGCATCACTATTAGACAAAAACGGTGACAAACCATAAATACTGTCCTTATCACTGTATTATAGATGTTTATTATGTTAAATCCCAAAACATTTTACAAGTACTTTTTTTGGTGTGTCCCAATTTATGTACACTCAAAAAAAAAAATTAGGCTTTTTTAAGATTCACACATTTCAATTAATAGTACAATTCCATCAAACTGAACTGAATAATCCTTATATTTTAATTTAAATTAATTATTCAATTAAAATATGTAAGGATTATTCCATTCAATTTGATGGAATTTTACTATTAATTGAAATGCGTAAATCTTAAAAAAAAAGAAAAAAAAAGGTTGAATTTTTTTATATGTAGGTATGGACTATTCTATGTCATTTTTAGTAGTGTCTTTACACTGAAAATTCCAAAAGATAAAGTGCACTTTAAATACCCGTTAGATTAATTTAATTAACTGAAAAGAAAAAGAACAAAAAGTGGAATGTTGGACACTTCATGCACTAAATACAATTTAGGGTCAAATATGTATAGATAACTAGACTTGAATTTCCTAATGGTTTCCTAAAGGTTACACAAGAAAAGGGATGAATTTGTATTAAAATGAAATGATTTAAACCCAAATATAAATAGAGACGGAGATAAGATGCCCATAAGAACCGTGTTGCCAAATCTAGCAAGAGAAACAGCTATATTGTAATCTGCAGAAAAATATATTTTGAAATAAGAAAGAAACAAATGTTTTTCACATAGAGACATTTATTCAACTGTCATGCTAAAATGAATATTGGCATGTACTATCAAGAAACCTTACAAACATGTCTCTCTCTGACACTCAGACTTGCCTGTCTGATGTCTGATCGACCAGTTGCACAGTATCGATATTGCTAATCTAAGTGGATTTCAGTAGCGAATGATGGAACGGGGTTGGAAAATTCAGGGGTAAAATCAAACAGGCAGAAAAAAAGAAAGGAAAAGAAAGACAGAAACAGCAAAACCCAGAGTTTGGATCACCCTAGTCTCCCAAACCCAGAAAAACACAAATGAACCGCATCATCATACTGTATCTGTAACTGACTGCTCAATGACTTTCACAATAAAATGTCTATTTGTGATATGTTTTGAAGCTACAATCCATGCACTAAAGGCATGCATGTTCTCAGTTTCAGTGGCACTTCTTAAAACACAGCTTTATGATTGCACAGTGACAGATGCAGACTTTTCTAACTATAGATCCATGTCTGAACAAAGCATACCATGCCAAAGACACATGTGCCGTTATTTGTAGTAGTGACAGGGATTTCTGGGTAATCATTGGGTGAATCAGCCTTCAGTTGGATCCCTTCTTCTCTGACTCTGACTTCTCTGAGGTTTTAGACTCGTTCATGTACTTATCAATGAGGTGTAAGGGAACGCCTCGCTTCATCAGCTCAAAGAACGTAAAACCTCCTGAAAGAGGGGAAGATGACACAGTCAGAGAGATGACACTCGCAGATACATATTTGTTCTTCACAACATACTGCGGCCACATAAGCCATACTTAAAAAAATGTCTGAAAGTCTTTGTATTATATAAAATATCAAACCCAGTGCCATGTATTTTAAAGAAAGACAGCCCAAGCACACTTCTTAAGCAGAATGTTTCATAAAAAATTATGAATTAGATGAATTATTCAAAATATGGACACTTGTGAGACACCTGTGTGAACTTGAGGAGAACTGATTTCATACATCCACCAGAAATCATCATGATACAAAAACATCATTTGTTTGCAAGCACACTTTTAAAAAGTACGTGTTACAGAAATAATATACTTTAATAGATTATACTTCTGCATGCGTAAAGTGAATGTAATGTTTTCTGATGCTTAATTGCATAGTTGCTATTAAATTAAAAGTATAAAAATGTAGAATAAAAAGTTATATTAAATACAATTAGCTAGTGCTTTTTTGACCCACTTAAGTAGGACATTAGTACATCGTTATATGTAATTTCATACTTCTATTATCTTTGAAATATAGTTAAAGTGTACTGAAAATGTACTGACAAGCATTTATGGTGAACTTATACTTTATATGTTTTTTTTTCCAAACTTGTTTGTAAATATAGGCTATTTGTATTTACACTAGTGCTGTCAATCGATTAAAAAAATTGACTAAATCACACTTTTTTTATTAGTCATGATTAATCGTTAACGTTTTTAATATTTATAATTTAATCTAACAGGTAGGAAATAAGGCTACAGAAATTGAATGAATTGATCACTTCAAATGAAACACTTCAGTCTTGAATATTTTTAATGTGTAACTAATTTTGACAGCCAAGTTGCTATTCCATTTAAAATATATTAACTTTTGAATGTGATATTGAAATAACCCACTACAGTTAAAATTGTTACTCTTTATAGAAGACATAAGATTATTAAAGCATAATGATTTAAATATTAATTTAAAGTGAAACTTTTACACTCCGTCGAGTGTACTCAATTCTGTTAACAGTCATGAAAGTGTATAATTAAGTGGTATTTTATTTCATTATTACATAATCTTTTTAAAAATACTTTTAAGGTACATTATAAGTGCATATTACAATACAATTAGTTATTTTTTTCACAAGGTTTGATATTTTGTAAAGCAATGACATTCAGCCATTTTTAAGTGTGACTTAAGTGTCCAAAAACCTGTATACAGAGAGAAAGAGGTAGAGACAGACAAAAAGAAAAGGAAAACAGTAAATCGACAGGAATTTGTCAGTGTTCGGCAGGTGCAGCACAAATGTTGAGGCAAGTGAGTACAGTCATATCTCTGCAAGCTTTTTCAGCTATTCAGGCCCTCATAACACATTTCATCATTGCATGTCTTATCTTTGCTTACTGTAGCATGTTGAGCTGTATGGGCAAGTGCTCTAAATTAAGCTGCATTATGCAATATGACCATCATTAGAAATATACAAAGCATATAGGTTCACAGTGAAAGCACCTGGAGAAATAATACATCAGATTTGACTTTTGCTTGGTCTTTTCCATCTGACTGCTTGGTCTCGAGAAAGGGGTAACAACCCATTTTGTGGCAACCGCAAGTTTACACTATGGTTTCATGTAATGAGTAAAGTAACTGTTACTTGTTGCATTTATTTTGTCAAGTAACATTACTTTTTTATTTATTAATGTACATTTGAAATCCCTTCTCTTAGCCATGTTGGGAGAAAAAGTTGCACATGTATTGTGGGAGTTGTGTGAGCATGATGGATATTGGTCTAAGTAGTGTGTCAAGCTTCATTGATGTACAGAGCGCAACCATTTTTAAAGGTTTAAGGTTTTAAAAGTTCAAAATAGTGATGGTAAATATGCCATTTTAAAAAGTCCTTTGTGGAATAACCTA
The DNA here is from genome assembly GCA_018749465.1 of Paracanthobrama guichenoti. Classification (NCBI taxonomy): domain Eukaryota; kingdom Metazoa; phylum Chordata; class Actinopteri; order Cypriniformes; family Gobionidae; genus Paracanthobrama; species Paracanthobrama guichenoti. The sequence goes on from CM031946.1 coordinate 10,766,979, forward strand.
CATGTCATTGCATGCAAACTATGTTGGGGGGGACAAACACTTAAAGTACAACACCATAAAGTAGCATTTCCAATGTAAAAAATGCCTGCAAGCCAAGCATAGCACTTCCATTCTGGAGGAGAAAAAGTCTCAATTAGATGCTGTTGAGAAAAAGTAACACAGAAGTAATCTATAAAAGTATTCATAATTAGTTACACTTTTTTTTTTTTTTATACATTCCCCAACACTGGCTAAATTCTGTATGGACAGAGTAGTTTTTCTGGTCACCATGATTTTTGCTAAGTAAGACATGTTCCTGGATCAACATAATTTGTCTGAAAATGTACCCCTAAACCTAACCCTACCCTTAACTTACCCTATTAATCAGAGGGAAATGATAGGCTGATGTAGAAGCACCTAACTTGAAATAAACTGTAAGCTTATCAATCAAATCTGATTGTTTGATTGGAACAAATATGTTGATCCAGGAACATGTTGCACTTGGTGAAATCACTAGTTTTCCTATAGAATCTTAAACTGGTTCTTGGAGAATCCTGTAAAAAATTCTTTATTCAGGAATATAATCCATATAATTCTAGAGCATTACACACCAACAAAGAGCAAATGCAGGATTACTGGCAACCAAGGGATGCAGAATGAATGAAAAAATAAGCTTCATATGCCCGAAACCATATGAAAGCTTACCTTGAATGAGAACAACACAGTAACTATTCCTGAGTGATGACTGGGGAGAAAAGAAAATACGGATTAAACCCAAAGTTTACATGAGGGAGTTATATGTGCCTCAGGGTAAAATCACTGACTTAGTCATTACAGATTTAACATGAAGGAGTTAAAGGACATACCACAGTCTACCAAGAGGGAAACACAGCAATATGGCAATGTAAGATAGAGTATGAAAACATGTCAGCAGCACATGATATAATATGCAAATATTGGTGTTCAAATAATCCAGTTTAGGATTTTTCACAGACCTGCTAAAAAATGTGCAATGGGTGTGACCATGTGGATCGGCTTTCAACTATCTGTTGCATTATGGGATGTGTGGTCCAGTGGCAGTGGTGAGATGAAATTGTTTTGGATTTGCTGCATTCCGTAGCAAATTCTCAATTTATCCCAGTTGTGGTACAATGAAGTAACAAAATGCTGGGTTAAAAACAACCCAAGTTGGGTTGAAAATGGACAAACCCAGCAATTGGGCTGTTTTAACCCAGCGATTGGGTTGTTTTAAGCAAACATTTAACCCAACCGCTGGGTTAAAACAACCCATTTACTGGGTTAAAACAACCCAAAAGCATTTTTAGAGTGTGAGATTTATAGTAATAAAATATTTTAATTGATTGCAAGCCCTAGTAATAATATTTGTTAATTTTATAAATGAATTACTTTAAGTATTCGAATAAATGTATGCATTTAATACTGTATAAATGCACTATTGTGTTCTTGGCTATTACAGAAAAAGAAAAGAGCCTCAGCATAATAAAGCCTTTGTTTGTTGTTTAAAGAAAATATGATGAAAAGCTACACAGTACTATTATAAACCAGTGTGACCATTGTCATTGAGCCTTTTTATCATATGATTCCAACACTGTACTTACCCTTGAAATCCACAGATATTGAGACATTGTTTATATTAGTTTAAAAGACAAAAACAGAATTGTAACAATGGTGGAGCAAAGTGCACTAATCTTGTGCACATGAATTGCTTGGTAAAGTGTAAAAACAGTGTGTAGGTTGGTAAGGAAATTAAGCTATATTGCGGCACTCTTGAAGACAAACAAACCCTTGTCAGGCTCCTCATTTAGTCTTTTGTTTAAGCTGTGGTGGTTACCTCATTGAAAATTACTGAGTTTTGAAAGCACATACAGTTACAGTGGAATCAAACAGCGTTCTACGCAACAGTGAAGGCCCCAATATACTCATGGTGAAGTTCTTTTCGTTCTTCTCTTAGGTGTAAAAGAAGTACCTCTGCAGAGATATTCTGTTAGTTCTGAACATCCCGACGCCACATGGGAAGTTTTACGTTTACATACCCCTTTCAGAATCTTCAAAAATGTTAATAATTTGAACAAATACAAAATGTGTGTTATTTTATTTAGTACTCTCCTGATATGTATAGATGTTTACATATAGTCCACAATATGTATAAAGATGCATTAAGAGCCGGGAGGGGACTTTTGAACAGGATGAAGATGTCCAATTTTCTTTTTTTTACCTCTTCAAATTAAAAAAATTAAAAAAGCTCGACGGATTGAACAGAAGAAATTAACCAAGATTTCCATGTCAAAGAAGGCGGAGCCCCAGAGTCACACCTATCTAATTGCCATGGACCAATGGTAGTTTACCAGCCAGAGTGAACTTTTCTGGAAACTTCAAACAAAGTTTGTTTTGTTTAGATTTTTTTTTTTCAAAATGACGAGTTTGTTATATCGGGGTATATCAAGTATAAGTATATCGGGGCCATCTCTTCAATAAAAATCTGGTGTAATATTCCCTATTGAATCACTTCATAACTGTATTAGCCATATATCCCCTTAAAAAGGAGTGTTTTTATGAAGCCGTATCCGTATAGATGATCATATTAATGCACAGACTAACCTTTGACCTCTAGTTTGCAGTCCACTTGAGCCTCTCCAAGGTCATTGACAGCCTTGCAGGTATAAACACCTCCATCAAACGGGCTGGGCTTGCGGAGCTCAAGCGTACACACACCTTGGTTGCTGAACATGCGGTAACGTGGGTCGTCTATGATGGTAATCTTGTTTTTCATCCAGATCACCTTAGGCTGAGAACAGTTACGGAGTATAGTATGAATAAACAGTAAACAAAAGATAACATCACTGGTGAAGAGGAACCAAAGCAGCATCAATCCATCAAACACATTGTGCCCTATTTTAACAATCTGAGTGCATGATCTGAAGCGTATGGCGTAGGCGCACTTAGGGCGTGAAAAGAAACCACTTTTGCTAGTTTAACAATGGAAAAAGTGGACGGCGTGCCAGGCGCATGGTCCAAAAGGGTTGTATGTAGTCTCTTAATGAGTCATGGGTTTGGGCGTAATGTGCAATAAACCAATCAGAGTGTCATCTCCCATTCCTTTTAAAAGCCAGTTGCACTTAGCGCCATGGTGGATTGCTATTTACATGGCAGAATATAGAAACCCTCAACCTGACGAGTCAGTTTAAATACACGTGTGTATTGGCACAATTGGTCAAATAATTAGCCAATTTCATTCATCATTACTGCCAATAGGTAATTCTGATACATGCAATGACTATCCATTATGACATGTGCTTCTGCGCGTCCCTGTGTGTGTAACAAGCAGAGTGTACATACGTTGTGTACCTGCCTATACGCACATATTACTAATGTGCCCTTTAAATAACACAAAAAAATACTGCGTTATTGACTTTAGGCCAGGTTTTTGCTGGTTACTGGCGCAGTCGTTTTCAGTTGCTTCAAAATAGTAACGCGCCAACAATGCGCCTGAACACACCTAATTTTCAGACCAGCACGCCCATGGGCAAACAGATTGGCGCAAGTGCATTTGCTATTTAAACAACGTGGGCATTGGCGAAAATGATAACTGCGTCGGGCTGCGTCGCCTACCGTCGCATTGCCCCGGGTGTATGATGTGAAAACTGCTACTCTTGTCACGTGTTAGTTACAGCAGAGTATTGAGTTATTGACACTAAGACAATATGATCCAGTGAGTCTGTGCTCAGAAATTATAACTAGCAGATGCTGTTAAGCCCATTGGGACACTGGCAGGTCAGGCCACAAAGAGCTAACTACAGTTGTAAAGCTATGAGCACATGGTTGGTGCCCAGCAGAATCACCCACAACTTTGTGTGGATGAAGGGCCAATAAGTTTTCATAGGATCATTGGAATTCATGCATTACTTTTTTTATTTTTACCCCTATTTTCTGTACTTCAGATTACTTAGCAAGGGTTGAATTTCTTTGACCCTGTTTATGCCTGGTATTAGCATCTGTTTAAGTGGACAGCACTAAATATAGATTTAAACAAATGTGTGGTGATCAGATTACTCAAATTATATTCAGAGGTTGTCAGAAACTCATGTGACCATGTTGCATTCGTTGTATGAATGATTATAACTGATATGTCTATGAAAGACGTCAATCAACTTAGAGCTAAATACGAGGGCTTTAAAAAGCAGCTTAAAAGAAAAGAACCATACAATCGAAGAGTTGTCTGCATATAGCCCATATAGTGCATAAAAAGACTCATTATGCTATATTCAGTGACACAGATCATTTGCTTTTAATAAATGTGTCTGTTAAATAAATATTGGGGTCAGTAGGTTTTTTTTTTTTTTTGAAATATATTAATGGTTTTATTCAGCAAGGATGCATTAAAGGGATCAAAAGTATTTTGTAAAATTATAAATGTCTATACTATTTCAAATAAATGCTGTTCTTTTAAAAATTATATTCATCAAAGAATCCTAAAACAAACTGTATCATGGTTTCCACAAAAATATTAAGCAGCAAATCAGCACATTAGAATGATTTAAATACTGTATAATCAGCATAAATTTAAAGATTAAATTTATATTTAATCAGCATATTATAAATGATTTATGTGACTGAAGACTGGAGTAATGATGCTAAAAATTCAGCTTTGCTATCACAAGAATAAATTACATTTTGTATTAAAATAGAAAACAATTATTTCTAATAATATTTCACACAACAAGCTGATTTTTCTGTGCTTTATCAAATGCAGTAATATAATGACATAGTAAGTGATATCAGGTGTAAACAGGGCCTTTATGTCTTGTGATCTAAATTGAAGTGTGCTTGAATGGTTGAAAAAATTGACTTACCTATCTGAGGTGATGGAAATAATAATATGGCAAAAGAGCACTTTTTCAGGGGACATTTTTTCCCAGTCATCTCAATGGCAAAAAGTGTCCCATATTATCTGAATTTACTCTACCTTTCTAGTAGAGTGTCCTGCCAGTCACCTACCCTAGGGTTGGCACGCACACTGCAGTTCAGGGTGGCGTTGTATCCAGCTATGGCGAAGGTGTTGATAAGCGGCTGAGTGAAAGTGGGCGGCTCGGTGAAGTCGCGGTCATTATACTCTGGGTTCTTCAGTTGCAGGCCTGATTGAGAGTGAGAGGAAGAGCGAGAGGAAAAGGAGGAGGAGGAGGAGGAGGAGTGAGAGGGGAAGGGAGAGTGGGACTTTGCATGATACAAGCTGAGAGCTGTATCATGGGGGAATATCCCTTATGTGATGAGGAAGAAACAACATTTATCATCAGCATTGGCAAGGCATGACACACACAGTCTGTTAAAGATGAATCTGCACTTGGGAACATAAATGGTTACTGTCACCACAGTAATTTGTATCTAATAAACCAATCTTTATGTTTGTAGTATATAGCGAGTGTAAATGGAGACATATCAGGGATAATCATCAAATTGTGAAGCTACTATAAAGTGCAGAACATACCTTTAACATTCCAGGAAAGCCTTTAAAGTTCCTTTGAGTCAAAACTCAGACTTTACACCAGGAGTGTGCAATCCTGCTCAAACACCAAATCTCGATTAACAGGTTCAGGTAGTTCCTGTGCTAAACTCTGTCCCAATCTGCATATTTTCCAGTCTAACATGACTTAATTATAGAATTACTGATTCCTAAACAGTGCTATTTGAGTTTTATTTATATACTATTACAGTTTTTATAAATATTTTGAATTAGCTTTTATTTATTTTCAGTTTATGTTTTAATTTTAGTAAAAAAATTTGTAACAATTTTTAGTCGTTTTTATTTAATATTCCTAAATAATTTTAATTAAAAATGTGAGGATTTTTAAGTGAGGGTTAAGGCTATGAATTTAGCTAATGCTTTCATACTATACAGCAAGATATCAAGATATGTTTTCATACTGGCACACTGTAATACTCAAATGTTGAACTTTCCATCTCCAGCAACATACATTACATACTTTTAGTGTATTTTATACATATTCAAACTGGGACACAGCCTTCATCTCCAAGAGCAGGACTGAACAATCCCCCTTTACACCATGTTCAGGGACGTGCATTTTCATTAAAATCCTGATTAAAATATATGAAGACAGACCAAGCAGGGCATTGATTAGTAAATTAGTGTTAATTAGGACAGACATCAGCTCTCGGGTACCAAGGTTTCATTCCCCTGCGAGTTCAGAAACAGTGCTTACTGATATAGAGAATAATGCTGTCTTTACATGCTATCGGAAATGTACTACTTCCCACTTCTGGAGTTGTGATTACGAGCTTGTCACATTCAAGTGCTTTGTTGTCGGAAATAACATGAATCATGGAGAACACCAGGTTGATTCTTGCCTATGTATTGGGAAAATCTTATTAAAGACAAAATTATATTTAGTTTCCCATTCATTGACAACCATACAATTCACTGCGTTAAATCTAGTCAGCTCGTTGACAATTCTGGAATTTTGTTCAAATACATGCCATTTTCTCAGTGTATATAAAACATACAATACCCTTCAAATGTCACAAACACAGCAGCAGTCATTCTCCCCTCCACCATGTTTAAAGTTTATGGCAAGCCCAACTCAGGAACTTCCCAGTGGTAAATACGACTTGAGAGGGCATTCATGTCCGCTTTTTAACTAGGAAACTCGTATTTATGATAATTCCGATAACATGTGAAAGCAGCATAACTCCATTTGTAGTGGACTTTATGCTTTGTAACCTTGAAGACCTTTTTCATGCTCAAATAGCACAGTAAAGAAAGTTGAAAATGAAAAAGAAAAAAAAAAGCTTAATAGGTCCTCTTTAATTTTTTGGGCATCCAAACATTTTATAAATAGCATTCAGTTAAAAAAAAATCACTTGCTGCAGCTTTGAAAAGTATTTACACAAGCAGTTAGTTTACAAATGAGTAGAAGTAGAGCAGAGCCTTACCTTCCTTCACGATCAGAGCACTGTCTTTAGTGGCAGTGGCACTTTCACTCAAGCCCACCATGTTCTCAGAGTAGATTCTGAAGAAATACTCATTACCCACCACCAGATCTGAGATTGTGATGCAGGTACGATGGTAGTGCTCCACACATGTGTACCACTCCTGTGCCACACAAACACAATGATAGTCAGTCTTTTTGCCCTCTACACTTAAAATATTACAGATATTTTTTTTAAACAAAAATTAACTGTGTATGTACTCTATATGTGTATATAAACTATATAATAATTTTTTTTTTTTCATGTTTGGTTGTCAGGACAAGCGATTTTGTTTTTGTAACAAAAGTTTTATTCATACCATTGTCTTTTTATCAGCTTTCTGAATGGTGTAGCCTATTATAGGTGCATTTCCGTTGTCCTTGGGTGGGCTCCAGTCCAGTGCTACATTATTCCCCCAGACCTCTTCGATCTTTACAGCCTGTGGTGGGCCTGGAAGATCTAGGACAGACAGCAAAAGAACATTTTCAATAGCGCTTCAATTGAGAACTTGTGGGCTTAGGTTATTTCTACATCATACAGTGGATATAAAAAGTCTACACACCCCTGTTAAACCACCTGGTTGTGATGAAACAAGGATAAATCATATCAGAACTTTTGCATCTTTAATGTAAAAATTCAACCCATGCAATGCCATTGAAAACCAAAGTGGCGCATTTCAGAGAAAAACTAAGCAAAAAATAACCTACCTGCATAAGTGTGCACACCCTTTTATAATTGGGCATGTGGCTATGTTCAGAATTAAATAATAATCAAGCTCATGTGAAATAGTACTTTTTATATACACTTTATTTCACAGAATCATATATTAAATATCATATATTTCTTGAAATTTGATAGTATAATTATTAATCTGTAATTTGGCATTAATAATATTTAGAATTATTACTGTTAACTGAAATATCATTTCATAATTGAAATAAAGCTGAAACAAAATATAAATATAAAAAAATTAAAAATAAAAAATTGGAAATGTTGCCTTGACATCAAGTACTAAAATTCCTAAAACTGAAATAAAAAGATAGATAATTAGGAATGTTAAAACAACGAATAAAAAGCACTTAACAAAATGACTAAAACATAAACTGTAATTAAAATGAAACATTAAGATATAAAAATAAAACCTAATTCAAAATATTAATAAATACTACTACAATAGTTACAAAAATAGCACTGTTAGACTTATGAAAACTCTTTTTACATTTTTAAATGTATTTTTCTAAACTAACCGACTATCTGGATGTCCACAATGGCCGTGTCGATATGATTCTCCACCTGTACGCTCAGTTCATATTTCCCAGAATGTTTGCGCTCAGCTTTGCGGATGAACATGATGCTGTCACAATCTGAGTTACGAATGCTGATGGTTTGTTCAATCGGCTGACCCTCTTTCAACCAGGTGACTTTTGGCCTCGGTTTACCCTAAAAGATAAAAAAAGGGTTTTACGTTGTGAGCAGGAGGGAAGAATTCGATAAGCTTGGGGTTTGTTATCATTATTTGTTGGCTCACCACAAATGGCACAACGAGGTTGACGACTTCGCCAACCTTTCGAATGTACGTCTGCTTCAAGTGTCGAGGTATGCGAATCTTAGGAGGCTCTGTGAGAAATGTGTCATTAGTTTATGTTAACTAATGTGTTTTAAATAGGAAAATGAAAGTTGCAGTAGGCCCTCACCGATGACCTCTTTCACCAGTATGGAGTGTTGTGTGGTGCGTGGTACACTGGCCCCAGCAGCATTTATGGCCTTGACACGTACTAAGATCTTGGCCTCCACTGGCAGACCAGTTATAGTGTACCTTGTTTTTTCTGTCAGCTCTTTATTAGCAAGTATCCAATCGTCAGCTGTAAAATAAAGTATTGCATAAGGACAAAATGGCATGAACACCCACCAGTTGAAAACCACTTCTTCAAATGTTATATGTGTGCAGTCTTACTTCCTTCAATGCAGTATTCAACTTGGTACCCATCAAGGCCAGCGGCACCAATAGTGTCTGGTGGTCTCCACTTCATGGTCACTGTGTTATCTGTGACATCATCCACCACCAGCATTGTGGGTTCACTGGTCACAGCTAGCAAGAGTTAATGAAGGAAGTAATTAGTGTTGCTGAAAATGTTCAGTCAATATTTCTGAATTTATTCTAAATTAACTAGTGTAACAATATATTTTTCAAATGCATCCATAGGTGCATAATGAAGACTTTTCACTCAATATTCTTTCCATAATTTGCTCTAAAATAATAACAACCATAAAATTGTTTATTATTTAGACACATTTTCAACATTTTCTCACATTATCACAGTTTATTCGCTATAGTTTAGAAATCGGTAATAAAATATGACAAGAACTCAAGAGTTAAACTGTGTCAGAACAAATTCATTTTGATAATGTCAGATAACTTTGATAGAAAGGTGTAATGGATTACAATTAACCAATCAGCTGTCAGCTGTTCAATTTAGATAATACCAATTTAGGTCAACAAATTACCAAGCAGTGCTTCATTTTGTTCAGTCTGTGGTGTAAAAGGTCGCATTAGCAATTCAAGAAAAAACACTTAAGCAAAACATGGTCAGGCCAAAGTGTCTGAATTATTTTGGTCCCAAACTTTTATCAATATTACTGGTAGTCCACTGTATGAATAATTTTTAAGTATAATACGTCACAGTTTACTTTATTTTGCTATCCTCACTTACATAAATGAATGTACTGCACCCACTAGTAAAACAAAATATACATATCTGGTGTCTGAATAATTTTTGGTTTGACTGTACATGATTTTTATTATTTATAGTTTTTTCCTCTATTTTTATTTATCCCGTTTTATTTTAGATTAGTATAATAATTTGTGTCGCTGAACAATTTCAGCCAATATTATTGCATAAATTGTTCTAAAACATATATATATATATATATATATATATATATATATATATATATATATATATATATATATATATATATATATATATATATATATATATATATATATATATACTATATTGCCAAACGTTTTGGGGTGCCTGCCCTCACATGCACATAAACTTTAATGACAACCCATTCTTAATCTGTAGGGTTTAATATGGAGTTGGCCCACCCTTTACAGTTATAACAGCTTTTAAGATGTTCTGGGAAGGCCTTCCACCAGGTTTAGTGGAGAGCCACTATTCCATTACATACCTTTCTATCAAAGCGCATTTGTGAGGTCAGGCACTGATGTTGGACGAGAAGGCCTGGCTCACAGTGTCCGCTCTAATTCATCCCAAAGGTGTTCTAGCAGGTTGAGGTCAGGACTCTGTGCAGGCCAGTCAAGTTCCTCCACACCAAACTCGCTCATCCATGTCTTTATAGACCTTGCTTTGTGCACTGGTGCGCAGTCATGTTGGAACAGGAAGGGGCCATCCTCAAACTGTTCCCACAAAGTTGGGAGCATGAAATTGTCCAAAATGTCTTGGTATGTGGAAGCATTAAGAGTTCCTTTCACTGGAGCTAAGGGGCCAAGCCCAACCCCTGATAAACAACCCCACACCATAATCCCCCGTCCACCAAACTTTACACTTGGCACAATGTAGTCAGGCAAGTAGCGTTCTCCTGGCAACCGCCAAACCAAGACTCGTCCATCAGATTGCCAGACAGAGAAGTGTGATTCATCACTCCAGAGAACACGTCTCTGCTCTAGAGTCCAGTGGCGGCGTGCTTTACACCACTGCATCCGACGCTTTGGATTGCACTTGGTGATGTAAGGCTTGGATGCAGCTGCTCGGCCATGGAAACCCAATCTACGCACTACACTGTTCTTGAGCTAATCTGAAGGCCACATGAAGTTTGGACGTCTGTCGCTATTGACTCTGCAGAAAGTTGCCGGCTTCTGCACACTGTGACCCTCAGCATGCGCTGACCCCGCTCTGTGATTTTACGTGACCTACCACTTCGTGGCTGAATTGCTGTTGAATTGCTGTTGTTTTCAATTGCTTACACTTTGTCATTATACCACTAACAGTTGACCGTGGAATATTTAGTAGTGAGGAAATTTCACAAATGGACTCATTGCACAGGTGGCAACCTATCACGGTACCATGCTTAAATTCGCTGAGCTCCTGAGAGTGACCCATTCCTTCACAAATGTTTGTAGAAGAAGTTTGCATGCCTAAGTGCTTGATTTTATACACCTGTGTCTATGGAAGTGATTGGAACACCTGAATTAAATGATTTGGAGGGGTGTCCCAATACTTTTGGCAATATATATATATATATATATATATATAATTTCAAATGTATCATTATTCATTACATTCATAATTACATTCATATTATATTTTTCCTCTGTGACCATATTATTTATCCACCCTGATGCTGTTCCAATTTCTTTTTCAGGGAAAAAAGACATTTTCCTATTCCTTTAATCCATAAAATAATGGCCACACATGTGTACCTTCACACACAAACACATGTGAGAGAGGATCACACTGGTATGTCATGAATTTCACGAGGGGTCTCATTTGTCTGGACTTTTCTATTCTCGCACAACTCTTCATGTTTAAGCTGTGACTGAAGTAGAGGCAGTATCTGATCTCATAACACAATAATCCACAGATGATTTGGCAGCCATTATAAAGTCGTACTCAGTATCTTCTAAATCTTAGGCCTCTCCTGTGGAGGTCACAGGCTGAATGTTTTGGATACTGGTGTGAGCACAGCAACACCTGTCACATAGGAGCCCAAATAAGAATGGACAAGCTCTGGCGTCTCTGCAGTGCTTTTTGTCATGTGCTTAAATGACCATGCTGTGTGTTGTGTAATAGAGATGGCGCTCATGACATAACTGATTCGAAGAGACACAAAATCCCATTGATAATACAGATGAGCCACTTGTGTACTCACCCAGAGGAATGAAAGGTTTGGAGGGTTCACTGGGTTTGGAGACACCGATTGCGTTAACTGCAAAGATGCGCACCTCATACGGCACACCTTCAATCATTTTTTTGGGCTCGAAGGTGGTCTCTTTGCAAAGGTCAAAGTTCAGCCTCATCCATCGAGAGCTCTGTTTCTTCTTTCGTTCAATGAAGTACCCTGTGATATATCCAAAACAATTCTTGCTTTAAAAAAGACCTATTATGCTTTTTTACATTTCCAACTTTCTTTAGTGTGTAATGCTGTAATGCTGTTTGAGCATGAGAAAAGTATGCAAAGTTAACAAAAACACAAAGTCCACTACAAAGGGAGTTATTCTCTATATCAGTAAGCACTGTTTCTGAACTCCCTGAAACGGCTCGATTGTAGTCTTAAGTGTTTTTCCGGGAGCGTACACATCAAAATATTCCAATAATATCCACAATATTTCAATAATTCCCACCCAAGGCATAAGAAAATAAAAGAGGCACGTGTGTTGAAACTCTCAGTTATGGTAAGGGGCGGTTGACCAATCACAACACACTGATTCAGCTGACCAATCAGAGCACATTGTGCTTTTCAGAAGGAGAAGGTCTTCATAGAGACCAGAACTAAACAGAGCATTAGAGACTGGGAAGAGAGGTGCTGCAACAATGTAAAATATGTGAAAAATTATGTTTTTTGAACATTCAAGCATGAAAACCTATTCTAGGAGACTCCAATAACAAAATAAAGACTTTGAAAAGGGGCATAATGTTGCCAATTTAACTTATGCATATGTTAAATGTACAACTGCATATTTAAAGGGGCCATGTCATGATTTTTTTAAATAATTTCATTTTCTCCCCAGAGGTCTACTTATAATGCTAGTAAAGTTCAGAAAGTTACAGTATGTTTTATCACAGTTTTATTGCAGGGAACAATTGATTCCACATGATGACTAATTATGTAAAACAATGTTTAAAAAGAAAATGATTTACATTTAATTAACAATTATTTTACATATGTTTTATGTATTATATTAAAATAGAAACAGTTATTAAATTTTTATAATATTTCACAACATTACTGTTTTTACTGTATTTTTGTATCAAATACAGGTGAGTATAAGAGACATTAAAATATAGATAGTTGTAATAAGATTACAGTGAAATTCCAAAATGTTTTTCAATATATAATTTTAAAATAACTAAAAATCTAAAATGAACAGGCTTCTAAAATATAAATATGATGTAGTTTTTATGCACAGGAAGTTGATTTACCAAGAATGGGGGAACCACCGTCATAGCGTGGAGGCTCCCATGTCATAGTGCACCAGTCTCCACCCACATCAGTAACCAGAGGAGCCTCAGGGGGATCTGGGATATCTAGATGAAACAAAATAGGATAAGATTTACATTTTACTAATGTCATCACCCAAGCAAACATTATGTTCTCTCAGGGGAGTGTGTCTTACCCACAACTTTGACCTTAACACTGGCCGTGTCTTCTCCAGCTTCATTCTGAAGGACGATCTTGTAGTTTCCAGTATCTTCTCTTTCTGTGACATCAATAGTTAGGCAGGTGTGGTCTGCAAATGTCTCTGCACGAACTCGATTTCCTGTATCAAGGATGACCTGAAAAGCCCATTAGTCTAGTTTAATCCAGGTTTCTGGTTCATATATATCCGCAAATATATATTGGTCATCGCTCACCCTTTCTCCCTTCATCCACACCACTCTGGGTGCTGGTTCTCCACTGATGGGGATCTCCAGGCGAAGTTTGTTCCCAGCCACAATGGTCACCGTGTTGTCCTGGGCATTCAGTGCCTCTAAGTGCACCTTGGGGGGATCTGCAGATTTAACCCAAATGAGATTCTTTCAGCATGTTAGCATAAATATTATAAGAATGAGAGAACTTCTGGATTGTTGCTGGTACCTATAATGTGTACTTTGGCAGACAGTGTCTGTGTGTATCCCTCAGGAACAAAGGTGTAGTCGCCAGCATCATGAATGGTGGAGCTCTCAATGTCAAGGTTGTGATTCCTGTAAGTTGAATATAAAGCACAAATGAATATGAGAATATATAAGTCATCCTTCACCCTCCTGGTGGAGAACCACTGTTATAGACCGTCTTGGACCTTCAACAACGGTTAACACCTGGCCATACCAACTTAAGGTGGTCAGGATGGTTTTTGGACCATAGTGGCTGGTCAACCAGCTACTGACCAGCTTAGACTAGTAAGAAACCAGCTACCATGTTCCACAGCTACTAGCTTAAGCTTGATTTTCCCACAGGGCTCTAGTTGATACAGTTCTAGTTTTTGAAATGGTGGAAATATTTTATTCACATATTTATAAAATATTTATGTGCGGTATATGAGCTGATAAGCTGGTTATATTGAGCAAAAACTAGTAAATTGGCATACTTGTTTTTGTGCAAAATGTTGATACGGTCATTAGGCTGGATCAGCTGGCCGTTCTTGTACCAACGGCCCGGGACATTTCCGGGGTAAATCTCACAGTTCAGTCTAAGAGGTTGACCCAACAACACTGTCACACTCTGTAGATCCATTAAAATCTTCAGAGGCTTCACTGAATCATCCAATTGCATGTAACAGGAAGGAAAACAAAGAGGGAAAAAACATTTAATGAACAGGAGAGAAAGGGATAAGAAAGGGAATAAACAAAAATGTTTTGATGCTCTCAGAAAACAGTAATATCATACGGTCAACTTGAACGTGAGCCTGACTGGTGCCCCCGGTGGCCATTAGGGAGTAGGTGCCAGTGTCGTCCTTTGTGGCGTCATCAATTATCAGCCAGTGTTTGGTCCCCTCGCTTTTCACACGGTACCGTGATCGCACTCCTGTGGGAACCTCCACTCCATTCTTCATCCTTTACCAGACAGTCAAAAATAGGTTGAGCTTTTTTACTCATTTTGCTTTGTATCAAACACAAAAATCAACACCTAATCTCCATTACACATACCATTTAACTTTTGCGCCTTCCTCAGACACCTCACACTCCAGTTCAATTCTCTCGTTCACAGTGGTTTTTACGGGCTCCAGCTCTTTCACTATGTTCACAGGCAGTTCTAAAAGAGGACCAAAGAAGACCAGGATTATATCATCAAAGACTGGCAGACAGGGTTCGGGAAAGTTGTTACAAACCAGTTATTATTGATCAATTCCATCACATTCAAGTATGAAATTGTCTGGTAGGCAGGGAAGGATGGATGTACCTTTCACAAACAGTTCAGTGGTGCACTTCTCATCTCCTGCAGTGACTGAGTAGGCAGCATCATCGTTCATCTGACAGTTGTTAATAACCATTATCCGTTGAGTGCCTTTGTGCTCAAAGATATACCTGCACAGTCAATTCATTAGTTACTGAAAGTTAACATTTCAAAGGCTAATTTTACTTTACATCCTTAACTTTATATTATTAGGTAACAGTACTGAAGTGGAACATCATTTTATGATTATTGACAGCAGGATTGTCAAGAAAAAATATTTATATTTATTTATTATTTATTTATTCTGTCTTTTAGTCATTCATTCAGTTAGTCTTTTGCTAACTCTTTTATTATTTATTATATTACTATTGAATTCCACTATTGAAAAGCTTAGATAAGAAAGAGAAAGCAGAAATAATTTATATTATGCAGCAGTTAGTTCTGTTCCTTTAATTTGGTTGATCTAATGGTTATTTGCTCATACAGTACACTGTAAAAAAAAAAAAAAAAAAAAAAAAAAAAAAAAAAAAAAAGAAAATATACTGGTAATTTTCTGCCAGGACATTATCCAGTAATTTTACAGAAATTTACGCTAACCCTAAAAACACAACCTAATGAAATGAGTAATTCAAAATACAGGTAAAACACCTAAAAAAAAAAAAAAAAAAAAAAAACCTACACAGAAAATTCCTTCATATTTACACAGTACATTGTGCCCTATTTATACAGACTTTTTTTTTTTTTTTTTTTTTTTTTTTTTTTACAGTGTAGATGCACAAAGGTTGATCCTGCGTTGGCTTCTTTTATAAGTGTTTTTGTTGGCAGAGAAAAAATAGACAAAATAGCCATATGCCATACCCATATGGTGCTTAAATTGTGTGTGTGGTGATATTCAGTACAGCAGAACTCTTGCTTGTGTGATTGCTTAATAATTTGTAGATTTGTTATTGTCATTCCATTCAACATATGCAATATACATGGCACGTAAACCATCAGAACAGATCCATACAGCAGAAATGAGGTCACTCCTTTGGTTCAGATCAGATATACAAGACAGTCCTGAGGACTGGCTGACTTACTTTCTATTACTTTATGGTGAACAGAGGAGCCAGAACAGCCGGAGCACAGGATGGAGTAGGTGGAAGTGGAGGTTATAGCAGACAGGTGGTATCACCATTGCATAACAGACAGAAAGGATAGATAGACATCATGCCTAGATCAAACAGGGCTGGAAGAGCTATTAGTGTTACAGTTATATAGAGAGTGAGAGAGAGAGAAAGAGAAAAGGTGGAAGAAGAAAAAGAGAGAGTCCCCCAAAAGCAGGGAATCCTGGGATCATTGAAGGTAAGCAACCAGAAAACTGCACGGACCATCCAAATGGCTTTAATTTAATTGCTTTTACAAAGAAAAGTGGGTTGAAATATATGCTGCCTTAATTTTCAAATAACTTTATAGTTCTACATCACTGTCCTTTACAATTATTAACAAATTAAGCAAGAGAAATACCATTATATAAACTATACAGTTGCATCCATGTACTTGCTGAATCATAAAAAAAAACATAAAAAATATATATATTTTATTTAGCACTTTAATACACATTAATACAAACTAATATTTTCTTGTGCAAAAATGTATTATGCCAAATAGCTTAATTGGTGCTACAAAAAAAAAAAAAAATGTAAATAAAAATATATATAAAAAAAAAAATAATAATAATAATAATTATATATATATATATATATATATATATATATATATATATATATATATATATATATATATATATATATATATATATATACACTCACCTAAAGGATTATTAGGAACACCATACTAATACTGTGTTTGACCCCCTTTCGCCTTCAGAACTACCTTAATTCTAAGTGGCATTGATTCAACAAGGTGCTGAAAGCATTCTTTAGAAATGTTGGCCCATATTGATAGGATAGCATCTTGCAGTTGATGGAGATTTGTGGGATGCACATTCAGGGCACTAAGCTCCCATTCCACCACATCCCAAAGATGCTCTATTGGGTTGAGATCTGGTGACTGTGGGGGCCATTTTAGTACAGTGAACTCATTGTCATGTTCAAGAAACCAATTTGAAATGATTCGAGCTTTGTGACATGGTGCATTATCCTGCTGGAAGTAGCCATCAGAGAATGGGTACATGGTGGTCATAAAGGGATGGACATGGTCAGAAACAATGCTCAGGTAGGCCGTGGCATTTAAACAATGCCCAATTGGCACTAAGGGGCCTAAAGTGTGCCAAGAAAACATCCCCACACCATTACACCACCACCACCAGCCTGCACAGTGGTAACAAGGCATGATGGATCCATGTTCTCATTCTGTTTACACCAAATTCTGACTCTACCATCTGAATGTCTCAACAGAAATCGAGACTCATCAGACCAGGCAACATTTTTCCAGTCTTCAACTGTCCAATTTTGGTGAGCTCGTGCAAATTGTAGCCTCTTTTTCCTATTTGTAGTGGAGATGAGTGGTACCCGGTGGGGTCTTCTGCTGTTGTAGCCCATCCGCCTCAAGGTTGTGCGTGTTGTGGCTTCACAAATGCTTTGCTGCATACCTCGGTTGTAATGAGTGGTTATTTCAGTCAAAATTGCTCTTCTATCAGCTTGAATCAGTCGGCCCATTCTCCTCTGACCTCTAGCATCAACAAGGCATTTTCACCCACAGGACTGCCGCATACTGGATGTTTTTCCCTTTTCACACCATTCTTTGTAAACCCTAGAAATGGTTGTGCGTGAAAATCCCAGTAACTGAGCAGATTGTGAAATACTCAGAGTGGCCCGTCTGGCACCAACAACCATGCCACACTCAAAATTGCTTAAATCACCTTTCTTTCCCATTCTGACATTCAGTTTGGAGTTCAGGAGATTGTCTTGACCAGGACCACACCCCTAAATGCATTGAAGCAACTGCCATGTGATTGGTCAATTAGATAATTGCATTAATGAGAACTTGAACAGGTATTCCTAATAATCCTTTAGTGGTGTATATATATATATATATATATATATATATATATATATATATATATTATAGCATTTGTGCAAAATTTCCATAAAACATTTCTGCTAATCATAAGAGATAAATATATGCATTTAATGTACAAAATTCAGGTAGCTTTTGCAACTCTATTAAAGTCCTGTGAGGGTGGTGGTGCCTTTTTCCTATACAGTTTCCTGTTGTTAATTACTCATTGTACACTACATTGAAAACTTCAAATGTAGCTCAAGAGCTTCACATTGGCCTTCACTCACATAACGTCCTTTAAACATTTCTGGAAATTATCATATGGCACAGATTAATGTTTTAAGAACGTTGTGTGTTTGCCGGGTATGAAATGCTGATGGTTCACTTGTGTGTGTGTGTGTGTAGGGTGTGTTTCTGCATCCCCTGTGACCAGCAAGCCAAAGAACACAATAAATAAAGGGTTTTTAAACAGGTTGGCGTTTAAAGAGAGTTTCATATGAGTGTGTTTCTGAATGTAGTTGTAAAAAAGATGTAAGAATAGGAGGTGACATACTTTGGAGTAGGGCGGATCTCTTGTCCGTTCTTGTACCATTTTAACTCCACAGTCGGGTCAGCAAGGTCCACAATTAACCGGATCTTTCCGCCTTTGTCCGCCTGATATGCAGGTTCCAGTCTCTTGGCAAATGCTGCAGTGGAAAATTAATGCAGATGAATAACAGTGTTTCAAGAGAATAAATTGGCTATGTGGCATTTTAAAAATAATTAATGAAACTATCATTAAAAAGGGATAGTTCACACAAAAATTTAAATTCTGCCATTAATTACTCACCCTCATGTCGTTCCAAACTCGTAAGACTTTCGTTCATCTTCAGAACACAAATTAAGATATTTTTTATGAAATTTGAGAGATTTCTGTCACTTCATTTACAGTCTATATGCAACTAGACAGCATTTGTTGGTGTGTGAATAAAAGCCTAAATTCAAAATGTTCATCATATAAAGTGATCGTGTCTCTTCAGAAAATTTGGGCTTAACCACTCAATTCATATGGATTATTTTTACCATCTCTTTATGAACATTTTGAAGCATCCAAGTGGTAGTTGCATAGACTGTCAATGGAGGTACAGAAATCACATTTGTGTTCTGAAGATGAACGAATGTCTTATGCATTTGGAACGACATGAGGGTGAGTACATTATAAAAGAATGTTAATTTTTGGGTGAACTAACCCTTTAACAATATATCTGGACTGAATACTGCACATTATCAGTCTAACAGAGGTTAAATTAGCACCTTCGCTCTTTTTCTCTTCCTTTTTGGTTTTCTTCAGTCTTTTTAGCAGGCCTCTAAGATCGGTGATGCCATATGTAAAAGCAATCTTCTCATATTCATCAGGTCGAGCGTTTTTCAAAATCTCCCACACGTCCACTTCAGGAGTTTCCTCTTGCTTGTGCTCCCTGACATCACAGAGCAGTAAGACAGTATGAGGTCAGAGGTCATGGCTAGGGCTCTCTTAACATGTGTTGAGGAACCAGATCACTATGTACTAGGGATGTTTATATGCTTTAATATGATGTTCCACTACTATCCTCCTTTTTTTCTAGTTCCTCAAGACATGTCAAACAAAGAGATGGGCTGGAACATCCCTTCTATGTCATTGGTAAACTGTTACAGGGAGAGATGCCTCACTAGTTTTTAGCTACATGGTGGATCACATGATCAAGGAAGGGATGGTATTGTGTTTATGACTGGGGGCATTAATTTAGTGAGGAGCTACTACTATTCGATTTCACTATGATTGGAAAGGATAAGTGAAAAAGTCAGTGAAAAGGGGAGAACATTGGGTTATCATGTGGTTAACACATGATCGTGCTCTTGATGGATGTACAAACTGAATAATTTACAAAAATGTAACATTTGATTCAATGTATTATAATGTAAATTATATTAGGAAGATTTATCATTAGAGCTGTCAATGTAAAATGAATTTAGTGCAGGTCTCAGAATGTGTCATTAAAAGTTTTAACTGTATGTGGCATAAAGACCAGAAATAGTAAATAGAAAAAAAAAGTAGTAAGTTATTGTTGGTCTATTTGATTGATATAGAAGTAAATAGACCAACTTTAAAAATATGCAGAAAGAACAGAATTATATAGACAGACAGACAGACAGACAGACAGACAGACAGACAGACAGATAGATAGACAGATAGATAGATAGATAGATAGATAGATAGATAGATAGATAGATAGATAGATAGATAGATAGATAGATAGATAGATAGATAGATAGATAGATAGATAGATAGATAGATAGATAGATAGATAGATAGATAGATAGATAGATAGATAGATAGATAGATAGATAGATAGACAGACAGACAGACAGACAGACAGACAGACAGACAGACAGACAGACAGACAGACAGCCAGCCAGCCCTAATTATAATCCTTAATTCATGAATCTGTTGACTGTCCTGTAGTTTAAACTGTACCCATCTCTTTGTAGGGGTCCTATCTAAACACATCTGTCAATGTAGTTGTTTTCTTTTATATTAGGGTTAGAAGTCAGGGTTTATTAGGAGTGAATATTGTTGTTATACATGATCACAGTCGTTAAACATGATCAGGGTGTGAGACACTTAAATTAGTAATCATCAGCTTTTGTCATTCAGCCCTCTTCTTACACAGACATTTCCCTGAATGTCCAGAGGTAACATTATTATTTTCATGTTTTTAATGTGTTTCAACAAGTCTGCAGTTGCTCAGGCAAGTATTAAGAACACCGAAGGTTTGCAGTTGCAGTTGTGTGTCTTGCTTCTCGAGTATAAATCAAGATTACATTAACAAAAGTAGCGATAACACTATTTCACAGCTTCATGTAGAAGTGCTCCACCAACAACTCGTAAATGAGTGGGAAACGTGGCCTTTTCGTCAGGTTCTGAAATCTAAAGGTTCGTTTCCATCATTGCTGAGCGTTGCTGAATCTTTAATGAATGCTGTCTTTAAATAAAGTGTTACCAGACTACAGTAGGCCAACACTCTTGCTTATACAGTTCCTGTTCAGGTCATGCTTGGGAAGCTAAAGGATTATAATACTTACCAGCGATAACGTCTAATCGTTTAATTACCTACGATACTAACCTGCCGTGTCTGAATGTGTGGGGAAGAAAAAGAGACAAGCCAAGATAATTTTCGAACTTTTTTCTCCATTATGCAGGAGTTTAACTTCTGCTATTTAGCTAACAACAAAATACTAAAGCAAAACCTCACCAAAAAAAAAAAGAGGCAAAACTGCGAAAATAAGTTTGTGTGAATAATGATTTTTTGTCTGATTCCAGTATGTCCTATATGTTGGTAAAAAAATACACTTGCACTTAATTATATGCCAAAATAATATCAATAATGGCACATAAATATCGTTTTCCACATTACAGGCTGGTTAAATGTTTAAGGGCAGAGTAGTTGCTTTGTCGCAGTGAATGACATGAAGAAATCATTTATTTTAAGAGTGTCAAAAGATAATGTTGGATTTTAACAACAGTGTAAAAGAAGGATTGAAGAAAAAGGCACCCCTGTCAGGGCTTAGGAAAGAAAAAAGGTCCAAAAAAGAAAGAAAGATTTGGTCCCCTGTGAGGGCCAGATTGGAGTTCTCACCTATGTTTGAGAAGCCCACTAAAGTCAAGCTCGCCTGCATCGTCCTGGCCTTCACTGCTGTTGTTCACAAGAGATTAATGGAAATTGAATCAGAAAAGTCACAAACATCAGAATTAAACAATGCTAAAAGAACAACGCAAGCGCCTGCAATCTCTGCATCCAAACGAATGCAGGATTGAGGTGTACACAAGAACCTTTCGCTTTGCGGCCGAGTACCAAAGCACTGGCGTTGGGCGAACTGATTTGTGCACAAACTACCAAGGGTGGTCTCATAACCGATTCTCCCAATGTTACTTTGGGAGAACAGAATGAGCTTGGACAGTTTGCGTTGCTTTCTGACACATTGTTGGGGTGGAAGTTCCCAGTGCAAGCGTTGGCCTTTAAACAAGTTCAACACGTTGGTTTGGTTGGTTTGGTCGACGGGTTGATTTGGTGGTAAATATATTTGACAAAATGGTTAACTGAGAACTTTCTGGTAATCCAGCCCTTCATCAAACCATGTTTATACATCGGTTTGTTGAGGATTACTGGAACAGAAGTCCTGTTTTAATTGATTAAACATTCACAGAGAAGACCTTATACTTCTGGCACTGTAATGCATCATTTATGCTGGAAAAGAATATTTAATGTTTTTAAAAGTCAAGTAGGATGTATATATATTTTTACTCTGAATGATATTATAACTGCATATATAAATATATGCAGTTATAATATAATATGCCATTTTGCTGGACTTTTCTATATATTTCTCTTAAAAAATATATTTTGGGGGAGGATGGTCCCCCTTTACCTTCTTTTGAAAGCTGAGCGAATATCAATGCTCTGAGAACCTTCTGGGACATCTGAGAAGAAAAGAAAAAGAAAGAAAAAAATGATTAAATATGATAAATGGATGAAATGTACACTAAAAGTTTGAGGTCTGTAAGATTTTTTAAAATGTTTTTGAAAGAGTCTCTAAAGCTCACCAAGGCTGCATTTATTTGATATTAAGTATATACACTCACCTAAAGGATTATTAGGAACACCTGTTAAATTTCTCATTAATGCAATTATCTAATCAACCAATCACAGTTGCTTCAATGCATTTAGGGGTGTGGTCCTGGTCAAGACAATCTCCTGAACTCCAAACTGAATGTCAGAATGGGAAAGAAAGGTGATTTAAGCAATTTTGAGTGTGGCATGGTTGTTGGTGCCAGACGGGCAGGTCTGAGTATTTCACAATCTGCTCAGTTACTGGGATTTTCACGCACAACCATTTCTAGGGTTTACAAAGAATGGTGTGAAAAGGGAAAAACATCCAGTATGCGGCAGTCCTGTGGGCGAAAATGCCTTGTTGATGCTAGAGGTCAGAGGAGAATGGGCCGACTGATTCAAGCTGATAGAAGAGCAACTTTGACTGAAATAACCGCTCGTTACAACCGAGGTATGCAGCAAAGCATTTGTGAAGCCACAACACGCACAACCTTGAGGCAGATGGGCTACAACAGCAGAAGACCCCACCGGGTACCACTCATCTCCACTACAAATAGGAAAAAGAGGCTACAATTTGCACAAGCTCACCAAAATTGGACAGTTGATGACTGGAAAAATGTTGCCTGGTCTGATGAGTCTCGATTTTTGTTGAGACATTCAGATGGTAGAGTCAGAATTTGGTGTAAACAGAATGAGAACATGGATCCAACATGCCTTGTTACCACTGTGCAGGTTGGTGGTGGTGGTGTAATGGTGTGGGGGATGTTTTCTTAGCACACTTTAGGCCCCTTGGTGCCAATTGGGCATCGTTTAAATGCCACGGCCTACCTGAGCATTGTTTCTGACCATGTCCATCCCTTTAAGACCACCATGTACCCATTCTCTGATGGCTACTTCCAGCAGGATAATGCACCATGTCACAAAGCTCGAATCATTTCAAATTGGTTTCTTGAACATGACAATGAGTTCACTGTACTAAAATGGCCCCTACAGTCACCAGATCTCAACCCAATAGAGCATCTTTGGGATGTGATGGAATGGGAGCTCTGGATGTGCATCCCACAAATCTCCATCAACTGCAAGATGCTATCCTATCAATATGGGCCAACATTTCTAAAGAAGGCTTTCAGCACCTTGTTGAATCAATGCCACATAGAATTAAGGCAGTTCTGAAGGTGAAAGGGGGTCAAACACAGTATTAGTATGGTGTTCCTAATAATCCTTTAGGTGAGTGTATATATAAGGAAGTTTTGTATATTGTGAAATATTATAATTTAAAATAACTGTTTTAATTAAAATAAATTTGTGTGATGGCAAAACTGAATTTCAGCAGCCTTTCCTTCAGTCTTCAGTCACACGATCCTTCAGAATTATTCTAATATGCTGATTTGCTCTTATGTTTATCAATGTCGAAATTTGAAAATAGTTGAAACTGTTAACAGATTGTGAAGTCCTTGCTAAATATAAGTTTTCCTTTCAGAAAAAAATAAAATAAATAAAAATCGTAATGACCCAAACTTGGTAGTGCATGTGTCTTTGTAAGTGTTTGTTGTGTTCACTCAGAAAACAAACCTTTGACCTCCAGGTCAAAAGAGCAGCTATCAAATTTGTCTTTGTAGGTGACCTCACATCTGTAATTCCCTGCATAGTTCTCCTTCGCCTTAATGATGTGCATCTCAAAGGTGTGAATCTACAGCCAAGCAAAAAACAATGTTTAAAGAATAGGAAAGTTATGCAAATGCTTCTTTAAAATACGTTGGTTGAGCGGGATCACCTTGGAAAAGCGATCAAAAGATTCTTTAAGCTGCAGGTGCTTCCCAGTCTTGCTAGCCAGATCCATCCACTTGCCCTTGAACCATTTAATGGTTGGTTTACGAAGCAAGTCTTTGGCCTCCACCTTAGCAACGAAGGTGATGTCTCCACCTTTCAAATAGCAAAATAAAACGTACTGCAGTTGTGTTTGTTGAATAAACATAGTGAGATCTTAAAGATGTGCATAAGAGCTTAAAGTGCCTCTATAGCCATGTGTCCAACGTAGGAACTTTCCCCAGGCACTAGGGACTTTGGGGTGGTACTTGGTGTGTTTCGACCGCAGAAACCAGGATCTAAATGAAGTTCTGGATAAAAATTTCCCCCTTAAAAAGTCCCTGCTCGCGAGGTAGTACTTTTTCAAAGTTAAGGAACTTTCGGGGTGATACTTGGGCGCTGAACATGCTGATTGGTTATGTTCACGCAGCATTTTTATTGGTTGACTCCACACAGCATTTTTTTTTCAACCTCCATTTTTAAAAGTCTGTTGCAGTGCGTGCATTAAGAGTTGTTTGCTATTCGAATCAACAATGGAGTTTAAAAAATACGACAGATGGACGGACAACGAGGTTCAGGCTTTATGAAGCTTATATGCAGAGGACGAAATCCAGCGGGTGCAGTCCTACGTCACTGGACTGATCTTCACAGTACTTTAGACCGTGATGGAAACGCAGACAGCAACAGGTCTGGGGGTAAAAAGTTCCTGGGACTACATTGTTCCGGGTAATTTCGGTGGAAACAGGGCTTATTATGCTACTTTAAAAGCTACATTGCACATTACCTCATTTCTCAAAGAGTCTGAAAACGGTTAATTCGAAGATTCAGTCTCTCTAAACCCCTCCTTTCCGAGAGCCTGCTCTGCTCTGATTGGTCAGATGACCCAGTCTGTTGTAATTGATCGACCAGTTACAGTACGTGTCAGAAAAGAATTGTCTATCAGCACATCTTAATTTCAGCTCCGAACTCTTCCTCAGCACTTGTATACAAAGTATACAACAGTGACACGAACAGTAAGGGCTTGTTCACACAGAACACGTTTTTGAGACATGTTTTTTAAAAGTTGAACTGATTAACTAATCATGTTTTTAGAAAGCTGTGTCTTGCACGGGATGCTGCAAAAGACGTGAGCGCAATGGTTATACACGTCTGTCTAGCCCTACGCTATCTCATGACCAATTCATATGCATTTTACGAGGTGGCTAATTCATACGTTGTCTAAACACCAATGACGGGTAGGTTTAGGTGCAGGGTTACGGGGAGGTCATTCCTGCGACTTCATATGATTTGGGCAACCTGTAAAACATGTACGATTTAGCAAAAATCCTACAAATTCATACAGTGAGGTTGTACAAATTCATACAAATTAGCCATGAGATCAGGTTGGTTGTTTACATAGAAAAACAATGGAAAAGTAGAGCACTGGAATGGAAAAATGTGTTCTGTGTCAATAGCCCCTAACAATGGTGTGGGTTTTACCGTATCAATTCAAGCCCAAGTTCTCATTCTTTGAAAGTGCATATAAAGTCGCATATTTCCGCAGTGAAGAAAACAGCATCTTCTCAACATGTTTATAACGCGAAACTCTTTCAGGCCTCAGCTATTCAACTTGTGTTTGAGGGCGGATCAAAGTAGATGTTGTTTACGGACAGCCAATGAAGGCCATAGGCAGGCATTATGCAAACCTTGCGCAGGAAGTAAGATTGGAATTACTGACGACTCGTTTCAGACTGTTCAGAATCGGTTCTTTTTTTTGGGAGAAAATAACTCCATTTATCATGCACGTTGATCTTTGAAACTTTGCAGACCTTTTACATTCACAAACAGCTATGCAACACACTACATGAAAGGTAATATCTGAAAAAACATAATAGGGGCACTTTAAGAATGAACAGGGATCGTTACAAAGCTGCATTTACTGACCTACAGTGATGGAGCCACTCTGGGGCTTTTCAATCAACAGAATCGAGAGCGGCGGAGTGTCAATCTGTTTGTCAATGTCCTCAGGCGGCTGTCCATCCCCCAAAGACCACACTGATCAATTAGGAGAAAGAACACACTTATCCCACTCATACATTTTGGTAGCTTTATAATAACTTTCATTTTATGTGTAGTACTTATTAGATAATTAGTTAGTGCAAACTGAAATATTAATTTGTATTCAAATATATTTTCAACTAGTCATATTTTTAAATGACTTAATGAAAGTTATTATAAAGTTTTTTTTCAATCCATATATCTTGCAATCATCCAATTGCCTGAACTGACACACATTATACTCAACAAACACACAGTGACACATCGTCATCACACATTGCTGCCACAAAGCAACATGGAAAGCATAAAGACACTGAACAATGACCTTTAAGAGGGAAAAGAGAGAATCAGTTAACATATGTATATATTGTAGCAAAATCATTTCAGAAAATATTCTGATTGCTCAGTGAGATTTCACAGATGTTTTAGTCGATGATCAATGGTGAGATTAAATCTTGTATAAATAAAAATATAAACTGTGCCATTCATTTTCCCATGGAGTATGAAAAAGCAGATGATCTCCAAAACCCCTCTAGTTTCTTTCAAGATGAGGTTTGGGATTATTACACCGCTTTTGCCAAATGTATCTATTTACCTGTTCCATTTGGCTGTGCACTGTGGGAAAATGAAGCACTGAAAGCGTCTTATGATGCTTTGATTAGACCTATTTCGGCCTTTGTTTCAGTTAAAGCGTCTACTGTAGTTCTAGAATTACCTGAGTCTTTTCTCCCCCTGGTTGACTCAGGGTCGCTATCATCTAAACAGAGACAGAGAGAAATTTACAGCATATTATAAGAAATAGTACTGTAAAGTCCATTGAGGCCAACACACTGTAACACACAATCCACATATAAAACATGAACTGAAAGCAGGAACAGATTGTTAATGTTATGCGTCATTCCATACGTTCAAATGTCTTTTCAGGAATCATTGTGTTTGATTGCATTTTAAAATATTTGTATATTTACATATACTTATTTGTTTTTAATTTGCGATTACATTTATAGCTTTAATTTTATGAAAAATATTAATTTTAGCAATGCTGAAATATGTTTTATGGTTTTCCAGCATCCTCAGAGGAATTTCAACATATGTTGCAATGGTGCACTGGAAGTAAATGTAAATTCATAGGGCAATGATCTCTATCTGCTATAAATAGCCTTATTAATCCTGAACCTGTTTGCTCAAATGAATAGATTCACATATAACCTAAAAATAAATCTCTGGATCGAGAGTAATGAGGGCATTATTTAATAAAAGACTCTTACTAGGAAGGTCAATAGAAAGTTTCTTGGGTGCGCTGCCATTCTCTGTGAAAAAAAAAAAAAGCAAAATATTATTCATTATGAGTATCTGTTTTGCCAAGGTGAGGTTTGTTTATCGGCCCCAAAAAATAAAAAAATGTTGCATACTTTGATAGATTAAGCTTCTTTATAATTAATTTTTCCTTTTTGAATTTGACTTCATACATTTAAACATTAAAATGTTGTTCATATGCAAAAACTTTATGCATGTTTGTACAAGCATATCATGTCAGAAATCCAACATGATCAGATGTCTTCTGCAAGTCTTCCTTTATATAGATATGATTATATATTATATAAAGGGTCTAAATGCTTGTAGAAGTCAGGCAAGAATCACAAACATTAAGTGCATATGTTTTTGCATGCATGCGTTACTTTGCAAGTTTCAACTATAGAGCCATAAATATATTTTTTTAGCGCAACCTTTAGTTTGTTTTATGACTGAACTACACTGGCATGTTCATAGAAACAACATTAGTAAAGAACAACAGTGATTTGATGAGGATGGGTCATCATGGCTACCAACCTGCTGGAGGTGGAGGTGATGGGGTGCTGGCGGTGACATCATCATCTTTATCTGAAATAAAGGTGTGATTGACACATACACCCACCTATCACTGAACTCCATTTCCAGCCATAGACCAAACACAGCATGCATTTTCACAGTCAAACATGAACTTTAAATTCACCATGAACCCGCTTACAAATGAAAGATGGAATGCTGGAAATGTTTGCACGTGTTTTTGATAAGCATGAGATGAATGGTATATGACTATGTTGCTGTTGTGTATACGTGTGTGAGGATGAAGTGCGATAAGAGTGTTTTTTTGCAAGACAGAAGCAATCTGTATACAACCACATGCTTATCTGATGGCCCGCCAGGCCATGAAGCAACATAGATGGAAGGAAGTGTGAGGTTATATTTTGGCTTCGGTGAAACCCATGAGCATTATTTTGCAATACACAAAAAAGCTATTGCAGAAGATTCATTTTGTTGCTACAGGAACAGATTTAATCTTCAGCAACTTGTCTGAACTTAAATACTTGAAAAAGCCACATCATTAAAGCTGTGTTCATTAAAAAAAAAAACACAGTGATGCTCTAAAGCACATATACACACATCTCCACACAAAATGCACATTGACTGATATACTTCTCTGTGTCTTCCACTGGCATTACCTTTTAATGGGGTAACTATTGTCTTAGCAGACTTCTTCAGTGAAGGTGCTGATCAGTATAAATTCAAATGTTAGAGGACACACAAATACATACAGACTGCTTATAAACTAGATTACAGTGTCTTAGTCTGGACTTTTCTTACTCTTTTGGACTTGCTCTGGGATTTACATCACACACATGCACACTAAAGGTCACATTTCTTACAGGCACTGTCAGTACAGAGCTTAAAGGACTACAGAAAGTGGAATTAAATGTAACATTTGCAACCTAAAATTGTAAAAAAAAAAAAAAAAAAAAAAAAAAAAAAGAAAAAAAAAAGAACCTTAGAAAATATTTTGATGTGAAGGACTTTCCTGTACAAGTGAGAGAGACCTTTGAGTCTTTGCATGCTAGTGAGAGATATGAACACCTGGGTCAAAACATGTGGTGCCGTTATAACATTACAAATCTGTATATCATATTTTTGAAAGGGACAATGTACAGTACATTATTCAACATCCAAATAGATGAAAATGTACCCAAGTTAGCCCAAAGGCAATTTTTTTGTTGCCAGTCCCTTTGTCTGATGTTATTAGGCAGGAAACAAAAAAAAAAAAACATATATATATTGAAGCGCATGGCACATGTGCTTTTAGGGCATGTCCAAATCCACTTTTGCTAGTTTAACGACGGAAATAAAACGCTCAGTGTGCCAAGCACATGGTCCAAAGGGGTTGTACCTAGTCTCTTAATGAGTCTTGGGTGTGTTTTGAGCGTAACGTGACCTCATCTCCCATTCCCTTTAAAAGCCAGTTGTGCTAGCACCATGGCGGATTCGCTATTTACGTGGTGGAATTTGCGAGCAGAAAGACTGAACGCTTCTCCAGAGAGGTTTCCTTTTATTTTTAATATTTAAAACTGTTTGTGTGCTGCTGCGCGTCCCTGTGTGTGTAATAAGCAGTGTACATGCGTTGTGTACCCGCCTATATACACATATTACTAGCGCGCCCTTTAAAAACACAATTTCAGTTGCCTCAAAATAGCAATGCGCCAACAATGTGCCTGAACACATCTCGTTTTCAGACCAGCACGCCCATGGGTGAACAGAGGGGCGCGAGTGCATTTGCTATTTAAACAACGTGGCGCTGGATGTAAAAATTATAACTGTTACTGCGTTAGGCTGAAACTAGCAAAAAACACTTGCTTCACATCAGGTGTATGATAGGGCGTTAGACTTATTCAGACAAGTTAAATATCCCTAAAGAGTTCAACAAAACAAAATATGCTGGAAAATACGAATGGTTACGTAGAGTTTGATGCTTGTATTGCTATCAGTGATTATGAAAGTTTTGCTTGACATCAACTTTGTTGGCCCACATGTACTTGACCTAGACAGTATTGCAGTGTTGGGGAGAAAGTAACCTTACTTACTACCAACTTTTAGTATTGTAACAGGAGCTCTATTTATTATATTCCCAGCAATAATTGATGTAGGCAAGAAGAAAAATGTGAAAAATAATGTGAAATAAAAAAAAATTAAAAAAAGATTTCCATCTCCAAATCGTACCAACCCCAGTTTTTAATGGTAGTGTATATAAAAATTATATGTTTCTATATTTAATATATATTTTATTATTAAATAAAAAAAATACAGTGTTTATACAGTAAATATATTTGTAAAAAAATACACAAGATTTTAAAGGTACACAATTCTTTACACAAGAATGAAGACTTAAAACAGCTGTTTTCTTCTATATGGGGTGGCGGCAAGTACGGTGAACTATTTAAAAGTCTCATGACCGGATGACCACCATTCATCTTATCTCAATCATGGCTGAATACGAACAGACATATTCACGCCAATAATGGTCAGTTCTCAAAAACATTGAAATACCGCAATGTTTTCAAACAATGTGTTTTTTTTTTTTTTTAAGTTTCGTTTAAATAAAGTTACTGCCCAATTGCAATCCTAGATTGTTTTTGACCTTGTAGCTTTGCAAACTAGTCTCAAGGTTGCTTCCCCAACACTGACAACTTTTTATTGGAGTTTTACTCTTAGTAATACTCACCAGGAACTTTTGAGGTGCTAGGCTCCTCTTCTTTTACCTCAGTCACCTCGAAAAGCTTCTCAGCCCGTGTTGGCTCTGGCTCATTGTGCCCATTCTCTACAGGCTCTGACACTATTGGCCTTGTGTCTGTGACCTCACCCTCTACTGGATCTAGTTCAGTCACCACAATTACTATGGGTTGTGGCTGTGGGGCCTCAGCAGCAGGTATGGGTACGGCTGCCTCTGGTTCTGTGACAGTCACTATGGTCTCTGTGTCTTTGGTTGCCACTTTAGCCTCTGCATAGTAAACACAGCCAGGCTAGAGCAGCAAGACCTCAGAAAGCCAACTTCAACCCAGCTGATTACACATGCACACTCTCACATAGATGTAGAGTAACTAAACTGGTCAATTAAGTGCATTTCAAAAATAAGTAAAATATACATGTGTGTTTTGAAATACATATTTATTTGTATGAAATTGTATTTTAATAATATCTTTTAAGGCATTTGAATTTAGTCGTGTGACCAAAACAGATCTAGTTACTGTACATCTATGAAACTGTAAATCCCAAAAGAAGCAAAGTACATCCAACAGTAGGACATGCAAGCATCTGTATACTTATGCAAGGTTAAAAGTAATTCAAAATTCTATTAATTATTCTCATACTGAAAAGGTTTTTTAATATATTTGTGCACACCAAATACAGCCATAGCATGTGAAATTAGCATTTCTAATGCAGTCAGCTTTATTTTGAAAGCACAATAAACAGTTGATGCCTATGCAGAGGTCTTTCTGTGGGAGTCCTTTGCTTCTTTTCATATACTATACCTTCACATCAAACTTCTCCATACACAGATGTGCAAGTACTCAACAAAATCCTGTCATCCATAAACCAGATTAGGCATTAGTATTGACGCATGTGTGGGTTAAGGTGTGAGGACCACCGTAGTGTTCATTTGAGTTTGAGTGTGAACCTGTGTGTGTTTACTGTAGTTTGTACTGTATGTGAGATGATTTACCTGAACTGTTGTGGTCACAAAGTGATAATTTGGTGGAAATCACAGTGGAAAAAACACAAACACTCTCACACATGTGAGGTAAGAGTGCTGTGGGTGAAACTAAGAAGCGAAAGGGGGGGATGTGTTTGAACACCTACCTTTTGGGGTGATCTCAACCGAGTTCTCGTTTGGGGCGTCACCAGAGACTGGGGCAACATTCTCTGAGTATGTGATAGACATAGCGGAGGAATGCAAGTGCCTCTTTCAAAGCATGAAGCGTCAGCAAAACAAACAGACACATACATATGCTGAAGGACAGGAGACGATACAACATACTCACAGACACTTATATACATTTATAACCTATACAGATATGTCATTACACACACACACACATACACATACATTGGGCCTCAATTATAAAATACAAGCAAAACAACTTCTGCTTGTCTTTCATTTAGGAAGTCCATTGTCAGGACAGAGAAAAATTGAGAATTCTCCAAAACATTCCTGGTTTTGGAGAGTAAAACAAAATGAAATGAACTCTGAAGCATTAAATGGACATAATTTAACAATGATTATGATAGGATGTCAGTACTCTGGTAACATATGGGCCAGAAATGTAATCTGAATCATCAACTCATGATCATCTGGACAGAATACAGACCACGTGGTTGATAACTGATCAAGGAATCTCAACTAAACTGTTGAGTACTTCACATTTGCACTCTGTGGTACATTTAGGCTATAGCTACCAGTGCTGTGCACTTATGGCATTATTGAATGTGTAAATGCACAACTTATGTCATACAAAACAGGTCAACATCAAAGTACTTTCAGCCTTAGACATACTCACGGAACTCTCAATCAACCATTGGTGTATAATCTACAGTAGGCTACATTCTTGATACATCAAACAGACACATACATATGCTATAATATTTTATTAACTTTATTAGGCAGCCTGTGTGACTCTAGAACGCTTGATTCTGATTAACCGTGAATTAAGATGTCATATTTGTATAATGGTTTTGTATAATTTCAAACGCAACATAATGGCGCTACTTTCATATCTCTTGTATCTCTTTGTGCGGTCTTGTATCTCGTTTCCAATACGCATGTCAGAATAGCTAAATCTTGCGACTCAAAATACTACTAAACAGAGCAGTAAAAATTCCATTGCATTATTTAATTATTAATTATATGGTAAGAATAAAGGTGTGGTCACGTTTACCGTTATTCGGCGAATTTTCGCGAGCGAAATCCAATCATTTCAATGGGAATCCATGCGGTTGGGAATTACTCAACGGGTTCAAGTTATTTACGCGCGGATTCAACGCGGTGACCAACAGAAAGCTGATTGATTTGTAAGTAACTTCTTTTTGAGCTCATGCATTGCTACAGTATTGATAATGAAACCAAAGAACCTTTTTTTATCTTCTAGTGTTACCACACCTTAAATGTTTAGGCCGCTAAACTTTGTATTTCACTGTTGTCAAGTGTAACATACCGCTGACACTTTCACTTGCATCTGTCCGCGTAGCCACTCGTTTCCAATACAGTTAGAGAACAGCAAATTGGCGCCATCTTTTGACTCAAAACAATCAGACTAGTAATGGCATTGAATTACTGAAGAAGCCTAGTGATTATATATTAAGAATACATTTTTGATGGACGACTAGAAGTCCAGCAGTCCCCATTTAAAGCGACAAAAACATACATCGAGCTGGATGAAAGAGTATTTACATTGTAGCTAAATACATTAGCTATTGCTAGTCTAGAAAGAAAGAAAAAAGTTTTTTTTTTTTTTTTTTTTTTTTGTGTTTTCCTTAATTATAATTTCCTATATTTTCAAACATAAGTCTGACAAGAAAAGATAATTTAACATTATCCATTCACTCATAGAAACCTATCCAGGATGAGGCAAACAAGGTTTTCTGAAGACATTCACCACTCACCTTCAGGTTGGCCATCATCTGTCAGGAAAAAGAAGAAAAACAGCTCCATTAAGTTTATTTTAGATAGACTAATGAAGCTTTAAATGTTTCTACAATATTGGTTGGTTGCTACCCCAATATTTTTTACACTTGATGTCTTGGAACATCTTTCAATAAATTTTGTTATCTAATATAATGACATTTTACTGTCTGTGCACTTTTTGGGCCACTGTACTTATTTGTGCAGAACTATAAGCGTTGCCTGTCTTTAAAGCATTCAGGTTTAAACTGGTTATCAGTGTGCATTGTGTTAGTTACAGTCTAGACGTATAGCAAACAGTTTAAAGAGGCACATGTTGACCTAGTGTTACAGTAAACCCAGCAGAGCATGATAAAAGTGCTCTTACAGACCCTAATGTGATTAGAGGAGTTAAATAAAAGCCTAACAAGATCAATGAGCCCAATACATCCATTGGTATGATAGTTCTAAAATAAACCAGCTTTTTTATTTATAGTTTACAGTAACATTGACACGCGATGGGCACCTGATTCTTTTTAAAGCGGACAAAGCTGCAAATGATCTGATCTCATCTTTGAATTTACTTAGAAAGCTGTGATGCTAAATTTATGCCTATAAAAAGACAAATGTGAGGTCATGTGATGGGATTTTGGGCAATCATTTTGAGTTGCTGGATAGAAACCTGAATATGAAGTAGGAATGCAAATTCACAAATGAGATCTCTTTATCTCATTGCTAGAGAGACTTTTGTTTTTTTGACAAATGGAGACTTTTACAATATCCTGATTCTCAGATTTACTAATAGATAGCATATTAGAATGATTTCTAAAGGATCATGTGACGCTGAAGACTGAAAATTCAGCTTTGCCACCACAGGACTACTTTATATTTTGAAATATATTAATTAATATAAAACCCTCAGAAGACATTCAGAAGTGTTGCACTGTATTTACAACGTAAACTGCGTAGGAGACTGGCACAGATGAGAAGAAATTGTTGAATAAAGATATTATTTTTCTTTGTTTTTTGCGGACAAAAATTATTCTCGTCACTTCATAAAATTAAAGTTGAACCACTGGAGTCACATGGACTATTTTAACATTGTCTTTCCTACCTTAAATTGATATCTATGAAGAGCTCTCAGATTTCATCAAAAATATCTTAATATTCTTAATATGTGTTCCAAATGTGAACAAAGGTCTTACAGGTTTGGAATGACATGAGGGTGAGTAATTAATGACAGAAATTAAATTTTTGAGTGAACTAACCTTTTAATATTTCACAATATTACCGTTTTAATTTTTTTATTAAATAAATGCAGCCTTGGTGAACATAAGAGACATCTTTCAAAACATGGAAGTATATGTCCTTAGAAAGGTCCCCAGTAACCTTGTGTCTCCTTTAGAGTCTCACATTCTTCTCAGAAATCTGCACTCAAAGTCATCTTAATATGATATTTTCCCTTCCAGGGAAGTTTAGGAAGAACATTTGAGACCAAGTTGAACCATTGTAAACTCCATTAGGTCTCCTGAACTCTTAAAGAGCTACATTTGAGCAACAAAACCTCCCCCTGGGTTAATATATGTGATGTAAATGTCAGCAGCCTTGTCTCAGAGACGCCCTCTTGTTCCCCTGGCATGGGCTGCTGTGAATTCTGTGAGGATGCCAGCCTAGTCTGATCATGGCACAAAAGGATCTCTGTGAAGCACTCCAAGAACGACTGCGCCATTCTTGCCCCCTGCTGTCAGGAGCCAATGTGAACACCTGTGCGTTTAGCCTCTTGATATTTTTGACATTTCAGCTTTCGGTCTCTGTCAGTCCATCTCTCCTTCACTGGGTATTTTCTTCAGTTCATTGTCACTCAGTTTTGTGCACACTGTAGCATCATCAATTTTAAAAACTCCTCAAAAGTCTCGTCAAAAAGTTTGCTTGAATTTATAAGACTGGGGACACAATTATATGGGACCCTCAGAAATGGAAAAAGACATTTATATGGTCTAACTAATATCTGAGAGTAGGGATTTGATCACTAAAAGATTATAATAACAATAGAAATAGTAATCATGATTATTGTAATGATCTCCCCACTAAACACTATGTAATTAAGAATAATAGTTATTATTAACATTATAAATCCAGATTTTTATGCATGTTAATTAGTCTTTCGAGACACTACATTTTATTATAATTGTTTTATTTTTTTCCACATTAATATTTTATCTCTTATTTCTTGTCTTGTGCTTATTGTGAGAAAAGCATCATATTAATATAATAATAACAATAATATTAAATCAAGATGTTTTTGCATGCAAGTTAGTCTTTTGAGATATCTAATCTTATTTCATGTCTCTCTCTTTTGTTGTATTGTGCATGATGCCATCCTACAGGTCATGTCTTTTGAACACCTTAGCTCAGATTTGGCTATGACGTGGGTCCTTCCACCCATTAAAGAGCCATTTATGTCACCGTTAAGCTAGCTAGTGTGGCATTCTGCCCGTTTCGAGATCCCCCTTGGCTCATCCAGCAATAACGACAATTCTGAAAGGTATTGTTTTACCCTCGCAGTGCAGCACAACAGTATGCAGGTATGTTCAGCTGTCCCTACTGCTGCCGTGAGGACAGACAGGCACGACACACGAACGCTTGTTACTAGTCCTCAAGTTTAATATAGATAGAATTTAGACATCATTTATTAAAGAGCATTTTCAGTTTAATTAAAATAAAAAAAATTTGATTGATAAGCGAATGCACCGTGGCTAACTTTTGATTGTCACAAACAACACAGACTGAAAAACCTTCATAATCAAAAGGTTAAGCGGGCATAGATGCAGCTTTTAGTTTGAGAATCAGTCTTTTTTATTTGTATTTCTACAGAAACAAACTGTATGTGGAAGTCGTGCTAACTTTGCTGGCACAGAGAATAACAGGCATCAGAGAGCAGATGACAGCTCGAATGTGTTGTGTCTCTTGGTGTTAATTTATGAGTGGACCTGACATAAAGGAATGACACTTTGACTTCTTTGAATGAGAAAAAAATTGAAAGTGAGACATGCAGGGTCCAAAATGAACACTCGCTCAAGTAAAAGTTGCCAATTGGCTGGTAACTTCATAAGGGACCGTAACATAATA
The DNA here is from genome assembly GCA_018749465.1 of Paracanthobrama guichenoti. Classification (NCBI taxonomy): domain Eukaryota; kingdom Metazoa; phylum Chordata; class Actinopteri; order Cypriniformes; family Gobionidae; genus Paracanthobrama; species Paracanthobrama guichenoti. The sequence goes on from CM031946.1 coordinate 10,804,146, forward strand.
CACAATAGTTCAAGTTATTGACGTGTATAATTCAAACTAATGGCGTACAGACCATCTTCAAATAAAACATCTGAAAAAAATTATGTTTTTATAAGATACCTAAAATGTTATTTTCTCCAGGACTTAATGGCGGCTTAAAGGGGAATAGTGGAATAATTCTCGCATAAAAGTGACTTGCAGGTACAGGTCATATATGATGTTGCGCGTGACACAATGACCTGATCCGTTTCCCTATTGCTCCATTCACTCACCATTAGCTGATGAAAAAGTTAATTTTGGACCCTGGATATATGCCACCCCTCTAATGTAGGATGGGTTTGACATGGGGTTTCTTTCACCTTTGACCGTATCTTTAAATCATTAGTCAAAGGGCAGCTAATTACCCTGATACGGCTCCGGAGATAAACTTTCACTGACTTGGTACACGCTACTAAAGTTTGTTGAGTTTCCTTCCATTGTTGTTTTCTTGTGGGATGCTATTTGTGATGCTGTCATATGTGGAAATAGGTCGTAACCTCCATCCTTTGATATTATTTATCACAGAGATCAAAGTTCAAACAAACAAGAGCTCAGGATTCTCAGCATGATAGAGACATAAAGTCACTGGATGAAAGATAGGACTAACAGAGAGGAGAGAGAGCAATGGGGATTAAAAGTCTGCTCATTCTGAACTATTCCAGGGGTCTGGAATCCAGTTCCCCAGGGGTCCAGCCCTGTTCATCCCTCATCCAGCCTTTTAAAGCCTGGAGTAAACGCTCCACGGCAACCCCAACCGCCCCCCAATCAGCTGTTCCCTCAAATTTATGAGAACAATAATTTTTTTTTCCAAACAGACATGGTCACAAAGTCTAATACGCTCTCTCTCTCTCTCTCTCTGTCTCGGATATTTATGGAAGGCATCTACTGTATATGAAATCCATCGTACTTAAATATTACAGTTGGCATATAAACTACTTTCAGACTTTCCAAGTCTCTTTGTTAGTTACTTGAGAAAGTGTCTTGTTTTCAGGTAAAAATATTACATACATACATGCATGTGTATTTATATAGACATAATTATACACAGCACACACACACACACAGACATATACTATGTAAACACAAACCTTTATTTTGGATGCGATTAATTGATTTGACAACACTAATTCTTATCCAATTTTGTTTATTCATCTTGTTTAAAAGCGATAATTCACCCCAAAATTAAAATGCAGTCATCATTTAATCACCCTTATGTCATTCCAAAACAGTTGAATAAAAATAAGATATTTGAATGTCTCATTGTTTTCTTGTTGTTTTTGTTGTTTTAATGGGAACCAAAAATTGTTACCAACATTCTTCAAAATATCTTCTTTTGAGCTCCGCAAAGTGAAAAAAACAACAAAAAAAAAACAAAGTCGTACAGATTTAGAATGACATGACAGTGAGTAAATGATGACAGGATTTTCATATTTGGGGAAACCACCCCTTTAAGAATATTTAGGTGTTTTCACTGGAAAACGAGACTAAAAAAGGCATTTTGCCTTGATGATGGACGGATGGTTTTAGTCACCATTTGTGACCTATCCAATATCGTTTCATTTAAGACCTTAAAAATCTGCACAATCTACTGGATGGCATTTGCAATGGGCGACGGGCACATCTGCAAACCATTTACAGAAATGAATCGCGCCTCCTCCCTGTTTATGACCATGTTTATGAGCATCATCAAAATAGCAGCCATAACATCAGTCCCCTCATTCTGCTTCATAATCCCCATTGTCCATTGGTGGATGGATCCTATCCAGTGTGCATATGTTTAGAGGCAGATATTAAAATATGAGTCATCCTCAGACAAATGCTAAAGCCTGACCAAAATAAAATGTAAAGGTCAACAGTGCTTGTCATGAATGATGAAATCTCTTCGCAGAAGAGCTGTTGTACTCATGGGGATGCAGCTCCAAATGTCCAAAAATGTCAGGCATTATAATAATAATAATTTTCCATAATAATAATAATACAATTACAAGAGCACACACAATGCATCCTCATATTTCTCCATCCATCCACTAGGCAGTGGAAGTTGATCTCTATATCATCACCCCTGAAATATTTGTCCATCTGGAGGCGTAGCATCCCCACTGGGCCATCGGCATTGCATCATCCATCAGCGATGCCTCTGGCACCGCAGTAAAGCTGGGCTCTAGCGCTGGGTAAGTCACCACCATTCCATACCCAGAATCCTCTATAGCTCAGCTGACTGTGCTCTCCTAATCGCCTTGACTATGTGCCATCCATCATAGCAACAGTTATGACAATAGTTGCTTTGTATAAAGTTGTTTGGATCACCTCATCATCCAGCACAATTTGAATTCCAAAGTCGCTCCCAGAATTCCCATTCATCCCTGAGCTTTTTATGTCTGCATGGGTCATTCTCATGACTGTAGGGATGCAGCAAAGCAGCACCTACTTCTAACCAACCACCTATACATTATACGCTATATTTTGTGGTACGTTATAGGCTGTACACTGTTTATTTCATCTCACACAACTCATAATACACAATTATCTGCATTATTTACTTTCTCTCTATTATGCATATGATGTATGTGTGTCAAATGCAGTTAAGCAAACTCCATGTTCAAGCCTGTTTGGCTCATGCATTTTAGGTTAAAATTAAAACAGGTGAAGCAAATCAACAACATGGAGCGGCTAATTTGTTATTAGCATGTTTGTTAGTAATGTTGAGGTGATATCATTCATAAATGTTGTATGTCTTGATTTAGTAGAAACTTGCCATCTTGCCACATGCCTTGCCATCCTAAAACATTTCTCTACTTTTGCTCCAGTTTTCCCATCAGACTACAAGATCTGTGGCATGATGACAGACAGAATTCATTCTCACCTTTCTTTGTGGGCTCAGGCATGTTGAGCCGTTCTCCAGTGGACCGGGCACCAGTTGGAGGGGTTCAAGGGTGAGTCTGGGCTGCCCAGTGTGTGTGGCAGGGGGTGTCCTTTAGCCAGGGGGCGATATGATGGAGAAACAGAGGTGAGGAAAGCTGCACCAGAGCCTATGGAAGCCAATAAGGATGAGGGCAACGCAGGAACGTGAAGGAGAAAGTAACAGATCTGGGGATGATGATGAATAAATGGGGTTTATATAGCGCTCATCCTAGCCACTCCTCTCTCTCTTTGATAATGGAGCCCAAAAAGATCCCTAACACCTCCCTCCCCTTTTCTCCTAAAGTCCAGGGGATTAGATGTGGCTCGCTGTGCCCTGTCTCCTTACCAGCTGGAGTCAGACAGCGAGAGGGGCTTTTGGATAACGCTGCATTGCAGAAAAAAAGGCAAGGTGGCATTGCTTTCAATGTGTCACAAAGAGACATAATATTTTTATACAGAATGTCTGACACTTAAGTCAAGATAATGTAGAAAAAAATTATACATTTGTAGACTATAATCAAATTAATAATGCAAATGTATAATTGCATAATTGGCATAACTGTAATGAATAATTGTTATGTATGTTACAATTTTTCATAATGTATCAAAATATAATATAATATAATATAATAGATAAAACTTTATATAATATGTAAAATAAAATTGTATAAATTATAAAATTGTTATATATATAAAATATATAATAAATAATATTTAATAAAATGCACTAAAATATAAATATTTATAAAATAAAATGTGTAAAATTTACAATTTATATATTTTTAAAATGTATAAAAATATAACATAATCATTATATATAATAAATAACAACAATAATAAATTACATTTATAAATTAAATTACAACTATATAAAATGTAAAATTGATATATTTAAGATTATATATCTTTTATATATCTATTATATATCTAATATAAGATAATATCAATAATAAAATATATATATATATATATATATATATATATATATATATATACTTTTTAAATGTTTATATATATATATATATATATATATATATATATATATATATATATATATATTTTAAATGTATATATATATATATATATATATATATATATATATATAAATATATATATATATATATATATATATATATATATATATATATATATATATATATATATATATATATATATATATATATATAAAACACATCTAAAATAATATACTAACTACTGCCAACGATGTGTTTGTAATGAAAGAGACGACCCTGCCAATGGGTAGTTGATGTGACAATGTAACCGGTTTACTATGAACCTCGTCTAGGCCTATGTCAAGGGCATTGACTATAGGGTGAATGAAATGGATATTATTAGGCGATGCTGTCATCCAGGGGTTCCCAGTGTTTAAGCTCCACCCTTTCCCAAGAAGGCCTCTGTGTGATATTTAGGGCTTAGTGAGAAAAATAGGAAACATTCACTTCACCTTTCAGCCAAGTGCCAGAGATGATGTGGATGTAATGTGAATGAGGGTGATCTGAATGACCAGGACTATAAATTCTGTTTAGATGCCTGAGCAATGCTTTTAAAGTCTATAATTAGAATGCCACCCTGAACTCTGACTTTTTACATATCAAGCATGGGAAGATGGTGGGATTGTTACCATTGTCAAGACTCTAATTATCCTGTTAACGCTTTAATTTTCACTATAAATCAGGCCCTGCTTCTTGCAGACATGACAGCAATTTACACAGTGAGTCCCCAAAGCTTTAATAGTCTTAGCGAACAATTACATATAATTTTATTTATTATTTCCAGAAATTTGAAAAGTATCTCAAATAAGAAAGTTTTGAAATCCTTCTGCTTGAAACTAATATAGAGGTCAATGACTTGATGCTAATTAAACCCCTGGTTTCACAGACAAGGCTTAAGTCTATAGTCCCAGATTAAAATGCATGTTTGAGCTGTTTTAACTGAAATCAATTTGCACATGACATATCTTAAAATATGTCTGTGTCATTGTTTTATCTCAAAATGCACACCAGTAATTTTTTATCTAAGGTATGTTTATGAAAGATACTTAAATGTCCTAAGTGAACTAAAGCCTAATCCTGGCTTAAACTAAGCCCTATCTGTGAAACCAGGCCTTAATCTGTTAATCTATTAATCTATTAATTTGAATCATATACATTTTCATAAAATTCAGAAATTCATAAAATTACTGATTTTTTTGATGTGCATAATTTAAAAGTGATACAAAACATGAAACAATATTCCTTATAGTTAGTTTGGCATAATCCGTGTGCCAAGTAAGTCTCTTAAAATATCAAATAATATGATCTATTTATGACAAAGTTATTTCAGGTTGTAAAATGTAAGATGCGACTTTTCACAATTGGTATTTATTAATTGTATAAAAGTTTTTCAAAGCCATGTTAAACCTATATGAACACAAAACATTTCTAAGAACTTGGAACTTATTGAAATTGGAACTTAACTTGGAAATTGTCCGTGAACTTCTAATTTAACTGCAGAAATGAATATGGCAAAGACTGAGAAAAAATAAAAGTAAACCTCTCAGACGGTCACATGAACGGCAGCAAGTAAGATAAGATGGTTCTGCTGAGCCAGTAGCATATTACATATTAAACCAGGTGTCTTCTTTAGTAATTTCAGGTTGTTCTTGTTCTGACGGGGTTTAGTCAGCAGTCATTCTATCCGTAGCTAACACTTGCCATCAAAGAAATCGTTGTTTAGAATAGGAATCTTTCACAAAAGCATGTCACACCAAATGTATGTGGTTGCCTTACCAAAATTAAATTGGAATCTCTTTCTGAACTGGCTGTATGTGATATAAGGAGGTTATGAATGTTTTGCGACATGAGTCTATCACAAACCATCTTGACTGAGTGGATTTTGACTTCATGATCTTTTGGCCTTTATTGGTAGCAGAGCCTCCAACTAGGGTCCCATTTATAACTCTGTGTGTATAGCTCTAAAGACAGGGTGCTGGGGAAGTATCATGTGGGCTTGCCACAATGTTCACACAAAACCATTTGGACCAGACTGGTGGTTAAAGGTTCATGTCGCCCATGGGGATTTAGCTCTCATGGTCACCATAAAAAGCTCAGACGAGAGAGTCACAGTGGCACCTGCCTGCACAAATGCACACACACAGACACACACACACATGCACTCACACATAGGAACCTAAACAAAGACGAATTTCAGCATCTCATTAAGATTCAGCATGTTCAATAGAACGGAGCTTCTCTTCCATGGAGCAGGCAATGCTTTAGATATAGTGAGCCAGTAAAGCACAAATACTGGCTGCAGAAATAGATTTCACTCCTCCCTGTGAATAAAACACTGTGGGATTATAAAGGGAGAGAAATGCCATCTCTGAATGGCAAATTACCATGTGCGAGGAGCACCCTGTGGCCGGTCAGTCAGTCAGAGAGACCAAACCAAGAATGTGTCTTTTAGTTGGGTGCTGTCAACAGCTCTGAGTCCAACTTCACTGATGCCAGTTCAGAAAAAAACCTCAACAGCTGCTTACAGTGGCTCCAAAAAGCATTTGAACACTTAAGCTAGGTTTAGAAATGTATGAATTTTATTTCAGGATGCAACAAAATCTCAAACCAAGTGTCATTTATTGTAAAGACAGTATGTATATTTAGCATTTCACAAGTTCAAATGTTAAAATATTAGATTACGCTTAAAATGTTGACAAATGTTGTTTGGCTTCATACATTCACTAAAATGACCTAATTGCAAAAATCAATTAGGAATTAAAGAATAATTAAGTTTGTTCTGAGAAAAGCATAAATTGTTTGCAGATGTCACTTGTTTTGAGATTTCAGTGTATCATGCAATGCATAACATTCATAAATTGTGTATGTGATCCAGGTTTGACCACCAAATTTGAACCGGCATTGTTATTATGCTTTTAAATAAAAAATAAAACTATTAAAAATCTTTGGTAACACTTTACAATAAGGTTTCATTAGTTAGTGTATTAACTAACATGATCTAACCATGAGCAGTACGTGTGTCACTGTATTTTTATTGTTAATCTTTGTTAACGTTAGTTAATAAAAATACAGCTGTTCATGGTTTGTTCATGTTAATTCACAGTGCATTAACTAATGTTAACAAGATTTTAATAAAGTATTAGTAAATGTTGAAATTGACATTAAAAAAGATAAATAAATGCTTTAAAAGTGCAGTTCATTATTAGTTCATGTTTACTAATGTAGTTAACTAATGAACCTTATTGTAAAGTGTTACCAAATCACTTTTGTTAATTAAATAAACCTAAAATAAAATACAAATAGATGCAACAAATGAAAATGACAAAAGTTGCCTTGGTAACTAACTATAATAAAATAAGTTTAAGTATTAAAAATAAATAGAAATTAAAGCTAAATAGAAATATAAAAATGACAAAAGCACATAATTAAATTCTTAAAAAGATTGACTATATATGCAGATGTACACCAATACAAATTTTATTTATAAAAACACCAAGACATTAAATGCATCAAGATATGAAAATTAAAAAAAAAAAAACAAAAAAAACATGAAAATTACAAATAAGTAATTGTAATAAAATAAGTTGAAGTAAGTTGAAATACTATAATATAAATGAAAGCTATATAGAAATATAAACAAATGACAAAAGCACATAATATAATTGCTAAAATGTAAACTAAAATACTGTAATAGTAGTAATGGTATATAAATAATACTAAAATAAAAGTGTAAAAAAACTAAAATAATGAATTAGTGAACTATATAGAAATAGTGAAATATATAGAAGATGCTTAGCAATGATTTTTACAGATCAATGACTGTTCCTCCATGAATTTAGTTAATAATTAAGTCCAAAAATAGAAGGAAAAAGCACAGCAGTAGTGAGTCAGTGAGTGACAATCAAAATAAAAGAAGTGTAGCAGCTTTGCCACCTACTGGAAACAAAGGAGCAGTGCGGTAAGGAAACATTTAGTCTGTTTTTTTTTTTTTTGTTGTTTTTTTAAATCTGGTTTGGTTGTCATCTGCCAGCTTAAAAGCTGATAAAAAAAGGAAAAATATCAAAAGAAAATTATAATAAAAGACATAATGTTTATTGACATGCTTTACGCATCAATATACACAAAGAACAGCAAAAAGTAAACATTTGGTTAAGAGTCTGTAATACAAAACCCCATAGTTCATCACCTTCTTATGAAACATAATTGAGCAAGAAAAAATTAGAAACTAATTTTACCCTCCTCCTGTTACCATGGCAGTTAAAATATCATGAGAGTAACAAATAATGACCGTAACACACTGGAGGCAATCATTCATCTCTCATTTCGATGCTTTCTTTAAACCATGTTGACTCTGTAAAGTAGAGAGGGTAGGGACACTGAACTGGTAAGTCAGTTTCTTTTTCACTTTAATGATCTCCCCTGAGCGGGCGTAATTTCGTAGGGCACGAGACATTTTCTGGTAGGTCATGGGCATTCTGTTGCCTTTCCTCTGGCCCCATAGTTCTGCCACACGCTCCTTGTGCCTGGCAGAAAAGCGGAAGACGCCGTCTGAACCCGGCACCCAGGACACACAATGGGCCATGCCTGGGTCCTGCAGCGTCTCAAACAGGAAGTGGAAAAGACGTAGCTTTTTCCCTGCAATCATAGAGACGATTGTTGTCAAACAGCGTGCATGTGTGAGCATGAAGGGGTAGGCAAAGACCTATGGAAACTATTTCCCATAAAACAGGCTTGTATTATGATAGGCGTAATTAAGATAAGCATCTCTAAAACATCAGTGGTGTACACAAGACCAGAGAAAATGAGAAAGAACTGAGATTCTATTTGGCAGTTATGGGTAGGCCGAGCCGCTCCCAAGCTGCAGTTCCCCTAGGTTATTCCTCACCTTTGAGATAGCATCTAAATAAACCACAAAAGCAGAACTGACCTTTCTCTGCAGGTGTAATGCTGGGCAATGATTCGGCACACTTTTCAGGTGTTGTATTCAGAGTTAAAGGTCTCTCTGGTCCGTTTAGGGCATGAAGGACCGAAGACTGATCGACTACAGTGGTGCTGCTGCAATTCATCCTGCAGTCCGTATACGAGTCAGATCCGTTTGCTTTGGCCAGAAATCCCATGATCTATTTTTTTTTTTTGACAAAAACTCTTGGTTTTAAAATAGAAAAGAATGGGTGCAAGAATGACATGAAGTGTTGAACTGAATAGTTCACCTGCTCGGAAAACTCCAGCTGGGACTTTTCTTGTTCTGACACATTTCTGAAAGGCTCCTCACCAGGTAGCTTTTCTTCAGAAGTGTTCGTAACTTCACCAGTCGACATAGCACAGAGATCCCTCACTGCCATTGCATTACAAAAAGAGTTAGTGGTGATAAATAGGCATCATTACTGCTAATGTCAGTTTTTTTTTGTTTTTGTTTTTTGTCCATGCAAGTCAGTGGGATCCTTTTATTTTGTATTTTTGGACAGCTTTACCTTGTGAAAAAGAAGTACATTTTAGCATACTTTTAAAAAAGTACTTAATAAGAATACTTAAGAATAAACGTATATACTTAATATATAAAGGTTAAGTGCGAACTTAATGTGATGTTTTCAGACACTTAATTGTTGGCTATGTCAACTGCAATTAAATGAAAATGTATTGTAGTTTAAATTTATATTAAAGGCAGTTAGCTTTTTTGACCCACTTAAGTAGGACTTAAGTACATCTTTATATTACTTCTATTAATGTACTGACACAATGGTTAACTAAAATATACTTTAATTTCATTTCTATTGAAATGTGTATGTCATGTATTTAAATATGTTTGTAATTACGCATTTGTAGTGACTGAGTACATGTGTTTAGTATGTTAGTCAACACATCAGAATAAATGTGCTTCTCTGAAGCATGGCAAAATGATTTAAAATGTACTTTAAAGTGAAACTTTTTACTATTAGAAGTTGTTATTTATAATTTCTCATATATATATATATATATATATATATATTAGGGCTGCGCAATATATCAAAATTATCGAAATATCGCAAATGTACATATCGCGATATGCATATCGCAACGGCACGCAATATCTGAATGATTTTAATAGGCTACTTCAACATTGTGAAAAGTTGATAGCAATAAATAGACTGGGTACACGAATGTTACTTATGTGACTTGCTTGATGTTAATAAGAGTTATTAAACGCAATAACTTTCGAAAAAAAACTCCTTGCAGTGTCGTGCTGTCTGCTGTCTGACACACAAATACACATACCGAAACGTGCGCACAAGCCGCCTCTCTGAAAGTGTGATGCCTTCAGTTTCGGTTTCGTGTCTTGTTATGCAATCAAACTGTCAAATACACACACAGTTATGTCAAAATGGCTGTCTTGACGAGTATTCATGTAAACACAGTCGGTTATGCTTTAAGTGAACTATATCAGTTGGGGAAAGAAACCAAATGCGTGTCAATAGGATCCGTGCATTATGCCTTAAAGTGATAGCCTGCTAATACAGTAAACCTGCTGATACAGTAAACCTTCTGATACAGTAAACCTGCTAATACAGTAAACCTGCTGATACAGTAAACCTGCTGATACAGTAAACATACAGTAAACCTGCTGATACAGTAAACCTTCTGATACAGTAAACCTGCTAATACAGTAAACCTGCTGATACAGTAAACCTGCTGATACAGTAAACCTGCTAATACAGTAAACCTTCTGATACAGTAAACCTGCTGATACAGTAAACCTGCTGATACAGTAAACATACAGTAAACCTGCTGATACAAACCTGCTAATACAGTAAACCTACAGTAAACCTGCTGATACAAACCTGCTAATACAGTAAACCTGCTGGTACAGTAAACATACAGTAAACCTGCTAATACAGTAAACCTTCTGATACAGTAAACCTTCTGATACAGTAAACCTGCTAATACAGTAAACCTGCTGATACAGTAAACCTGCTGATACAGTAAACATACAGTAAACCTGCTAATACAGTAAACCTGCTAATACAGTAAACCTACAGTAAACCTGCTGATACAAACCTGCTAATACAGTAAACCTGCTGATACAGTAAACCTGCTAATACAGTAAACCTGCTGATACAAACTTGCTAATGCAGTAAACCTGCTAATGCAGTAAACCTGCTAATACAGTAAACCTGCTGATACAGTAAACCTGCTAATACAGTAAACCTACTGATACAAACCTGCTAATGCAGTAAACCTGCTAATACAGTAAACCTGCTGATACAGTAAACCTGCTAATACAGTAAACCTGCTAATACAGTTAACCTACAGTAAACCTGCTGATACAGTAAAACCTGCTAATACAGTAAACCTGCTGATACAGTAAACCTGCTAATACAGTTAAACCTACAGTAAACCTGCTAATACAGTAAACCTGCTAATACAGTAAACCTGCTGATACAGTAAACCTGCTAATACAGTAAACCTGCTTATACAGTAAACCTGCTAATACAGTAAACCTGCTGATACAAACCTGCTAATGCAGTAAACCTGCTAATACAGTAAACCTGCTAATGCAGTAAACCTGCTAATACAGTAAACCTGCCGATACAGTAAACCTGCTAATACAGTAAACCTGCCAATACAGTAAACCTGCCGATACAGTAAACCTGCTGATACAGTCAACCTGCCGCTGTCTGTCAAACAACAAAAGAAAAAGAGAAAATCATGGCTTAATAACCTTTGTAGCTTTATTTATGTATCATTGTATATTTAATGTGAAGACTACTGTTTTTAGTTCTTATTTTTAATAACAAAGATAAATAAAAATAACAAAAATAATCATCCACCCCTAGTTCAGGTGTCTTTGTTTACCTGGATGTTCTTGATGTTAAGGTTTAGGTTGATATAACTATATTACCAAGTTGAGCAAAGAGTTTTTGGTATTTAAATATTCAAAGGTTACATTGATGTTAAAATTATATTGTCAGATTTGTGACATTCATTTTTGCTAAAACACTACTGGTCAATTTCAGAAGTTGTAGTGATGCTTTCTTTTCCCAGAAAGAATGTGAAACACATAATTCATTATGGTATCATTCTCAGTTTTTAAATAATTTTTTAAAAATATAATTTAAATAGATTTTACACACTAATAGCAATATTGTATTATATATCACATAGCGCATTATATCACACAAGGCATTATTTAACAATATATTATATATATATATATATATATATATATATATATATATATATATATATATATATGTAGATATGTATATATATATATATATATATATATATATATATATATATATATATATATATATATATATATATATTATCTGCAACTACAGTTTTTTATACTTTCAAAATTTGAAGTACATTACTCATTCAAAAGAAGAATTGAGTGCTTGTTTACAAGGGTTGACCTTCATTGTATGAATGAAAAATAAAAGTAAAATTCTTCAAAATATCATCTTTTGTGTTCTGCAGAAGAAAGAAAGTCATGCAGGCTTAGAATGACATGAGGGTGAGTATATAATGACAGATTTGTCATTTTTGGGTGAACTCTGCCTTTAAGCTTCTTTCTTACTGTTCCATAGTGATTTTCTTTGAGATTCCTGCCTGTAGTGCTCCTCAAGAAAATCCAGAATGACCTCCAAATCAGTTTGATATTCCTGCAGACTGTTCTGGTAAGAAATACAGATTTTTATCTCATACACAAATGAGCAACCGAAAAGTATTTGCTTAGCTATAATATATATAATTACATTGATACATTTAAAACTGTCCAAATATGTTTTGGCTTCACTGTAGAATAAAAACGATATAACAAAACTGTAAAACGTATCAGTTCTTACCATGTTAGTGTTACAGATGTGATCCTTATTGAAAATAATGCTGTTTCAAGTGTTCTTGTATTAATGAATAACCAATAAGTAAAAAAAAGACAGATTTGTTACTATTAGTGTGCTTTACAAACAAAGCTCTTGTTGAAATGGTGCAGACTCGTTTTTATCAGTACCAAGGGGCTGGGGGAGTGAACAGGCCTTTCTGGAATGATCTATGACCGTACATAAATAACCAGCCATCTTTTGACCCAAAACCACAGTTTCTTTTAGCCCAAACACACACACACACACACACACACACACACACACACACACACACACACACACACACACACACACACACACACACACACACACACACACACAAACACACCCTGATCTCGGTCTAACACACATCTCTAGCATCCACCTTTATGGAACCAGTAACCACATCCTCTTCACTCTTGGAGATAACAACCACAACCACCTAACAATGACACGCAGGCTCCACATTAAAACACACATTCCTTTGTGCTGAAATTATAGAGAAATTTGAATTCATGAACAAAATATGAAAGCAACATAGATGAGAGAAATGCAATGGTTAAAACTTCAATCATAAAGTCTGAAAAAGCGTAATTGTTATGAGACAAGTGTTTATTGTCCATTATGAAAATTATACAGCAGCTCTACATCAGTGTTTGATTGCTATCATACAAAGAGGAAGGTGATTTGAGATCAGTTTGTAATATGACACACAAAGCAGTCACAAACAATCTTCTCTCTGTGAAATTAGATAAGCTTGGCCCAATGCATTTGCAAAGAAATCAGCGCAGACGTTTATACAGCGGGCTTCAAGTGTACATACAGTAGAGAGCTTAACAATCAAATTCAATGGGTTTTTCAGCAAACTTTATTTGAGCACAAAAACAAATGATCTTATGTAAACATGTTGAAAAAGCAGATATAAATACAGGATGAAGATAGACCTTTATAGAACTAGAACGGTAGATAAACAGTGGTCCCAAAAAAGTATATGGACCGTTTTAGACTCTTGATAATATAAGATTATTTCATTGCATATGAAATATAAAAAAATCTTTTTCTTTGCAGTCACCTGGTCCTAAGGTGATTTTTATGAATTGATGAAGTCTGCATATTTTTCTTCTGTTTACTTTTAGGGTATGTTTTGCTTGAAATATGTGCTTGAGCTGTCATTCTTTAAAATAAATGTTATTTGGTTTGATATTTTTTACGTAATGCAAAGACATGCATACATTTGAGTGTCGCTTAAGTGTCCAAATACTTTTTAGGGCCACTCTACACTACTGTTCAAAAATGTGGGCTCAGTAAGATTTTTTTAAAGTGTTTAATGTTGTTTATATGTCTATGTGGTGTTTTTAATATGCTTAAAGACAAACCATGTGCAAATTCATAAGTCAACACCATCGCTGAGTATTTTCTCCTTAAAACTGCAGTGAAAAAAAGACAAAAACCCTCAAAAATGCAGTTTGAAATCGCCTGTGTTTCTTTCGTCACAAACTACCTTGTAACCAATCACGTCAACGTTTGGGGGGCTTTAGCATGTCATTAACTATTCTCTGAAGCAGTGGAGTCTCATGAGAAGCTAGGTTATCACAGTATATTTTTCTGTTGATATGAAAAATTGGGTACATTTAGCAAAATAGCAGGTGAATTATATATAATATGTATATTACAATGTTATGATGAACTATATGCTTTTTTCTCCACTAACGTTAAGTTGTTCAAAGCATTTCTAAGGATACTGATTTTCAGAAGGCAGCTGTCTGACTCTAAAATGGCGAACGGGAACATGGTTTGTGTAACATTAGCAACACATTATTAGCTGTTTGATAATGTAGTCAAGCAAAAGGCTAATCATATTAATTACGTTATGTGTCTGATGTTACATAAAACCATTACCATTCTGATACATCGCCTTGTAGACGAGCCTGTACGAGTGAGTGGAGGCGGGGCTCATGCATATTCATGAATCTGCGTATACTAAAGCAAGGGTGTAGTTACATTCAAACTATTTTAAGGCATGAATAAAAAATCGCAGGAAACAACGTTTAAATATGTCATTTTGTGATCAAAGATGAGTTTTAAGGGATTACATTATTAACTACAGGGGACTTTAACGTTTTTGAAAGAAATCTCATGGTCACTAAGGCTGCATTTGTTTAATCAAAAATACAGTAAAAACTGTAATATTATGAAATATTAACATTTAAAATAACTGTTTTCTATTTGAACATATTTTAAAATATAATTTATTCCTATGATGGCAAATTACTCCAGTCTTCAGTGTCACGATCCTTTAGATCTAATATGCTGATTTAGTGCTCATTTTCTTATTATTATGAATGTTGAAACAGTTATGCTGCATGATATTTTTTATTGAAACAGCGATATGACACGTAACATGAGTGCAAGGAGCGCACAACGAATGAGAGTCAAACGAGTCTTTATTTAGAAATCCACAGGGAAACGGAGAATAAACAGAGAAAACTCAACAGATTACACAGACGTAAACCATAGATGACTTCGGACAACTAACTGAAAGAAAAAGAGAGTATAAATACTAGAACAAATGAGGGAACTAATGAGTTATTTAACAGAACAGGGATAACTAATGAAACACATTGGCCAAACAGGCAGACAAGGAAGACAGAACCAAAACACAAAGAAACATGGCCAAAACAGGACATAACTCTGACACGACACCTTTTTTAAGATTTTGATTAATAAAAAGTTCAAAGCAGCAGCATTTATTTCAAATAGAAACTTTTTGTAACATTATAATGTCTTTACTGTCACTTTTAATCAATTTAATGCATCCTTGCTGAATAAACGTATTAATTTCCTTCAAATAAAATCCTTACTGACTTATCAGACTTATTCTTATCCTTATCATTGCCCTTAAAATCATACATTTACTCATTTCAATTACACTGGAAAACAGCTTTATACACTTCTATACATTTTAACCAGTAAAGGTTTATTTCAAAGCATCTCCAGTCTTGTAAAAGACAGAGAGAGTAAAATTTGGAATTTATGGAATGTTAGGGATTGGCTCTTTTGAGAATCACTAAACTGAAATGCCTATTTTGGGATCCTCATGCACTGTCAGTACTGTAGCAAGATCATACTCTCCCTGGTAAGAGTATTGGCCGTACCAGTAATGACAGTCCGGGAGAGGAGAGCTGTAGTACACGTGCTCAGCAGAGCCTTGCTGATGAAGGGCCATGTCTCTTGACGAAGGGCCCGAGCTGAAGCCTGACAGTGAGCTGAGTCGCTGCAGTATAGCTGGATTAAACTGATAGGTGAGCTTGCGACGCACCTTCACAATCTCGCCCGTGCGGCTGTAGTTGCGGAGAGCGCGTGCCATTTTCTGGTAGGTCATGGTCTTGCGGTTTCCCTTTCGTTGACCCCAGCACTCGGCCAGTTTCTCTTTGTTTTTTGAGATGAAATGGAAGATGCCGCTGCCTCGGTCCGTCCACTGGATGGAGTCGCCCATGTTGTCGTCGTGAAGAGCCTCGTGCAGATATTCGTATAACCGTAACTTCTTACGACCTAACGAGGAAGAGAAATGCACAATGCATTCAGCATTTCTGTATTATGAAGAACTCAGCTTTGTTGAAAACCGTGAACCATTAAAATGCTGTACAGTCAGTTTTAGGATATGCACAAGTATGTCTACTTGTATTATTCCTGAAAACATTCTGCTGAGTTTATTTAAGCAGTACAGTTATTGCAGTCAGAGAGAAAAATCAAAAACATCCTTATAGCATCATCAGCACATACTTTCCCACATATTTAATGATCACATTTTCAAACACAGAGAAAACTTGTTGTAATGCTGTACCTTTTCCGTGGCGCTGTGGTAAATTTGAGTAAAATACCGAAGGCTCAGCAGAACACAATGGCCCCAGAGACACATCTGGCACAATGTGAGACCATGACTGTAGATACAAAGATAAGCTTTTCTAGTCACAAAACACAAGTAAAAGTATCACAACCTAACAGATGAAACAATGAAAGTGAGTTGTAAACTTACTGAGGATTCATTCCAGTCATACATCGATCCTGGAGGCTCAAAATGGGGTGTGAACTGATAGTATGAGATGGCATGTCTCACAGAAGACTGTTGATTTTCCAAATTCTCATAGTATTTATTTTCTGAAAGAGCCGAGAATGAATCAGCAGAGAATGAATAATCATCATCGTCATAATAGTTTATAATTAATGATATTTTATACTTGATAATATTATATAGTTCATTATATAATATAGTTAATGAATTAATATATTTAATTTTTATTACATTTATATTATATTATTTATTATATATACCCGTGTCATACTGCCGTATCTGAGAGTGACGCTGAATTACATCAATGGCATCCTGAAAATCTTGATTGATATCATTTTCAAGAGACCCTGTAAGAAAAAATAGGCATAATTCAGAATTTCATGCATATGAAATAATGTCTGTATTAAGACATTAAGTTAAGTTCTGTTCCATTAAGTTCTGTCTTCTAATCAAATATGTAAATAATGCATACAATAAATAGCCTACATATAGCCTAATAAAAGTATAAAATAATGTATGGGTCAACAACTTTTAAATAATCAAGTAAATAAATACTACATAAAACAATTTATAATTACACTAGTACACACTTGAGTCAAAGCACTCACCATTCTGGCCTTGGAAAACCTAACACTTCATCTATGTAGAGCTCAACTGTATTGATATGTCTCAGCGATTATAAGTGGACAGATATTTTGTAGAAGGACTACTGTTTTACTGTCCAACTAAGCAATGTGGCCTGTTATATACATGGGTCCATTTAAATGTGCCACGTCAACATAACATGGAGTAGTCAATGATATTCTACTTCTCTTTTTGGAAATGAAGACCACATAGGACTCATAGTCCCTCTATTCTATAATCTCCATATCTCCATCCATGAAAAGAGAGAGAGAGAGAGAGAGAGAGAGAGAGAGAGAGAGAGAGAGAGAGAGAGAGAGAGAGAGAGAGAGGACTAACCACTAGTTTATTCAGGATTCCTTCTCCTTTGTGAAAACATTTGCATTTCAGGTTAGAAGCTGTCAACGGCACTGTGGTTTATTGGTTTACCAAACAATACTGATAATCACAGCAAGAGAAAAGCTGGGGAATGCTGGGAAATTGCACCTGAGGTGGGACACTTCAAGAAAACACGTGTGACAGAAATATGGATTTTTATGTTCCTTTCATGTAGTTCTATAAAAAGAAAGAAATGCACCAATTCAACACTGTTTTATTTATTTTAGTCAGATTCTGTGAGTGTGAATAAGTATTTGCAAAAACTATGCCATTCCTTACAAAGCAATCCTACATACACATAATGTTAAAGATAATCATTTCCTTCTTCCATTCATTTCAAATTCATATTAGTGCGATTGTCAACTAAACAGGCAAAGAAAGACAAAGAAAGAATCTTAGGTACACAAACTTTGCGCCACAACCTGAAGGCAAAAAAATCGAGTCCCATTTTAATGCATTTCAAATTTTCTTTTATTTTTGCCATGTATTGTTCTAAGCTCCTAAAACATCAGTTAATTCATTGCACATTCTCATGACACAAGTTTTAAATATCAACTGACTAGCTCCTGAAGTTCCCCTTTCAGGTGTGCAGAGAATGAAAGTAAAGAGCCTCACTGATAAAATAACCAGGTACATCAGCACTCAGCGCTTCATTCGACTGAGATTATACCGCTGTGATCTGGTGCATAATCAATACGATTAGAAAAGGACATTTATAGCCCCAAACTGTGTAAACACCTCACTGACAGTAGTTAATCAGTTATACTGTAAATCACCTGGCTGTCATTTACATCAGCATGGGCTGTTATGTTTGTGTCTGTACACTTAACTTTATTAGGAAATACAACAATAAAGACAAATATGAATTATAGTCAGATTTTAACTAATGTAGGTTATGTGAGCAATTCAGAGATCAAAACATCTGTATGTCACAACTTCTAAGCACATTTTCTAACAACTTTTACCATCAGAAATTGTACTAATATGCAAAGGTACAGATAGCCTAAAGTAATAAACTTATTGTTAGAAAAAAATTCTGCTCTCTAAGGCTACATTTATTTGATAAAAAATACTATAAAGGAGTGATATTGTGAAATACAATTACAATTGAAAATAACATGAATATGTTTTCTATTTTAATATATATTTACATTTATTGTGATAGCAAAGCTGAATTACTCCAGTCTTCAGTGTCATATGATCCTTCAGAAATCATTCTAATATTCTGATTTGCTGCTCAAGAAACATTTATTATTATCAGCATTGAAAACCCCTCTTAGGGTAAACTGAACAGAACCAACATAATGTATTGCAGATATCATTAATGTCGATATTTAAATGTACAAAATAATTTGTGAATTAGTCTGATCCAAGGGGAATCAGATACCAAATCCTGACTGGGACGAGAGGAGGAGCTGGGGATGGAGGAGGGTAAATGAGCTCTGGAGAAACTTGATAGTTGCTGATAGTATTGAAGGAGCTTATGCATGTATGCTGTGATAGACATCATATTCCTATAGGTAGACAGGATCTGATAGTACTGAAGGAGCTTATGTATGTATGCTGTGATAGATTATGAATGTCTGCTTTGAGTATGAATGTATCATTCTGAGTAGAAAATTAACTCCAAATGTCACAAAATGGCAAGTTACTAAACCTATACCAACAAAAGCAATGATAACACTGAAAACAGTGTAAATACAGCTGGAAAACAGCAAAAATCTACCTCATTAATTTTTCAAATCCCAGTGCATGATGGGAACACCAGTATCAGAAAAGTTGAGTACAAACCCGATTCCAAAAAAGTTGGGTCACTGTACAAATTGTGAATAAAAAAAGGAATGCAATAATTTACAAATCTCATAAACTTATATTTTATTCACAATAGAATATAGATAACATATCAAATGTTGAAAGTGAGACATTTTGAAATGTCATGCCAAATATTGGCTCATTTTGGATTTCATGAGAGCTACACATTCCAAAAAAGTTGGGACAGGTAGCAATAAGAGGCCGGAAAAGTTAAATGTACATATAAGGAACAGCTGGAGGACCAATTTGCAACTCATTAGGCCAATTGGCAACATGATTGGGTATAAAAAGAGCCTCTCAGAGTGGCAGTGTCTCTCAGAAGTCAAGATGGGCAGAGGATCACCAATTCCCCCAATGCTGCGGCCAAAAATAGTGGAGCAATATCAGAAAGGAGTTTCTCAGAGAAAAATTATCATCATCTACAGTGCATAATATCATCCAAAGATTCAGAGAATCTGGAACAATCTCTGTGCGTAAGGGTCAAGGCCGGAAAACCATACTGGATGCCCGTGATCTTCAGGCCCTTAGACCGCACTGCATCACATACAGGAATGCTAATGTAATGGAAATCACAACATGGGCTCAGGAATACTTCCAGAAAACATTGTCGGTGAACACAATCCACTGTGCCATTCGCCGTTGCCGGCTAAAACTCTATAGGTCAAAAAAGAAACCATATCTAAACATGATCCAGAAGCGCAGGCGTTTTCTCTGGGTCAAGGCTCATTTAAAATGGACTGTGGCAAAGTGGAAAACTGTTCTGTGGTCAGACCAATCAAAATTTGAAGTTCTTTTTGGAAAACTGGTACGCCATGTCATCCGGACTAAAGAGGACAAGGACAACCCAAGTTGTTATCAGCACTCAGTTCAGATGCCTGCATCTCTGATGGTATGGGGTTGCATGAGTGCGTGTGGCATGGGCAGCTTACACATCTGAAAAGGCACCATCAATGCTGAAAGGTATATCCAAGTTCTAGAACAACATATGCTCCCATCCAGACGTCGTCTCTTTCAGGGAACACTTTGCATTTTCCAACATGACAATGCCAGACCACATACTGCATCAATTACAACATCATGGCTGTGTAGAAGAAGGATCCGGGTACTGAAATGGCCAGCCTGCAGTCCAGATCTTTCACCATAGAAAACATTTGGAGCATCATAAAGAGGAAGATGCGACAAAGAAGACCTAAGACAGTTGAGCAACTAGAAGCCTGTATTAGACAAGAATGGGACAACATTCCTATTCCTAAACTTGAGCAACTTGTCTCCTCAGTCCCCAGACGTTTGCAGACTGTTATAAAAAGAAGAGGGGATGCCACACAGTGGGAAACATGGCCTTGTCCCAACTTTTTTGAAATGTGTTGATGCCGTGAAATTTAAAATCAACTTATTTTTCCCTTAAAATGATACATTTTCTCAGTTTAAACATGTGATATGTCATCTATGTTGTATTCTGAATAAAATATTGAAATTTGAAACTTCCACATCATTGCATTCTGTTTTTATTCACAATTTGAACAGTGTCCCAACTTTTTGGAATCGGGTTTGTAGTTTTACTTATTTCATTTTATAACATTGATATTTATGCTTTAATTTCTACAAGTTTGAATTGAGTACTAGTATTTACTTAGGTTTTTTTTTTTTTGCCTGAACTTTCATGTAGAAATTACATTTGTTTAAAAATGTACTTCACCATTTAATATATACATAAAATAATATATACATACAATATAAAATTTACAATTTTACAATATAAAAAGTTTCATTGCTGTGAAATATTCTCAAGAAAGTTACATTTGTGCAACTTTCTTTTTTTTTCTTTTTCTTCTGTTGGCAGGGTTTAACTGTTCTGGAACATCTGTGGTAAAGTGTGGAATTGTTTCCTGTCTGCTGTGGATGATAAAATGTGCTTGAAGGGTAAAACCTTTCCTCCACTGTGACTCACAAGGTAATTCAATTTGCCATTTAATCTTTAGCATTTTGACACAAAACCTTTTCACATAGCGAATCTTCCCTATTTGTCATTTGAAATTACATTATTTGTAATGGAATAATTGAGCACTTAACAATAAAAAAAAAAAAGAAAAAAAGAAAATTAAATGATGAATGAATGAATATGGTTATAAAAAAAGAGTCCCTTTAATTAAACCATGTTTTGATTCATTCTCTTGCTCACTCTCTCTCTTGTGTTTGTGTGAATTTTTCCAATGGCTTATGAATTTATGTATGCGTCTCACGCTTGCCAAAGTATTTACATTTTCTGGCAAAACAGTAGCGAGGGCTTTATCTTTTCAAACAAAGAGCTGCTTTCCTTCCCCTTCTCTTCAAACCCTATTCAAAAGGACCATTAATACCAAACCCAATGAGGGAAGGGCTGTATAACCACAACATAGCTCCTGTTCAACTTCTTTATTTACTGGCACTCAATCAAAATAAGTTCCCAAAGTGCCTGCACAGGTAAACAGATCACTCAAGCTGTCTGATGAAGTTAACCCATGGCTTACCGATTCTGGGTAGGAAAACAATACTGCTGTAATTGTTCTTGTTAAGCCTGGCCTGTTTGCTTTTTATATTTAATGACAGACTTTTATGGCAAACCTTTTGTACTCGTCTATGCGAATATACAGTATAACGGCCCAAACCTTAACTGTCCTGCTTTTATTTTCTGTGCTTGCTTTGATTACAAAAGCAAATTAGTTCTATTCTATTTAACCTTAAAAGTGTCTAAAACATGTATTTATTTGTTTGCTTGCTTGCTCATTTTCTATTTGTTAAAACATTTGTATTATTTATTTATTGTTTGGTTTTGTTACAAAAGCTAATAAGCTCAAATTTAATGCTTGCACATGATATTCTGATAAACTTTTTCCAGCAACTGCCACATAATTCCAAAATTGGAACACAACCAATTATCTGACAATATATATATTTTTTTTCTTCTTTCCAGTTCCTGATTTTTTTGGGTGGATGTCATGACAATAAACAGGGTGTTCATTTCATATAGCCTGTCCTACCATGTCCCTTAAGCTGAACAGCATTTTTGGATGTCATAGTCAGATAAGGGTACATCTATGCTGCCTATAAAAACCATCTGATAAATATGCATCTTGTAAGCAAACATTGATTTTGATGCCATAATATATTGTCTTAATCAAGTTTCGGACACATCCTTAATTGTGCAGTTTTGAGGGATCCCAAGTGCAGGTTTGTATATAGTTTTGGTATAACAAAATCTGTGTTATTAAATATGTACCATCTTCAGATGTTGTTGTGCATCTGGAGCCACACTTCAATGACTGATGTGAGTGATATATATCTTGTTTGTCTGTTCATGTTTTCATTCTAAAATAATCTTGTCTTGTGTATAGTGTTGATAACGTCCTGTTTGTCTGCTGATTGCTGACATCTGTTTCTTGTTTTCCAAATTAGCGAATTAAACACCTCACCTGTTCTTTTGTCAATGCCATCTTTGGGAGTCTTGTCTTCTTGTTTAAGGTACTTCCTTTTATCCATACTTCAGTGAGACATTGCCGCTGGATTCACTAAATTGTCTGCAGTATAATCTTTTGAAGCTATATTTTATCTATACATTTTGTAAAATGAAGGATACATTTTCAGATTCTGAATTACTTCTAGGTCACTAATGAAATAAGCACATCTGTGATACTGATTATGATGGTCAGATGTTCTTCCAGTGAAGAAGATGCTCTTTGGATCATTTCAAATCATGCTAGAATTTTTGATCATCAGATTCCACAAACCTGTGGAGTTCATGCTGCTGTCATTGAAGCAAAAGAGGGACAAACCAAACGCTGAGACAAATGGCATTTTAACTAGATATCTGGATTGTGTTGTGTTAGCATTTGGAACATTGTCACTAATAAAAATAAAGGTTCGTCATTGGCATCTATGGTTCAGTGAAAAACCTTTAACATCCACTGAACCTTTTCATTGGACAAAACTTACAATGTTGAACAATGTTCTTTAGAACATCAAAATGTTCTTCAAAATAAGAAAAGTCGTTCTTTTAAGAACTGTTCACTGGGAGGTTCATTGGGGAACCCAAAATGGTTCTTCGGGTGGCGTCGCTGTGAAAACCCCCTGTCATTATTAGTTTATAGAGTGCAACAGTTGGGTCCCGGAAATAAAAACTCCATTCATTTTCTCCAAAGAGAAATTGATTTTAAACGGTTACTTATAAAACTTTAAAGACAGTCATATTATGAGCTACAAGGCTGTTAATCTATTCTATTTGCTTCTGTTGAAGCCATCAGTCCACATTATTTCAGCTCGCTATTGCATGTTTAACAGCAGAAATGATGCTGTCCATAAAATTACACCAATAACAGAATCGAAAAAGCAACACATGCTACAATATCTTTAAACTCCGTCTATTCCTGTGAAGCACTGCAAATAACATAATCGAGATGATCTCTCTAGTCTAATGTCTCAAAATACTTAAATGTTTGTGTGTGTATACACTGATCAAGCATAATGTATACATTCCTAATATTGTGTTGGCCACCGTTTTGCTGCCAAAACACCCCTGACCCGTCGAGGCATGGACTCCACTAACTCCACTAGACCCCTGAAGGTGTGCTGTGGTATCTGGCACCAAGATGTTAGCAGCAAATCCTTTAAGTCCTGTAAATTGCGTGGTGGGGCCTCCATGGATTGGACTTGTTTGTTCAGCACATCCCACACGATTGGATTGAGATCTGGGGAATTTGTAGGCCAAGTCAACACCTCAAACTCATTGTTGTGCTCCTCAATCATTCCTGAACCATTTTTGCTTTGTTGCAGGGCGCATTATCCTGCTCAAAGAGACCACAGCCACCAGGGAATACCGTTTCTATGAAAGAGTGTACATGGTCAGCAACAATGCTTAGGTAGGTGGTATGTGTCAAAGTAACATCCACATGGATTGCAGGACTCAAGGTTTCCCAGCAGAACATTGCTTAAAGCATCAAACAAGCATCCTGGTGCCATGTGTTCCCCAGGTAAGCGATGCACAAGCACTCAGCCATTCACGTGATGTAAAAGAAAACGTGATTCATCAGACCAGGCCACCTTCCATTGCTCCGTAGTCCAGTTCTGATGCTCACGTACCCACTGTTGGTGCTTTCGGTGGTGGACAGGGGTCAGAATGGGCACCCTGACTGGTCTGCGGCTATGCAGCCCCATACACAACAAACTGCGATGCACTGTGTATTCTGACACCTTTCTATCAGAACCAGCATTAACTTCTTGAGCAATTTGAGCTACAGTAGCTCGTCTGTTTGATCGGACCACACGGGCCAGCCTTCGCTTCCCACGTGCATCAGTGAGCCGTGGCCGCCCATGACCCTGTCACCGGTTCACCACTGTTCCTTCCTTGGACCACTTTTGACAGATACTGACCACTGCAGACCGGGAACACCCCATAAGAGCTGCAGTTTAGATGCTCTGACCCAGTCGTCTAGTCATCACAATTTGGCCCTTGTCAGACTTGCTCAAATCCTTACGCTTGCCCATTTTTCCTGCTTCTAACACATCAACTTTGAGGACAAAATGTTCACTTGCTGCCTAATATATCCCACCCACTAACAGGTGATGTGATGAAGAGATAATCAGTGTTATTCACTTCGCCTGACAGTGATCATAATGTTATGCCGATTTTCAAAAACTTTTTTGCTTCAAATCAAAGTTTGTAGTGTTGTGATTCACCTTGTAGCTGATAGGCTTGGTTCATAGCTTTTAACTCTTTAATGAAGATTTTTAATAATCCAACCTGAATATGTTTACACTATTTTTTCATGACCAAAAATAACACTTTAGACATTCTACTAACTGTAAGTAACTTTTTAAATGTCAATTAACTGTCATTAGAATATTAGTAGACTGTAAGGTTAGGTTAGGGTTCGGGTTAGTAGAATTAGTTGATGTACTTATAGTCAGCAGAATGTCTGTTAGGGAGCCATCACAACAAAATGTTAGTAGGTATTAAGCAGATAGTATACTAATAATCTAATGACTGTTTACATGTATTTACAAATAAAGTTACTATAGTTAGTAGAATGTTTAAAAATGGACCATCAAAATAAAGTGTTACCAAAAATACTTCCGAACTAGCACCACTGGAGGGGGCGGACACTGCTGCACACTATAATGGAATCAAAAGTTCCATTTCATGCTGTATCGAAGCATGTAGTTGCTTTTATTATACATTACATTAATTTTACGTTCAAACTAAAACCAGTTTTAACACAATGAAACAGTTGAGAACCTGAGCATGGCAGTAAGCACATAATATATAAATATAAAATATAAGAGGTATTGTGGTTGTTAATATTGCTTGCCATTCTGACTTCAAAGCTTGATGAGGTAATTGTTTATTGGCACAGAAATAAAAGTATTTAGATTGAACTATCTGACAGAAGTATTATGCTATAGCTAAAATGTTTTGACAGCCAAATAAATATATCCAAATATATAATATTTAAGGAACCACAGGGAGTGTACAATATTTTTGTTGTTGTTCAATAGTTATTTATATGAAAATAAACGATTGTACATGGCGTTTTGTACAAGTGCCCCAGGTAATTGCTCAAATCCTTCCCATTAACATGGAAATACCAAAGCTGAAACAGTAACTGTTTTTAGCACATTTCATTTGATCATATATACGTTAGCTGCTTTTTTCGTATTTTTTTCTTTTTCAGAAAAGCCCTACAGCTAACAGGATCCCCCACCAGAAAAAAAGATTTGAATAATTATTGCACATGTAATGTAAGGGACTTTCCCTTCAAAAGAGCCACTTGCTCTGGTGTCATGTTAGCCGAGATGGAAGATATACAAATTGTGTAACATGCTTGCAAAGGACATGATAGTAAACCAAAACAAAAACAGAAATTGAAATGAGTTTCTTTTTCGACATTGTGCAACATCAAGCAAATCAAACATTTACACAATTTCAGCCCTTCTTAACTTTTAAACCACTTTGAATGTTTTCAACTGATCACGTACTTGTCTCAAACAGGTTCAAGGTTCTAGGATCTTCCAAAATACGTTAAAACAGACTGAAAATCACAAATAAGCCATGCATCATGGAGTGTGTTTATCACTTCATGATAAACACAATTGCGAGGCCTCAGATGTAAACGTGGAAGCTCTTTACCATGAACGCTAAATATGCTTTAAGGACCCTAAATTGTGACTTCATAACATAAGACAAGAAAGATTCTTAGTTTATAAATGCCAAAATATAGTAAAAAATTTACTTCAAGGCAAAAATACATTTCCAATCTTAAAATGCATCCTAATTAAATGCAAAATGTTTTCTAAAAATACATTTTGTAAATAAATTTAGACTGAGAATATATATACAGAAATACAGTATATTTCTGTCTAATTTTATATGTAAAGGTCCGAAATTAAATTTAATAATGAGCTAAAACAATATATATTTTTATATATTTAGAAATATACCAGAAAATGTATTATTTTCCATATTGGTCAGGTCGTAATATTCACAGTGAATAAGTGTTAGTTTTTGAAAAATTTTGATAACATTATTAATATGTTGTGAATGGTGAATTTTGTATAAAGTCAGATTTAGGATCTCTGAACTGAGGATGTCTTGTCACAAGAATGTGTGATTCTTGTAGAAGACTTTGTAGAGGTCATCAGTAATGATCCAAAACACAAAAAAGCTAAACGATATTCATTTAAGTTTCAATCAAGACAACCGGAAGACATTTCCATGTGTGCATTAATTCAGGAGCAGTCTGTGTATGTTGTAACCATGTTGCCCCTTCGCTCTGTGACAGTCCTACAGTGCTGCCTGCTGGAACTGTGAAAACTGCTTTGAGTCCGTGTCTGGTGTCCATTAAAAGAGAACATCCTTTCCATATCCTCAAACACATCATCAAACATGCCACCTCCGAAAGAGTTCTGGAAGTGCCTCCTGTGTCTGCTTTGTGCTTCTTCATGGGCTTGAAAGTGGCTCTTGAAATGTCTTTTATGATGCACGTGAGGATTGTGTCCAAACATGTCAGAGTCTCTGAATATATCATCAAAGTTGAAGCTAAAATGTTGACGGAAGTGGTCACCGCCTCCTCTCGGGCCCTCTCTAGAGAATGGACTGCTCCTCATCTGGTCGTACTCCTTCCTCCGGTTGTCATCTGATAATGTTTCATATGCTGGGAATGTAAAAATATTAACTTTAACAACTGATCAACACTTATAATGTTCAGGAAGGTGTGCCCTGTGTGTGTTGACTCACCTTCAGCAATCTCTCTGAACTTTGCCTCTGCGTCAGGGCTTTTGTTTTTATCAGGGTGATACCGCATGGCTAATTTATGGAAGGCTTTTTTGATCTGTCGATCAGATGCGTCTTTGGGTACACCCAGGATCTCGTAGTAATCTTTCTCGGCCAGAATCAGCTCTGCGATGAGCAGAACGCTCACAGCAATGGTGAACACTGACTGTGTTGTTGCCATGCCTGTGGTCAGAACTGTTGACAGGAAACAAGAAAAAAATATCACAGTTTTTGTTTTTTTTGTCATGAGAAAATGTACAGTAGCACATCAGTGTCTATGTAATTTCATTAGTGTATATTTATTTAAAGACTATATAAATAGACAATCTTTGTAATCTGCTTAAATTAAATGCAGTAAAACAAATGTACAAAATCATAATGTATAAATAATTCATACATGCACACACACATATACTGTACGTGTGTACATACATATGAATCATTATTTTCTTCACATTAATGAGAATGCATGTATGTATTTAGGCCCTATGTATGCATGATGATAGATAGATAGATAGATAGATAGATAGATAGATAGATAGATAGATAGATAGATAGATAGATAGATAGATAGATAGATAGATAGATAGATAGATAGATAGATAGAGCTGTCTCTAAATCATGATACATTTTCCTAAAAAGGTCGCCAAAGAAAAATATAATTTCCTATTTCTTTTAATTTATGATTTGTACATGTTCTTTACAGGTTAAAACTGGGTTACACGTATTATATTATTCTTAGAGAGATACTTGCAACAGGACAGAATAAGTCTCTAACATTTCTAAACAGCATTGTGTGTAAGATTAAATACATAGAAAATCTGTTGGTTTTAACTTACCCGATGTTCTCTGTCCCAAAGTTACTTGAACCACAGAACAGCTGATCGATGTTCTAAGCGCTGTGACTGTGCTGAAGTTACTGCACCACGATTCGCAACATGATTGGCTGATTCCGGTATGAATGACTTCAAGCGTTTTGATTGGTCCACATAGGGGAGCACATGGAACGCTTGTCAGAGCGTCACTTCCTGTTTCTACAGTCGTTCCAGCGTCAGACTGGAAGAATAGAGGACCGTCTTTAAAAGACAACAAAAGAGTTTTTGTCCGTAAGACTTCAAAAAAGTGTATTTGTAAACCAGTTTTGTACTTCTGACATACATTTTTTTTTTTTTTTTTTTTTTTTTTTAAGTATAACAGTTTAAAACTTATAAGATATGGTGTTTATATGTTCATTTAGGTTAATTTAATGGTCTTACTCTTAGTTTTAAAAATAGTAATCCATCCATCCATCCATCCATCCATCCATCCATCCATCCATCCATCCATCCATCCATCCATCCATCTATCATCTATCTATATCTATCTATCTATCTATCTATCTATCTATCTATCTATCTATCTATCTATCTGTCTGTCTGTTCATTCATCTATCCATCTCTATTTTCTTTTTCTATTGGAAATTCTGTTCTAAAGGTTCCCTTGAGAGATGATGTCAGGCAACAAACAAAAACAAACAAACAAACAAACAAACAAAAACACAGGAGTGGGAATCAGGCCAGCATAAGTTCTTGCTCAGTGAGCATTTTACAGAGGACTCATTAATCATTAATCATTCATCGTTCATTAATCATCGATGGGGAACCTGATATCTGGAAGGCCACTGCTATTTTAACTATAGGCTAAATTATCTAAGTTCTAAGTCCAGATGTCTGTCTCTATATCATACATCATGATCTTAATTGCAGTATCTAAACATTACTGTAGGTGGTTTTGTTTTAGGCAGTAAAAATCTGTTTATGTGTAGATGTTAAATGTTTAAATCTAAATATGTTCTCTGTTTTGTGATAATCTTAAACCTGCAGAGCGATCACATGGCAGCAGCATCCAGCTCATCAGATCATCTCCACTCCGGAAAAAGGTGGGATCCTTAAAACTAATACAGGCTCAAGATTCACAATTTCACTCGACTTGTTGGCCCTTCTCTTGCTGAGCTTTCCCTATGAGTGTTTGCTATCGGTGACTATACAGTATCAGAAACTGACAGCATCCCAGATGCTTCAGTTATGGAGGTTGAACACTCGTACTCCAGATGGGACATGCTTAATACTCCATGCCAATATAATGGCATAAAAAAGACAATATGAATGCACTGTGACCAATATAACGTCTGGAGAGCAAGTAATGCAGTAAGAATGAAAGCTTTGCAGGGATATTTCACATATGTGTCACTTTAGCACTTTTAAATGTATTTTTGAATCATTATTTATTTTTGTTCATTATTACATATTAATTATATATATATAAAGGTTTATTTAGAAATTGAAGTTTACGTAATTTGGAAAAATTAAGTTAAAATAAATATAAACTTTTTGCCCTCTGGTGCTCTTCACATGTCGGTCAAAAATTATGTTTTTTTTTTTTTTTTTTTTTTTTTTATGAAATGAATGTACTATATTTTAGTTCAGTAATGTTTTTTTAAATATATATATATATATATTGTATTTTTAGGGTTTTATGGTATTATATTATAAATTAAACTGTTGTAAATCCTGAACGCTTTAGAGCACAAACCTAAAGCTGCAGTCCGTAACTTTTGGCGCTCTAGCGGTTAATAAACAGAACTGCATGTGTCTTACGGAAGAACATTGCAGCCGGAGCTACTTCTCTCTGTTTATGTCTATGGCGAGTCACGCAGGGACTGTGCTCCTCCGCAGCGGTTCCTACCAGACCGGTCTGAAATAGTCCCAATATAAACACTTATTATAAGTGTACCATAATGATTCAGGGTAAGACAAAAACACAGTTTGGAAAATGGATTCATATTGTACATTCTCATTATATCATTTTTGTAAATCTTTAAATTTGATCACTTTTCAAAGACACTTGACAGATTATTGCAGAAGTGAAAAACGTTTTTTTTTTTGTTGTTGTTTGTTTGTTTTTTACAGAATTTTATGTTTATTGTTATGAAAAATGCACAAAAATATTATTTAAAATTTTTATATAAAATATATATTTTCAAAAACATGTTTTACTCTAAAATTGCAAGAAAATCAAAGCCATAAATCTAAGCAAGCTGTGGTCCAAATTTTGAGCCTGATATCTCAAAAAAAATATTTTTTGTTTATGCGCAGTACCAAAAGTTCCCTCTAGATAAAATTCATCGCCCATTTATTTCCAATGCGGTCATTTTTGACCCAGAGGAGTACAGGTGTGACTATTTTTTTTCAGGACCATTTAACTTTTTCGAATCATGATTTTTGTGTGTGTGTGTGTGTGTGTGTGTGTGTGTTCACATTGAAAACGCCAAAACCTTTACCAAGTTTTGTACCAGAAGATTCTAAAAATATGAAACCTAAATGTGGCGAGGTAGACGAGCGAGAGACATGGGAGGAGTGAGCGAGACCAGTGCGTGATTGAGAAAGAGCGTCACATGCTCCCTCATGAGAGGACTGTGTGTGTGACTCGCAGGTGATGCTCTTTCTCAATCATGTCTCTCGCTCGTCTACCTCGCCACACTAAAATTTCCGACCGAAGAGCACCAAAGAGTTCAAATAGAAACAATCAAAATGTAATATGTTTTGATAAAATATTTTAGTTGGTGTCATGTGACCATTAACCAACATCAGAGAACCATGAACATGCAAATGTGTTAATATTAACTTAAAATATCACTGGGCACTTTTTACATCAAATGTTTGGGAATCCTCCCATAAATTTATTCATAAAGCAAATTATGAAATAAAATCAAAATTTGTGTTATAATATAAAACTACTTACTATATCATATGTATAAAAATAAATAAATAAATATGTTTTATTTAGTTTAAAACATATTAAATTATATATTAATATATTTATATGTAATAAATATATACAAAAATCTTCCAAAAGGCATCCTTGTCAGCAGTCTAATCTAAGCCTCAGTACTTTTAGGCTCCCTTGCGACAAACTGCAAGTTAGCTAAATTAGATTTTGTACTTGCTTGACAGAATTACTGAAAACACTCATAAACACATGCATAAATAAAGGCTAAACCATTGAGTGGCTATAAGTAGGACTTTATATTGTTTTTTTGCTTCATAGAAGTACAAGGGAATGAAACTGACATAGTTACACCTGTCTTTCTTTTCATGCAAGCATGGCCACATGGTGTCAGTGTGGCAGGGGTCATGTCATTATCGAAGTAATGTCCATTCACACACTGGCAGAGGGAGCTTAAAATAGTTATTAATTTGGTGTAGCTGTGACCTACACAGTATAGTTTTGAATGGTAAAAGGCAGTCTTGAGGGAGAGTTGTGAATAAAGCAAAAGGTTGTCATTAGGTGCCTTAGAAAAGATGTTTACTCTGTTGAAGTCACCATGACATCAAAATTACTAACATGTTGCTTAAAGGTATGGAAAGGGAACTCATACAAACCTGAATGAGTTTCTTTCTTTTGTTGAACACATTTAAAGAATGTTGGTAATCAAACAGTTGACAGTAGCCATAGTAGGAAAAAAATAGTCAATGGCTACCTTCAGCAGTTAGATTACCAACATTCTTTAAAATATCATTGTGTTCAACAGAAAAAGGAAATTCATACAGGTTTGGAACAACTTGTGGGTGAATAAATGATGACAAAATTTTCATTTTTGGGTGAACTATCCCTTTAATGGGACTACAGACGTTGTTTGGGGACATTAAACATCATCAACGGGATTCGCTGTGTTTGTAATTGCGCTATTGTAAATGAATAAACTCAAACTTTCAGGGCAATTTTTTTAGCTTTTTATTTCTGCTGATTGTAGATAGGCTTCAGAATTCATAAAAGTTGTGTTCATTTGTGAAAATTATCTTGATGGACAAAACGTGTATGTATCAAACTTTTGTTAATCACAGAGCTTATGTTTTGTGATAAATACAATTTTGTCTAAGGAACAAGTATGATGAACTTCTGGGTTGGCCTACAAAAATTCATTATCACTGCAGCAAATCATGGTCAAATCAATTCCCACCCTACATTTTTTTTTTTTTTTTTTTTCTTTCTTGTTCAAGAAGCGATTTCACTTAAATATATTTCACAAGAAAAGACTATCGCAACTTCTGTTTCTTGCAGTCTTGCAGACTTTAATGGTGCATTATTACATGCAAAATACACTTCATTTGGCCCTCTAAAAACTGTTGTTTTAAAAGTATTGTTAAAATGGTATTGCTCAATATCTATATCAACTCTTGAGCCACGTAGAATAAAGCCCTATTCTGACAGGATTATGGCCAGTAGTGGTGCAGGTATGACATCACTTTGTAGGCCAAAACACGGAAGCAAGTTAGCATTTTAGCACTTCCGGTTCCCTGGAAAGGTCTGAAATAAGGTTTGTAGTGAACACAAGCTCAAGACACTTTTAAATTTTATTCTACAACATAATATACATCAGAATTGCCCCACTCGTGATTTTTTTTTTTTTTTTTTTAAAGCTGTTATGTGTCTCGAAAAAAAGCAGTTGCTAACAAGTGGCTAAATAGGACAACAGATGGTGTCAGGGATATTAAACATCATCACGCCAAACAGGTAAACTCTGCTTTTACAGCCTCGTTATGCTTATAATTGTGCTCTTAGAAACTATTCTAACTCAAATGTTCTGGGAAAATGTTAAAACTGAGATAAAAACTGAAAGAGTCGTCGGAAGCTTGGTGATGGTGATAAGTCAAGCGACCGTGGTATTGTCCTTTTTAGCTTTTTACTTCTGGTGACTGCATTTAGGCTTCAAAATTCATAAAAGTTGTGTTCATCTGTGAAAATTATATTGACGGACAAAACTTTTTAGTATCATAAACTTTTGTCGATCACAGAGCTTAATTTTTGCAATAATCCAAAAGCCTATGGAAAAATTCTATTGGGTTTTTGACAAGGGAACCATTGTGATGCTAACTGCCAGTTGGCCTACAAAGTGACGTCCCTGTCATCATGTTTTATTTTCTGCTATCACGTGTGCAAACACACAACATATGTACATTTTCTGAAAGAAAATGTGAGTGGTGCTTTCCTAGAACGCAAATGAATGCTTCTTCAATGGCCTCCATACCTGAAAAAACGCTGAAAACTTTTAAACAGGAAATGTCAATTGACATACATATTTACACATTGTCTATTCGCCCAGGATTAGCATTACCTGAGGTAATTTCTCCGGACCTTTTTACAGAAGGTAAAAGTCGCTCTAATCTGACAGCCTACATTCGGAACTAATCCCATCCGAAAAGGGCTTAAGCATTGATATTCTTAGTATCTACAGTATAAGTGCAACATTTTTCAAAGAGGATGTTGTCTAATATCTGTCAGGTGTGGTTGTAATGAAGTGGACAACGAAGGAGTAGATAACTTTAATAAATCCAACAAGGCAACACTCAGGAAATCACTAGTAGAAATACAAACAACCATGTGAACTAAAGACGACACCGAACAATGAACTGAAGAAAGTAAGGGCTTAAATACACACAGTAATCAATGGAAATAAGAGCAGGTGTGAAACTAACGCTGCATTCACACAGGGCATCGGCGTCAACGCTTGGCGGAGGGCGTGTCTGAAGCTTGTCTGAAGTTTGAAGTCTGAAACAGCCAATCATATTACTTTTCCAGTGTTGGATGAATGCAGTTGGCTAGCGTCTGTGAGCAACATCTGTGACGTGACGCCACATAATCCACAGTTCAGTTCGGCAACTCATGACGTCACCCATTCAAAGCAAATGTGAAGCGTTTACGCCGACTCCCTGTGTGAATCCTATAATAGGAAACAGCTATTATACTTGTTGCTGTATACATCCCCCCCC
This sequence comes from Paracanthobrama guichenoti, assembly GCA_018749465.1. Classification (NCBI taxonomy): domain Eukaryota; kingdom Metazoa; phylum Chordata; class Actinopteri; order Cypriniformes; family Gobionidae; genus Paracanthobrama; species Paracanthobrama guichenoti. The sequence continues at coordinate 10,838,912 of CM031946.1, forward strand.
AGCTCCAACAACAACAGGAGTGAGGCACTAAATAATCTTTATAAACACATCAGTGATCAGCAGACAGCCCACCCAGATGCTTTTCTCATCTTGGCTGGAGATTTCAACCATGCAGACTTAAAGAGTGTGCTTCCAAAAATTCATCAACACATTGACTTCCCAACACGTGGTAAAAACACTCTGGACTTTGTGTACACTACACAGAGAGGAGCTTACAAAGCCCTTCCCCTCCCCCACCTTGGTGCTTCAGATCACATCACTGTTATGTTAATGCCAGCATACAGACCACTTGTGAAAGCCACCAAACCAGTCCAGAAGCAGATTCTGGTCTGGCCTGAAGGGTCATCAGAGGCTCTTCAAGACTGCTTCGACACCACTGACTGGGACATGTTTAAACAGGCTGCGACCTACCACAACACCACAGACATCCAGGAGTACTCAGAGACTGTTACTTCTTATATCACCAAGTGCATGGAGGATGTAACAGTCACAAAGACCATCACCGTCTGGCCCAACCAAAAACCGTGGCTGACAGGAAATGTCTACAGACTTCTGAAGACGCGTAACGCTGCCTTCAGAGCTGGAGATGAGGTGGGCCTGAGGACAGCAAGGGCCAACCTGTCACGCGGCATCAGGAAGGCTAAGAGACAGTACTCCAGGAGGATAGCCCATCGTTTCAGCGACAGCAGAGACACAAGGAGCCTGTGGCAGGGTATTCAGACCATCACAGATTATAAGCCCCCTGCACGGACATGTGACAGCTCCACCCCCCTGCTGAATGAGCTGAACACTTTCTTTGCTCGCTTTGAAGCTCACAACAGCACCACTGCACAGAAGTCACCACCTCCTCCCGACGACCTGATGTTGTCACTGCCCAGGGACAGCGTGAGAAGATCCCTCAGCAGGGTTAACGCACGCAAAGCTCCAGGTCCTGACAACATTCCTGGACGTGTATTGAGAGACTGTGCAGAGGAACTCACTGATGTCTTCACAGACATCTTCAACATCTCACTGAGTCAAGCTGTCGTCCCCACATGCTTCAAAGCAACCACCATCATTCCAGTCCCTAAGAAATCATCTCCATCCTGCTTCAACGACTACCGTCCAGTCGCACTTACCCCCATCCTTATGAAGTGCTTTGAGCGGCTAGTCATGCACCACATTAAGTCTGTCCTCCCCCCCTCCCTGGACCCCTACCAATTTGCATATCGGTCTAAACGCTCGACCGATGACGCCATCACCACCACCGTCTCACTCACCACTCACCTGGAAAATAAAGACACTTATGTCAGAATGCTGTTCATAGACTTTAGTTCAGCATTCAATACAATCATCCCTCTACAGCTCACTCAAAAACTGTCACAGCTGGGACTCAGCACATCGATGTGCAACTGGTTGCTGGACTTCCTGACGGGAAGACCTCAGGCAGTTCGGGTCGGCAGTAACTCATCCAGCTCCATCATCATGAACACTGGAGCCCCTCAGGGATGTGTGTTGAGCCCCCTCCTTTTCACTCTGCTGACACATGACGGCACACCCATACACAACAGCAATCTCTTCATCAAGTTTGCGGACGACACGACCGTAGTTGGTCTCATTAGCAACGATGATGAGACAAACTTCAGGAGCGAGGTGAGCCGCCTGGCCAGGTGGTGTGGCGACAACAATCTCTCTCTGAACGTGGAGAAGACAAAGGAGGTTGTTGTTGACTTCAGGAGAATGCACACCCAGCACGCTCCTCTGAGCATCAACGGTGTGACCGTGGAAAGGGTGAGGAGCACCACATTTCTGGGTGTACATATCACAGAGGACCTCTCCTGGACCACCAACACCACAGCACTGACCAAGAAAGCACAGCAGCGACTCTACTTTCTCCGCAAGCTGAGAAGAGCCGGAGCCCCAGCCCCCATCATGCGCACCTTCTACAGAGGCACCATCGAGAGCATTCTGACCAGCTGCATCACTGTGTGGTACGGCGCCTGCAACGCATCCTGCCGTAAAGCACTTCAGCGCATAGTGAGAGCAGCTGAGAAGATCGTTGGTGTCTCTCTCCCACCCTCCAGGACATTTATAACTCCCGCCTCTCCCGCAAAGCCCTCATCATTGCGAGAGACCCCACCCACCCATCGCACAGCCTCTTCAGTCTGCTGCCATCAGGGGAGGAGGCTTCGCAGTCTCCAAGCAAGGACCAGCAGACTGAAGGACAGCTTCATTCCCAAGCTGTCAGGGCATTCATCCCGACTCTGCCGACCCTCCCCTCTTCTGCCCCACGCACCTGTCTGGGAATCACCCCCGGTCTCCTCCTTCATCTACCTCATATATTGTCTCTCTGAGGAATTGGTCTCCCCTCTTACAGACTCTTTTTTTTTTGCACACACTCTTATAATTTTATTTTATACCTGCACTGACTTAAAAATCTGAAATTGCACTATTGTTACCATTGTTTCCACTATTTGCCATAGCCACTTTACCTCTATAATTCACTTTATCCATCTTTTTTAATCTTTCTTCTGTTGTTGTTACTGTTAAACTTTTGTTGTTATTGTTATTGTTTTTGTTGTTGTTGTTGTTAGGCACCTAGGGTCTGAGAGTCATAGAATTTCAATTCTCTGTATGTATGTACTGTACGTATGGCAGAATTGACAATAAAGCTGACTTTGACTTTGACTTGAATGCAGCGTAATGAGTAACTAACAATCACTGGGAATAGACAAAACCTAACTAGAGGACGTTTACACAACACCGTTTTCAAATAAAGACGTAAACCTTTTTATGCATTTTGCCCGTTTATTTACATTAATTTGTGAAAACGGTGACGACATGCGCATGCGTTCAGTCTATAGGTGCGTAGTGTTTCTTTACAAAGTGGCAGCAGAATATAGCGTTTTTAGTTGTTTTCGTGGATCCATGTGGATGTTCCCTTAAACACAAATAATCTTACAGTTTAATTCAATTTAAACCGAACCCTTACAGTATCATAGCCACTGTTCTTTGTGTATTATGATGTTGGTTTATTCAATTTCAAATTGTTCAGTTTTTCTAATTATGTTATTACTCATATTTGACAACATAAAATGTTATCTTATTCTTCTGCCTCCCCTTCCACCGTTCAGATACAATGGTCTCCACCATTTTTTATTAGCCTCTAAATGCTCTAATACTATTTCCCAACAGCTACCTTGGATACAGATGCCTTAGGCTTTCATTTTGCCTTTAAATCCACAGTGTTTGTGCAGTGAAAAGGCTAACCGGTTTTGTTGTGTCGTCGGCAGTTCCATAAAGCTTAGATGCTTTTTAGCATGTTTTAACAAGCATAAGTTAAGCACACAACCACTAAGACAACCAGTGTTTTTTTATATGAAAGGTGTAGTTTTGGTGTTGTAAATGGGATTTAATTTTTAAACATGCTGTATGTGACATTAAAATAAATATAAAATAAATATTTTTTAGAGTAATCAAACCTGTAAAAGATTCCTCATTCAAAAGATGGTCTGCTTTTAAACTCCAAATGTGTGAGGAACTATATTAGGTGTATTAAATATTCAATATTGCTCTATTATTTATGGGAATGAGGGGAATAGAATGAACAGAGGGGAATAGAAACAAGAAATTACTGGAGGGAAATATGAAACTGATCATTGAAAATCTTGACTGTTTGTATGTATCAGGGTTTCTCTGTGAAGGAACATTCCCATTTCATTTAGCTTTGTTTATGGATTTAAACGGATTTCAAAATGTGTGAAGTGACTTTCACAGAAAACTGGCTTTACAGTACAAAGATATTTGAGTGCGTGAAAATATGAGATCATCACACAGTGACTATGGAAACCATCACACTCATTTTAATCCTATAGAATTTGTTATACACAAGCTCATTTGCATTTTTGTTTAAATGAGGAAGGAAAAATAACATTACTTCAGTAACTGTAAATGAATTGCATTGACCAAAGGCCAATCTCTAATTTACATAACTCAGGTAAGATCATACAGTGTTTTAAAAATGAAATGAAAGACTTGAAATACGTGACCAGTCTATACAATCACAGATATAACGGCAATCACATATGCAGCTCATTTGTCTGCATAATCACACAAATGAAGGCATGGCTAAATATCTTTTAATACATATTGAAAAATAATTATACACTAATTATACCTTGATTTTATTTAAATAAGAGCATTTTTTCTTGATACAAGACTTGATGATGTTAATGAGTCACTTAGTGCAGAATGGCTGGTACATTACCTGTAAATCCCAGGGCATATTATTACAGCACAAAGATGAGGTGCCATTACCCATATCATCTGTCAGAAACCTCAAACCTCATTCTATGAATAGCCTATACAGAGTTACTTACATTTTACAGCTTAGTACATGCAACAATGAAAAGAGATTTGATGTCCTTCCTTCTCTTTAGCAGTACAAATAGATTTGTTTTTCTAATTGAAACAAATAACCATGCCGAATTATGCAACAACTTTTCATAGCCAAAATTTAATTTCATAAACTTCACTTATTAAAAAAAGGCAGGGAAATTGGTGTGTTAGTCTATGCTGAGGCCATAATCTCTCTTCAGCAGCAAGAGCTTGTTGTCTGTGAGGTTCTAGCTGTAGTACAGGTAGATCCATGGGTTTGTGCAGCTGTTAAGACTGGCGAGGAGCATGATAGTGACGAACACTGGCCCTGTAGAAAAGACATGACACTGTAAATAAAAAGATATATATATATATATATATATATATATATATATATATATATATATATATATATATATATATATATATATATATATATATATATATATATATATATATATATATCAGATACCACACACACACCTTCAGGGTCTAGTGGAGTTCATGCCTCGACGGGTCAGCAAAAGTGTGTGTGTGTGTGTGTGTGTGTGTGTATGTATACATACATACACACCCAGACCCGTCGAGGCATGAACTCCACTAGACCCCTGAAGGTGTGCTGTGGTATCTGGCACCAAGATGTTAGCAGCAGATCCTTTAAGTCCTGTATGTTGTGAGGTGGGGCCTCCATGGATCGGACTTGTTTGTTCAGCACATCCCACAGATGCTCGATTGGATTGAGATCTGGGGAATTTGGAGGCCAAGTCAACACCTCAAACTCGTTGTTGTGTTTCTCAAACCATGGACCCAAGGTTTCCCAGCAGAACATTGCCCAAAGCATCACACTGCTTCCGCCAACTTGCCTTCTTCTCATAGTGCATTCTGGTGCCATGTGTTCCCCAGGTAGGCGATGCACACGCACCCTGCCATCGACGTGATGTAAAAGAAAACGTGATTCATCAGACCAGGCCACCATCTTCTTCCACTGCTTCGTGGTCCAGTTCTGATGCTCACGTGCCCACTGTTGGTGCTTTCAGCAGTGGACAGGGGTCAGCATGGGCACCCTGGCTGGTCTGCGGCTATGCAGCCCCATACACAACAAACTGTGATGCACTGTGTATTCTGACACCTTTCTGTCAGAACCAGCATTAACTTCTTGAGCAATTTGAGCTACAGTAGCTCGTCTGTTTGATCGGACCACATGGGCCAGCCTTCACTCCCCACGTGATTCAATGAGCCTTGACCGCCCATGACCCTGTCACTGGTTCACCACTGTTCCTCCCTTGGATACCTTTTGATAGATACTGACCACTGCAGACAGGGAACACCCCACAAGAGCTGCAGTTTTGGAGATGCTCTGACCCAGTCGTCTAGCCATGACAATTTGACCCTTGTCAAATTTGCTCAAATCCTTACACTTGCCCATTTTTCTGCACATCCACTTTGAGGACAAAATGTTCACTTGCTGCCTAATATATCCCACCCACTAACAGGTGCCGTGATGAAGAGATAATCAGTGTTATTCACTTCACCTCTTAATGTCATAATGTTATTATTATAATTTACATAAAAAAATATTTTATTCTATTTAAATGTTTTAGAAAAAAAATCAAAGATGTGTAGAAATATTTACAAATAAAATGTAAAATATTTTGAAATATTTTATGATAATATTTAAAATAAATATTTAAGATGCTGCACTTTTTCTACAGGTCACCATCCATATCAAAAAAGCAGATCATATGAACTACAGACGGTCAGATGTTCTTCCATCGATGTTCAAGATGCTCTTGGTTCATCTTACATACTGGAGAACATGATCATTAGGTTTTACACAAACTTTCATTCTGCTGTCATTAAAGCAAAAGTAATATTAATAATTAGTCATTACATTTTATAGTTAATTTTTCAATGCAGCTTTACACTCAATGTTATGTTAATACTATGTGTCATAAAAATGCAAAATAGAAGCGTCTCAGAGTCACTTCTGCACAGCTTTGACTTACCTTGCGAGGGTGCACTGCTTGGACTCCAAGCTGACCAGAGCTGGACCACGAAGAATGGGCTCCAGCAGAGGGTGTAGACCAGGATGATAATAAAAGTCATTTTGACAGTCTTCAGCATTGCGCTTGATATCCCTTTAGTGCTGGAGCGCCCATCACCTGTGCTGCCCTGCAAGGCTTTCCTCTTCATGTTGAAATAGATCCCTGCGCATATCTTTATTTGACAAAACATCAAGATTACGGCAGGCAGAACAAACACGGATAAAGTGATCCACGTTATGTATATTTTGCCTCCCCAGGGCTCAATAAATGTCGCCCAGCAGTCGAAAACGTTCTTCTCAACTTCTTGGAGTGAGAAGATGAATATCTGCGGAGCGCTGAACGCCAGTGAGATGAGCCAGGCGGCGCTTATGGCAACATACCTGCGGAAAGACCCCCTAAAGAACGACACCATGGGTTTGCAGACCGCGTGATAGCGATCTATGGTCATGGCCACGATCATATACGTGGACGCAAACATCCCGACCACTTGAAGATACTTAACTGATCTGCACACCAGATCGGAGCCTTTGAACCGGTGCGTAATCTCCATGGATAACTGCGGCAGGACTTGGAAGAAAGCAACAACCAGATCAGCCAGGCACAGGTGCAGAAGAAACAGCTGAGTTCGAGTGTGTCTTTTTCGTCTTTTCCAGAGGGCATGGAGGAGGAATAAATTACTAAATGTTGCCAGCACGAAAATGGACCCCAGAACCGCAGCTTTCACGAGCGCAAAGTGTCCATCGGATAAACCAAACGCCTCGTGCGCACTGGAGCAGTTTCCACTGCTGCAATTAAGATTATTAGCCATTGTTCATTTAATCCTACTTTAGAGCCTGACCATTTAAGTTGTTTTGTTTAGGGCGTTTGACTCCTGCAGTTGTTGAGCACTGACGCACACGGCGCGGTGCGCTATGGCACAAATTGGCCAAGACTCCAACGCGACTACCTGTGTTCACGCACGTCAGGCATTTAGTCATACAGTAATTATGCACTGAACAAACACTTGACAATTTTTTTTTTCAGGTAAGATTTCTGCGATACTAAAACTGAATGTGTTTGAAATAATAACAATTTATCATTAATAAAATCAGTGTCAATACATATACATCGTAACTAAATTTTTTCGCAATGACCAGATTTATGCTGATTCTAAAGCATTTTGTAAATATGATTATTTAAATAAAATCAAATATACAAATAGTTAATAATAATTTATGCCATGATTTTTTGAGTGCAGAGCTCTTACTTGTTTCCTACCTTTTGTTTATGACTGACAAATATGCATCGCATTAATTGTATTTGTGCAGGTTCAAGCTGAAATTCAAATACATAAATCAACTGAGTGTATATTACATAACTGAGTGTATATTTGAACCTAAACTACTGATAAAATACTCATTCAAATCACAAATAGACCAATATTAACTGTATACCTAATGATAGGGGAGAGAGATTCACAACCAAAGCCTCATTTAACAGTAAAGTTCATATTGAAACTGCACATTATAATACATTTTTGAGTATTTCACTTTATTAAGCAAAACATTTTGAGGTCACTGAAGTAAAGTCAGTCTTTTGATCAGCATTTTTCCTTCGGTGCTTTTATGTTGTTACAGTAAATTCAAAGCAATTATTTGAACTGAGTTTGATATTTTATGAGCAGTTTGACTAAAGATGCCTGTGACTAATTAGCTGCTATATACATATGATTTTTTTCTATTGACACTGTATTGGAGTACAGTATATGTATTTCAGTGCTAATGATCAAGGAATTAAGGACATATGGATGCTTCATAAAGTTTGCATCAACATCTGTAAATATTTTAGCTCTATATCTAATCTTTCTACTGTAGAAATTCTAAAATATTTTTTTGTAGAAAACTTGATGTCCTTGAACCCCAAATGGGATTGCCACTTCTATCATTTTGTCTCACAGGACCACTAGTTGACCACCAGCAGCAAAAACTAGGCTATATAAATAAAACAGCCAATTCTGTATAGTATAAAATATGTAAGTAATATTGTATATGTATTGTGTATGTACAAATATGGTTTTGTACACACATGCATGAAAACAAAATCTTATGCAAACACGTGTGTATTTTAAAATAATGGATCGATTTAGGCTATTATACTGTAAAAAAATACAAATTGTTGTTAAAAACAAATAATAAATAAAAACAAAAGAATAATCAATATTAACAACGAATTATAATATAACTATAAAATATAATTATAAAAACGAAGCAAAAAGGTAGACTATAGCCTACACAGCTGTACAAGGAATGATAAAAAAATAAGTAAATGGATAATAAAAATAAAAACATTCTTATCATTAGTCAGTTTAAAAGGCTAAATGATGAAATCCCAAGCAAAAATATACTCGAAAAAAACGATGTTCTATGTTAATTCTGAAGTGATTGCCATGTGTTTGTCTGCCTAGTTACAGTCATCTCAAACCCTGCGTTACCTCAGCGGCTCACGTGACTTCATGGCGTTTCGCTATTGGTCAGAGCGCACCGGGGAAGTTGTTCGTGTCAAAAAAAAAACAGGAAGCGCACATTTTTTTAGGGGCGGACAAATTGGAATGTTTTTTTTTTTTAAAACTGGACTTCTTTGGAATGTCTCACTGAACGTCACTGGTCTCAGTTGAGCAGGAAATATTCTCTTATGTCCCTGTATTTCTCCGCGAAAGCACAATATCTGTAAGTATATGCATGTCTTTTAAAATTAATCTCCCTGTCTTAACTAACTGATCGGAAGTCAGTCAATAATCACTACTATGGGCTGATGAGCCACACCTGTGTCTATAAATTAAACCTGTCGAACACATTTAATTATTACTGAGCGTCCTATTAGGTTGTCAGCTAATAGGTTCTGAAGTATTATATTTAAGTTAACGTTACGTTTTCTAGACCCGTGCCTTTGTTGGCCTTAATTATTCACAACATTTATTATTTGTACAGTGAGGGGCAGACCGGTTTACTGTCTTTTTCAGTGACATGACCGTAAGTATGAGTAATAAGTTACCTAACAGTATGTCCACACCTATTTCCCCCCCCCGTTGTGTTAATTAAGTCTTAGTTTTGGTTTTAGAATAACTTACTCGTTTAACGTGCTGCTTGTTATATCTGGACCTGTTATCAGATTTATACATTTGATAAGGCCCAGGTGATGCACTACCAGGTAAAAAAAGGTTTGGACACGCTTGACTGTGTTTTGTTTATAAAGGTTTAAAGGCAGTTGTTAGGCACGTAGCCATTGCCATACAGCATGAACTTAAGTTCCATATTTTATATCAAGCAATATAAAGTATTCTAATCAAATGTATTCGTATGGGATCCTTTCGATAGAAAATATAGTACCTGGCTTAAGCGTGCAGTTATGATTCAGCTGCTATCATTTAAAGGGACAATTCACCCAAAAATGGTTGTCATTTGCTCACCCTCATGTTGTTCCAAATGTATGAGTTTCTTCTGTTGAACACAAAAAGAAGAGTTTTTATAGTGGTGGTAGCCAGAGAGTTGATGGCACTATTGGCTTGTTTTGACCCTCATCCCCCAAAGGTGACTTTGAACGTGCCATGGTTGTTGGTGCTGAGTATTTCAGAAACTGTTGATCTACTGGGATTTTTATGCACAACCATCTCTAGGGTTTAAAGAGAATGACCAGAAAAAGAGTAAATATCCAGTGAGCGGCAGTTCTAGGGGGTGAGGATGCCTTGTTGATGCTAGAGGAGGAGAAAGCTGAAAGCTGGCTGGTTTAAGTTGACAAAGGCAGCAGTAACCCAAATAACCACCCATCACAACCAAGGTATTCAGAAGAGCATCTCTGAACACACACCACTTGCAGCAGAAGACCACACCGGGTGCCACTCCCGTCAGCTAAGAACAGAGAACTGATGCTGCAATTTGCACTGACTCACCAAAATTGCACAATAGAAGATTGCCTGGTCTGAGTCTCGATTTCTGCTGCCACGTTCAGATGGTAGGGTCAGATTTTGTCGTAAACATGAAGGCATGGATCTATCTTGCTTGGTAACAACGGTTCAGGCCACTGATGGCTACTTCCAGCTGGATAATAGATAATACTCCATGTCACAAAGCTCAAATAATCTCAAATTAGTTTCTTGAACGGGAGTTTAGTTGACTCAAATGGCAAATCACCAGATCTCAGTCGAACAGGGCACCTTTGGAATGTGGTGGAACAGGTGATTCACATAAATATGTTATCGTCCTTTGTGTGAACAGGCCTTCTTAAATTAGGATCTGAAAAAGACAATCATTTAAAGATTGTAATGGAAATCACGATGGTTACTAAATGGATGAGTGTTCTGATTGAGTAAATAAAATGCCTAATTAAATTTGTATGCTCTCTCACTTAGTTCGACGTATACTGCCCTGTTCCACTAAGTAACACTCCATCAACTGCAGTGTTCCTCAGAGCGCTGCAGCTTATGTGGAGATGGAGGAACGTGCTCGCAGCTGTCTGCTGCGCTCCAAAGCCACTCTGGAGCAGGACATCAAAGCCTCCTACTTGATGGACCACATGGTCAGCGACGGCGTCTTGACGAGTGACGAAGAAGCGACGGTGCTCAACAAGGTCTGTTGTGGCTTTAACATGCTCTGTTTTAATACTATAAAAGGGTTTCAAGTTAAGTTTCCTACTCCTGTTTCTCCAGGCCACTAGAAGAGAGCAGGCCGCAATGCTGCTCGAAGTGCTGTTGAGGAAAGACAACAGGGCATACATCTCCTTCTACAATGCGCTGATCAGAGAGAGTTACGGAGATCTAGCAAACATCCTTCATAGTGACCTGCCTCTGCTAAGCCCCGAGGGAGAACGAAGCTTTGCTGATGGAGTGTCTCCCTCTGGTAACCATTTTAGCCACTTGGACACGTATGAACTTGTTTAAGCAAGTATGATATGCTAGAGTTTTAGTTTGCTTTTATTGTAGTCCAAGCGATTCTGAGTGAAGGTGGGGTGCCTCAGAGACCCGTGGTGTTTGTGAGCCGACCCGCTCTGCTGAACCTGATCCGGCAGAAGCTGTACCAGCTGCAGAAGACTCCAGGATGGGTTACAGTGTTTGGCATGGCAGGCTCAGGGAAATCTGTGATGGCTGCAGAGGCTGTTCGAGATCATGCCCTCATTAAGGGTAACGACTCAGCATTGTATTTACAATTTGTGATTTTAAGGATTTTTCATATTTTTAAATGTACACCTTTCTCATTTTTTTTTTTGGGTGTTTCTTCAACTTCAGGTACTTTTATCCAGGGGTTAAAACCATCTTTTTTTTTTAAATTTTATTTATTTGCTCTTTAATTAGTTTTTATATTTGCAGTATTTGGTTGAAAATAATTGGTGTAATGTATCAACTAAAAATAAACAAACTATTCAGGGTGACATTATGATTCATTGTTTAGTTGGGGCTAAAAGTGCTCATGTATTTTTCTCTTCAGAGTGTTTTCCAGATGGTATTCACTGGCTTTCTGTTGGCCAATGTGAGCGGGCAGACCTGCTGGTAAGGATGCAGTCTCTATGTTTCCGTTTGGAGCAGGGTCAAAGTTCAGAAGCCAGTCAGCGGCCACCCTGCTCTGTGGAGGAAGCCAAAGAGCGCCTGCGGTTCCTAATACTCCGCAGGTTCCCCAGGTGGGTGCTGGAAGGATGTGGTCTCTTTATTACCATAGCACTTTAATTATAAACTATATATAACACTTTATTACTATAAACCCATAAAAATGTGTTTTTTTTGTTATTTTTTTATTTTTATTAAATGGTTGCCTTTATGTGCATCCATCAGGTCCCTGCTGATTCTTGATGATGTCTGGGACAGCTCTACTCTCAGGTCCTTTGATGTTCAGTGCCGAGTTCTTCTGACCACGCGCAACCGAAGTCTGGCTGACTCTGTAAGTGGTGAGTAATACATTTTAGTGTCTAGTTTGCATTGCATTGATTTGACAGTGAATGGTTATTCCAAAAAAAAAAAAGTTAGTTTAAAAGTTAAAGTAACTAGGTGGATCTTGTGTCTGCTTGCATCTTGTTTTGAATTACATCTGAGGCAAATCTTGCACTAAATGAAATTACACATAAAACTCTGATAATGGAGAGCAGCTGGTTTTGGAGATAAGCTATTTTCAGCTGAGGTTATGAGAGAGGTTCTTTTGTCTGTATTGTTGCTGTTATCTCGCATAATTCATTTAACATTCTAATTTCATTAAAGTAAGGGTTCATCCTGTTTCTGTGTGCTTTGTTTTTGTGAAGGTACAAGGTTTGAAGTGCCTGTTGAAAATGGTCTAGATGAGGAGAAAGCCCTGGAGGTTCTTGCTTTGTATGTCAGTGGGAAACCACAGCAACTTCCAGAACAGGCCCGCAGCATTGTGAGCGAATGCAAAGGTACAACTCGTTTTATGCAAACTTAGCCAAAAAACACATCACCGCATTTGTCACCCGCTCATTGTCCTGTACCTCACATGTTACTGCGCAAATGTTTCTGAAATCATTAAAAGTACAAATTTACTTTGTAAATCATCGTCATCATCATGGCCCTATATCTATCTCCTTTGAATAACATTTGAGTAATGGTTCTTAATACTATGGTACACAGTAGTAATGAAGTACCATTACTGAAGTGCTTTACGCCCCCTGACCGTTGTAAAAGTTTCTCCTTCCATTAGGTTCTCCTTTGGTGGTTTCTCTGATTGGAGCTCTGTTGAGGGAGTTCCCTGACCGCTGGAGTTACTACCTTCGGCTGCTGCAAGAGAAGCAATTCAAGCGGATCCGCAAATCATCGTCCTACGACTATGAAGCTCTGGACCAGGCCATGGACGCCAGCCTGCAGGTTCTAAAGCCTGAACACAGAGCTCTATACAGAGACTTGAGCATCATGCAGAAAGACATCAAAGTGCCTGCTAAGGTCTCAATGTCACTTATTTTTATTCCTGATTTATGGTTATCATACTTGCAAGTATGACAGGATTTAAAAAGTTGCTAATGCTTTGTTTTTGGTCATGCAGGTTCTGTCGGTGTTGTGGGATCTTGAGCTGGAGGAGGTAGAGGATGTCCTACAGGAATTTGTGAATAAATCACTGCTGTTTCGGGACTGTAACCAGCGACCGTATCTCTATTACCTTCACGATCTGCAGCTGGACTTTCTTGCTGAACAGAACCGTGGTCAAATTGCTGTGAGTTATTGCATCTTTTTTTATTTACTTTTTTGGTAACACTTTACAATAAGGTTGTGTTAGTTATTAGTTAACATGAACTAACCATGAACAGAACCTTACAAAAACAGTAAAGCTACAGGCAATCTTACTGTACATATTTACATGGCAGTTGACACGCACTAAAGCCCTATTTGGATGGTAATTGTTTCTTGTGGGGTCGTAAGGTATTTTCTTCATTTACAGGGGCAAGTATGTTGTGTGTTTTTGTTTGTGTATTGCTGTCCAAATCCAGAATGTCAGTGTTTTTCTCCCACCACCCACGTAAAAATCCCTGGCTGAATTACCTACTGTTTTTTTTTTGACAAACACCAAGGTTGTGTGGTGTTTATTTTTTTATTTATTTTTTATTTTTTAAATTGCCGTCTGAATCCACATCTCAGTGAATTGAAGCGATCTCTTCTTAAACTTAGTTTATATCCTTTTTATCCTATCCTATACCACTGCGGAGCAATGCAGTTGTCCTTCACTATAATTTGGATGCATTTTAAAGATCTAGCGTACACTTATTACTGAAATGCTGGAAAGCATTTACAAGAATAATCTTTCATCACCGCTCAAGAGAAAGGAAAAACATGTAAACATTTGAAATGAGTCGTTATTACGGCAGTAATTAGCATAAGGTTAAACTTGCAGCTTATTTCCGATAATGTCCACATTTTTAAAATGACGACATCTTATTTTTAAAGCGGATTTAAATTAATAGGAAATTAAGTATGATTTTATATCAAGTGTATACTATTTCAACATTAACCGTTAACATTTGTAGGTTCATTGCAAAGCAATAAGTGATAAATGCTTTGTTAATGGAAAGTCATGTTAATAGTCTACAAATGTTAGTAACACATCAGTTAATGTTGAAATGGTGTACACTTTACAATAAGGGTCACAATGTAAGTAATGATAAATGATAAATGGTAAAGTGCATATAAACATAACCTATCCGTTGATGTTCGGATGGTTTCCACTTTTACCAACAGCCCAAAATCAATGGCTTATTAAATGATGTTAAGGTACACAAAAGCATTTTTATCATGGTGAGGTTAGAAATGTTCATCCTTGGTATCAACTGCTAGGTAAACTAATGTAAATATGTACAGTAAGAACCTTACAAAAACAGTAAAGCTACAGGAACGGTTAGTTCATGTTAAATGCACTAACTGTTAACTAATACAACCTTATTGTAAAGTGTTTATTTTATTTTTTTTCCACTTTGGTTCCACCAAAGAACAGGCTCTGAATTAATTTCTCCTGTAGGAACTACATAAAAAGATGGTCCGTAAATACCAGCAGTTCTATAATGAAAGCCCACCCAGTTGTGGAGATAAAGAATATTCGTATTGGTACCGCTTCCTCCCGTACCACATGGCTAAAGCAGGACTGTCTAAGGTAATGACCTATTTGAACAAGTTTATGTAGGATCTTCTAATGATTGCTCTTCCATTTATAAACATTAAATTCTTTTATTTTTTAGGAACTTTATTCACTGATGTTTTCCTTAGACTGGGTCAAAGAAAAAGCTCAGGTTATGGGATCTGCCCATCTTATCAACGACTATGTAGAATATGGTGAAATACTAGACAAAGAGGTATTTATACAGTTTTGGTTAGACTTGTAGATGTTCCTCAATTGTACATTTAAGAAAATTGGCGCAGTACAATTTGTATAAAGTCTCTTTTGCACACAGAATAGTGAGGTGAGACTGCAGTTTCAGGAGTTCCTCTCTCTGAATGGACATCAGCTGGAGCAGAGGCCGTTTCCTGACCTAGTGCAGTTGGCGCTGTCTCAGCCCACATGCTCCGAGGTTTACAGGCAGGCCTTGATGCAAGCGCAGAAAAGGGCCAGCAGAGGGCAGCTCTATCTAGACTGGGTGTATGCATCCCACTCTCACTACCTCATACAGTGACTTTCGTGTAGTAAATCAGATTTTGATTGCAAGTGTTTGTTTTATGTTTTTTTTTTAATTTTTTTATTTAAACTCAGGAACAAAAATCGTCAGGACAGTTTGTCCTTGCTGGTCATGCATCCTCACCAGCGGTCTGTCTACTATGCCTGCTTCTCCAAAGATGGGAGTAAAATTGCCTCTTGTGGAGCCAGCAGGACGTTGAGGGTAAATATCCATTTGTGTTCTGACACTGTGCAGTTTTATGACTGTCAAATATTTGCCTATGTGTCCTCTAGGTGTTTAAAACGACCACTGGAGAGAAACTTCTGGAGCTTCAGGCTCATGACGAAGATGTTCTGTGCTGTGCCTTCTCCCCCGATGACCGTTACATAGCAACTTGCTCCAGTGACAGGAAGGTTAAGGTCAGTGTCTCTGTGCCAATTTTATTTGTAGGTCAATATCTTTTTGTAGGGCATCAGTTTGCTCCAGAATGACTCTTCGCTCCTGCTTTTTATATTTAGTGGCTTTAACTATGTACTAACATTTTTAAATTAATCATTTGATACAATGCACTTATTTATATACATTGAGTGTGTATATACATTGAATTATTATTTTTTTAAATGCCTGCATGTAATTACACTGACCCTTACCTTTTTACCCACCCTTAAACCTACCCATACAACCAAAACCATCCCTAACCTTGCCCGTATCCCACCTCCATAGAAGTGTTTTGCAATACAATAGGAACACAGTAAATGCAATGCACTTATTTTTGATGCAAATACATAGTTTAAGCCGCTCAATATAAAGTGGAACCGATTCTTTTAATATTCAACTTCATGTTCCGAACTTGCGTACTGTTTATAATACAAAGTGCTGTGAGAACATGATTTAAAAATGATTTTGGAGAATGAAGTGTTTTGTGTGTTGTAGTTGTGGAACGTTGAGCGAGGTATTCTTATCAAAGTGTTTGGGGAGGAACATGAGGAACAGATAAACCACTGCCAGTTCACCAACACAGGCCGACGTGTCCTGCTGGCCACCTGCTCAAATGACAAATTCACCAACACCAAGGTCAGATGTTTTTAGAGTTCTGTTATAATAATTATAATGTTTTCTTTTTGACCATTTGAGCTCGAAGACGCACGTGCTGTTTTCTGTGCTGCGTGCAGAATGGCTTCTCGTAGTGAATCGTGCGCGACAATGAACGGAGTTCTCTCCCTTGTCTTTTTTGCACTGCACACGAACGGACGTGCACAAATGTTAAAATTCTCATACGCAGTCGGTTATGTCTTAAGACAGTTGAAAAGATGAAAACGCATGTGTAACGGTATGGAATCTGTGCCGCTCCTAAACTGACTGAAGATTTTCCTGGTGCCATCTCTAGAACTTTAATCAAACGAAAAAGATAATTTACTTGCTTTTGTAACTATTTGTAATGTATAGCCTATTTTATTAAAGTGCAGTGTTTTATGTTTGATTAGTTTCTGTACCTGAATACCTGTTTTTCAGTCATATCTTTGTTCAATTGTTTGTGCAATTGCTAATTTGTTCTTTTTAATCAATTGTTTACTTGTCTTTAATAGTGCTTAATGTAATATAGTTTGACAAAAAAAAATTGCTTATGGTATTTTTAAACCATAGGCACAAGTTCTTAGCCCTTTTTTTTTTTTTTTTTTTTTGGCTACAATGAAATGTTTTGCAATAAGATTTGAATGATGGCTAAGGTGTAAAACTCTTGACTACATTGCATGAATATTCTGTAATTATTCTAATGCACATTGTAACCCTATTCTCTTAACCTAAATTCCTTTTAGAGTCTGACATGATTGGTTCAGTGAGTCGGTTAATACAGTAACCACTCCAATGACGTCACTTCAACAATGATTCTAATAACTCATGAGTCTCTGTATAATAAATATTCTCATTAGAATCTTGTTACTGGTGCATAGCAGGTGTGTGGTAGTGTTTGATAATTAAATCCTCATCTGCTCTGTTTCTGCACACTCCATTTCCTCTTTCCACATTTAGAGGCAGATTTGGTGAACATGAGTAATGAGAGTGACAGCTGGTAGGATGCTCACTCAGATCAGCAGAGGAGGGAAATGGGGCAGCCGTGTAATTTTTACAGCTTGTGAAAATTTCAGAGAATTGTGGGAAATCTGTAGGAGTGTGACAGCAGGAGTCTGCAGTTTAGCTGTATTCATTCGAGGGTGCGAAAACGGAGTGAGCGCACTGGTGTCAAAAACGTAATGAGAGTGTGCCCCCCCCAAGTGGAGGTGTAAACGCACAAGGGGCATTTCGTGGAATATCTCGGCATGAGGAGTGAAAAACACCCTGAAATGAGATTTAGAGAATGTAACGGCAGATGTTAAACACAAGACAATTCCTGCAGACTAAATGTTCTCATTTTGACTGTCCTGTTCAATAAACTCTGGCAGTGTGATCAAGACCCCTACACAAATTTTCCCTTTACTTTTTTCCCATTTCTTCCTGAATCCATGTGTCCTGCCTTTTTTACCCTGCTTTCATTTTCTTTTTCTCCATCTTTGCTGCAGCTATGGAACCCCAACAAGCAGATGTCTCAAAACACTATGTTTGGGCACATGGAACCGGTCAATCACTGCTGCTTCTCCCCTAATGACTCCTACCTCGCCACTTCATCCAGTGACGGCACCTTGAAGGTGAGGCCATTTCAAAACTGGTTTGCCTATTGCCTAGTTTTTACTTTTTTTTTTTTTTTTTTTTTTTTTTTTTTTTTTTTTTACTTGCTGTAGCCTATTACTTTTATAGTGCTACATGTATTTTAACATTTTAAAATATTTTTATTTTTAATGTAACATTACACTGTTTTTTTTAAAATGTATTTTATTGGAAATAAAATGGTTCTAATAATATGGTTCTGATCTACAACTAGAAGTTATCTCTTGTCTATATTTAAATTCACCTTTATTAGGCTCAAACTGCTCGATCATCTCTAGTCAACAATGCAGGTGCCCTCTTAATGCATTTCTTGCACTTCTGTTTTGTATTTGGCAGCTGTTTGAGGTGTCGTCTGCAAATGAGTGGAAATCAATTGATGTCAATGGCTTTTTCCCAGAGAGTGACGATGAAATAAAAGCCATTGTGAAATGCAGCACTTGGTCAGCTGACGGTTCACGGATAATTTGTGCTGCCAGGAACGCTGTGTTTGTAAGTGTTTTTTGTGAGTGTTGTTGTGAAATGAGTTGGCACTGCCACTCAATTTTTTTTAGATTTTTGATGCCTGTAACTGCTTTAACAGAAGTCTGATTCACACCAATTAAAAAAAAAAATCCTATGATAACGTTCTTTTAATGCACAATTAACAGTAAAGCTTTCATAAAACATACTTTCCTTGTTCAGAGATCTACTCAGGCTTTCAGAAAGATTAATATACTGTGTGGGTCTTGTTTCTGCTTCCCTTGTGCGCATGGTTTGTTTTAAACGTGTGTTGTATGCATGCAGGTGTTTGACGTAGAGACGTCAAACATGCTGCTGGAGATGAAGACTAGTCGTTTGAGCACCATTCAGTATTGCCACGCGTGTCCCAACAGCAGCAGCCTTCTGGCCGTCGCGCTCTCTCACTACACCGTAGAGGTAAGCCACGTCACAGCTCTAAAATGTGCCGATCATTCCTTGTTCATTATGTTAGTCTATAGCAGAGGTTTTCAACCCTGCTGCTGGGGACCCACTGTCCTGCAGAATTTAGCTCCAACCCTAATCAAAGACACGTGAAGCTAATCAAGATGTTCAGGATCACTTGTTGAAAGTACACAGGCAAGTGTGCTGAAGCAAGTTGGAAATAAACTTTGCTGGACAGTGGGTCCCCAGGAGCAGGGTTGAAGACCTCTGGTCTATAGCCAGCATTTCCATCCCACTCCCCACATACAATAGTGTGTGACTAACAGACTGTAATGTTAATATTCTCTTAAAATTAATAACTGAAATCATCCCCTCTGCTGTTATCATAAATATCATACTGTCTATGGGAAGAAATTTAAAAATTAGTGTTATCTTTATAGTACACTGTTCAAAAGTTTGGACTTGGTCTCTTAAGTTTGCTTTTTTTTTGTGAAATTGCTATTTAAAATAACTTGCTATATAAACTTCAAATGTAATTTTATTCCTGTTCAAAAATCAAGCGTGGCGTTCATTCTGACAGGTCACGTTAGTCAATCACTCGCATCAGCTGACTGTCAGCTGATCACATCTACCTATAGGAACACGATGCCTATCACAGCTATCGTGTTTCTCCGGAGCGAATTACCCTCTTCCATCCCCAGCTCCTCTTGTCACTCAGGATTTGGCATTCTGAATTTTTTTTTTTTTTTTTTTTTTTCCTGAATCAGACTAAATACCTGAATCTTGTACATTTAATATTGGATGCGCAGGGTGTTCTTGCCCAGAACAGAACCATACCGACAATCCAAAATATATGCTAATTGTCAATCATCTTTGATAGTGGTTCTGACAGAAATGAATTTTCAGCAGCGAATTCTTCAGTTTTGCATGATGTTACCAAATCAGCATATTAGAATGATTTCTGAAATGTATCACTTTTTAAACTACATTTTATGTTTTGTCAAATGTCTTTACTACCACTTTTGATCATTTAATGCTGAATGTGTTACTCTAACTGACCCCAAACTTTTGACCTGTAGCGTTTTATAAAATGTAACCAGAGCAGGTTTACATGTCACAGGAGTGACTGGTTTACTCTTAACAGCAGTTAAGAGGTTACATGCTTGTGCACTGCCCTCGTCCAATCAATATTATTAGCCTCATACATGTGCAAATGAGAATGTTAACAAGGGTTTACAAATGTACAGTTTGAAATCCCTCAACTGGACTAATCAATTAAATGATGAACAAGCATGTGTAAAGCATGGAATAAGTTAATCCTTAATTATTGGTTAAGTAAGCCTGGCTAATGATGTAAAACCCACCGTGGTACTAAGGACTGTTGTTTTTCAGCTGTGGAACTTTGAGACCAGTAAAAAGAAAGCCGAATGCAACGGTCACTTGAGCTGGGTTCATTGTGTCCAGTTTTCACCTGACGGCTCGCTGCTGCTGTCGTCTTCTGATGATCAGACCATCAGAGTAAGCTTTGGTCCCTCTCTTCTTCCAGTGTGACGTTTTTGCAGTTATTCTTTGAACAGTATCGACCTGTTTTCACAAGTGTTAACGCTTGTCTAGCTGTGGGAGACGGACCGGGTTCACACCTCTTCTGCTGTGGCTCTGAAGAGGGACACTGATGTTCTCTTCTCCCAGAGTGACGTTACAATAGTGGCACCCGACAGCAGAAACCGAATACAGGTACTGTCCACCAGATGAGCATCTATATTTGTTAGCTTTCTTTTTTTTTTTTTTTTTTTTTTTGGTTTGCTTTGTTTTATGGCATGTAATGTTGCATTGTGAACCTTCAGGTACGGACTGGATCCACAGGTGCTGTTCTGTACGAGAGTGAAGAGTTGCCATCCAGGATTCGCTGTTCTTGCATCAGCAGAAATGCTGCTTTTGTGTCCCTGGGAACTGGGGACGGAACCGTACAGGTACTACAGCTCACCCGCTGTCTCATCCTAATATCATGCTCATTTTGAATGGGAGTCTCTGGGCATGCAAAGCACTCTGGGTAAAAATAGCCTTCAGGATGCTTGTGGGTGTTTTGACTCACCTCCGGCAATGAGATTTACCGTGGCTGTCAACTGCACTCAGCCCTCTAATCTCTCGCCCTCTCTCTCTCGCTTATAAATATATGTCGTCGTGCTGGAGGCAAGTGTTGTCCTCCTGTGCTGTACAGTGTGTGTGTGCTGTAGTGTAATGGATGTGACTATGTTTGGGACAGTGGGGAAGCCTAGAGGTAACAGCTGACTGATGGAATGAAAGGCTGCGCTCCATCCTCACATTTATTACACCCCAAACAACCATTTATTTAGATCCCTCCTCCATGTCTGCCTCATTGTTAGTGTTTAACAGAGACTCGGATACATTTAGACAAGCAGTTCAATTAATGTAAAATTAACTGCTTAAATGTTCCAGGTTAGCTGAGGTTATTTTTGTGGTCATTGTAATGTTGACGGTAGTTGACTTGAACTTTTAGAAAAATGTATCTAACATTTAAGTTTCAATTGCAGCTTCTAAATGCAAAGCTTCACTTCATCTGCAGTAATGCTGGTACCATTATGAAACACCAGAGGGTGCCAGATGGCTACTGAGCAGAACATTGCAAGCATGCTAACTGTGTTGTGAATGCAGTTAGTCTGTAATGGTGTGTTCCTTGCAGGTCTCCCCAAGAAAGTGTGGCATCAATGAGATCACAGGAAAATTGAGTTGTACTAGAGAGATGAGGACTGTTTGTGTATGTGTGCACAGACAGGAAGAGTGAAAGTTAGACAGTTTCTGAAGAACGTTGGATGGAGAGCCTTGCAGCTGCTGAACTTGCAGTGCGGTTTTGTGCTGGCACTAGGGCTAGAAACGGGTACAGTGCAGGTATGGGGAGTGGAAGTGTATGTGTGAATAAAATCACTGTGAACAGCCCATAATACAAATCCTGAATGGTTTGAGGCAGGGGTTTTCAAACTGGGGTCCGGGGTCCTCCAGAAGGTTGAATAAAGACAAAGCAAAAATGGATAAAGCCTACCGAATATTCTAACTGTTAATTTTCTAAATGTTTTTTCTCCTTGCTGTATACATTCCAGAATTGTATACGTTTTGCTACATGAAAATAGATGGATTTTAGGAAGGGGGGGAGATCATAAAGATTCATCATATTTGGTGGTCCTTGGCATCATAAAGTTTGAAAACCCTTGGTTTAAGGGATGTTCGCCCAAAAAAAAAAATTGTCTTCATGCAGGTTTGGAACAACTTGAGGGTGTGTAAGGTTCTTTCTTCTGCTGAACACAAGATATTTAGCAGAATATGGCAAAGCAAACAGTTGAGGGTTCCCTTTGACTTCCATAGTATTTTTCTTTTCTATACAATGGTAGTCAGTGGCGTCCAGCAACTGTTTGCTTGCCCATATTCTGCAAAATATCTTCCTTTAGTTCTTAACTTGCATGAAATTCTCTCTTCTCTGTTGAACATAGAGGGTGAATAAATGACAAATTTATTTGAGGGTTGACGGTTCCTTTGACAGTATTTATATTTTTGGTGGAAACTCTTAATGTTTAAAAGTTCAATTAAAACCGTGTTTAAAAACTGACATTGTGTTTGAGCACCAAATCAGGATATTGGAATGATTTCTGAAGGATCATGTGTACAGAACACACAAACGACAAGATCACATTTATCCAGGACTTGTAAATCTGCTTTTTTGCAGCATTTGATTCTAGAGTGACACCCACTTAAGACCAGGGGTCTCATTTATTACCATTGCGTACGCACAAAACAGGCCCTGAAAGAGGCGTACGCCACTTCCGACGCATAAGTTGCGATTTTATAAAAACAAGCTTGACGGGAAAATTTGCACGCAAACTCTGACCCATGCGTACAAACTCTCTTACTAGAGTGAGAAGTAATGAAGAGAGCAATTTTAAACAGTTTTCATTTTAATATACACATTTACATTGACATTTCAATGCATACCGCCATTAGTGAAACTGGAACATTAAAGTAATTATTTATCAGAATTTAAACAAATTATGATTTTAGATGTGCTACTTTTGATAATTTTTCCCTGTGACACGCTGTTTTAATGACAGCCAGGATTAAATATAGGCTAATTCCAATCATTCCTCTTTAAACCGTTAAGAAAATGTTTCAGCGAGAACAATGATCAGAGATGCACACTTACTTTGATATTGCAGACACTGCAGGATTTAGTGGTCAAACGATCCATTATCTGGTTTGAATCGGTCCAATGATAATGGCTTACTGTACAACCACAGCTGCACGGACATGGAGTGTAAAGACATCTTCACAAAACAATGACAAATACCACTGTATTTGAAGGATACAACTTGAAGAAATGGTTAAGATTTGCATGTTTCCTTTTTAAAATACAGTTGAGTCAGACGATTGTACACTGCAATAAATAAGTAGGCCTATCTGTTACCAATAAAAATATCCTAAACATCCTAAAAGATATATGTTCACATTACCAGCAAAACTGCATGAACTTGATTTTGTTGAATTTGTTTAAAATGAACTAAATATTTTGAATTAAAATACCATTTGGCCTGTGGAAATGAATCCACTTTATTCTAAAAATTATTTTATAGAATTTAGTTATGGATATTTTGATCTATCTCTATCTCTATCTCTATCTCTATCTCTATCTCTATCTCTATCTCTATCTCTATCTCTATCTCTATCTCTATCTCTATCTCTATCTCTATCTCTATCTCTATCTCTATCTCTATCTCTATCTCTATCTCTATCTATCTCTATCTCTATCTCTATCTCTATCTCTATCTCTATCTCTATCTCTATCTCTATCTCTATCTCTATCTCTATCTCTATCTCTATCTCTCGCATACTCGAACATAAAAAGGATATTGGATGATTTTCAGCGACGTACTGTGTAAGGCACAATGGCAGTTATAGTCTGTATCTAATATTTTTCAATGTCTTGTACCTTTGACAGTGTTAAACATGGTGTCACGTGGATGGGAATATGCATGGAAATGATGTCCAGATGAGGTTATGCATAGTAAAACTAGGCGTTGTCAGCTCCATATACGGTGATTTCGGGGAGGAGATGGGGTAGAGATGCCCATACGCAAAATCTTCTGCTGACTGGGATTTATAAAGGGATTTTTGCGCAGGTTCTGGCGTACACGTGGTCTTATAAATCAGATTTTGTGTGTGCAAAATCTAGCTTTTGTGCGTACACACTTTTAAGATGAAATCTACAGAAACTTTTATAAATGAGGCCCCAGAACACCAGCCTGCAAGCACACATACTTCATTATTTTACTTTCCAAAACGCAGCACATGCTCCCGAAGTACCAGGCAGCTTTAAGTTTACGTTTTAAATGCAGCAGAGAGGGCCGATAGTCAGTCTGGTCTTCCTGAATGCATGACATAGAATGGCAAAATGACTCCCCTTCAAGTGTGCTCTTATAAACTGCCAGTTAAGGCATCTGTATTCCTCCATGTAAATGTGATTAAAGCAAAGTATGAAATGTACTATTTGTCACTAGTGGTTTATACATTTTAAATGTCATCTTGAGGTCTATGCAGGGTACAACTATCTGTAGCCTTAATTCTCTCTGATTTTAATTTCTCTCCTTTGCTTTAAGGTTTTTTTTTTGTCACATTTTTCTCCCCGTCCCCTCTTTATCTAATCATGAGGGTTTTTTTCCAAGCATACATTTTCTTTATTTTGCTATCAAAGTTAAAAGTTTCTCCCTCAGTTTCAGTTGTAGTAAATGTGCAATTATGCAGTGTTCAAACTTAAGTACAAGTGATCACATGCATTTGCAACTTGGTTTATTCTGCACTGCTAATTTCACTTGTTTTATATTCTCTAAAGGTGTTGGAGGTTCCATCTGGAAAAACGGTGACGCTCTCAGGTCACACTAGGACTGTTCACCACTGTCAGTTCACTGAAGATGGTGAAACCCTCATCACATCCTCAGAAGATGCTACTGTCCGGGTAATAAACTTGCTGTTTCTCATAGTTGAGATGGGAGGAAAATTCTGTAAAGAATTAAACATATGCCACGTCATAGACCCTGTCCCAAATGGCACACTTGCGATCTTGTGGACTTAAAATGGCCGGCGTGTGTCTGTAGTCCACAAGACTGTAGGGTGTCCAATTTTGTCATTTTTAGGTTTCAGAAGAGTGCTCGCAAGTGCCCCTATTATGACACTTTTGCTGAGACCGCACTGAAGCAAGCTTCACAGTAGACTTCTACCCGACAGTCAAAGTGCCGTTGTTTATGAAAGTGGGGACCCTGAGGAAGGCCATGAGGGCCTAGGGTTACATTTGGGATGGGACTGTAGTCAAGTTGTTTTTTTTTTTTTTTTTTTTTTTTTTCTTTCTTGCACACAGCTTCAACATTCAAACACCTGCTTGTATGCAGTCTTTTTCCCTGTTTTTGTGGGCGGATTATATTTGTGTATGTGCATGTTATGATTTCTTTTGTATAACTTTAAGCTTTTTTTTCTTTTTGGTTTTGAGGGCAGTTGAATGACAAGTCTACTGATTTGCAGGTGCAATTTTTGTAAATTGCTCATGAACTCCTGCTGCAGCTGTTCTGTTAGTTTGAGAAGTTTTAGTCATTAGGTCCTTACAGGGCTCATTGATTCATTGTGTTGACCAGCAGAGCGGGGTGGGGACTTCTGAGAGCGTGAACATTTTGCCTGTCTGCAGGTGTGGAAGTGGAGGACAGGTGAGTGTCTGGTGCTGGAGGGTCATAAGGAGCCAGTCAGGAAGTTCCACGTTTTAAACTCGTCTTCCTCTCCTCATCTATTCTCATGGTCATTTGATGGCACGGTTAAGGTAATTGCAACCTCTACCTTCTGTTCTCTTTTTCTGAATTGCCAATGAATGCATATTTAAGCACATGCAGAGTGTGAAGGATGATGTGAAGACCTCATTTAGCTTGTTTCTATTGCATGTGACGCGCTTGGTACAAACCATCGTTGTCAACCCAAATTGTGGACTGAAAGCAGTCAACCATGATAATTAGGTGACGCATGCAGTTAAATGCTTGTGAACAGCTTTAAGATCTCAATGGCAGTAGGTGTTTTAGTTGTAGTCTGGGCTTCTGTGGAAATGATTTGCATGGTTCACAACTTCCTGCCAGTTTTCACAAAGTTAATTTATAAAGTAAATTGAGCTTTTCTATGTTCTGTTCCCATTTTTTTTTTTTTGTGTAACATTTCTTTTATCAATGGTTGGTTATATCAACTCAACAGATTTGAATACTTCGGTTTCTTGAATGTATTTAAAAAAAATTTTTTTTTATAAGCCATTAAAACAAACTATAATCCTTTTAATCGAAGTGTATAATCATGGAAAGTATCTATTGCCTTTTTCAGCTGAAGTAGTCTGTTTCTTTTGTTGCAGGTCTGGGATTTGAACAAAGGGCAGATGCTGCAAGACCTTGCATGTCATAAGGGTGCTGTCCTG
The DNA here is from genome assembly GCA_018749465.1 of Paracanthobrama guichenoti. NCBI lineage: Eukaryota > Metazoa > Chordata > Actinopteri > Cypriniformes > Gobionidae > Paracanthobrama > Paracanthobrama guichenoti. Next base: position 10,865,519 of record CM031946.1, read on the forward strand.
TCATGTGATCTGTCTTATGACGGATGGCTCTTTGCCACAACCTCGGCTGATAGGACTGCTAAGGTCAGCGAAAGAAGGCGCACATTCATACATCAGATCAATGTCGTGGGACAGGATATTCTTTACATTAAAGTGTCTCCGCTTTGTCTGCCTCTGTCTAGTTCCTGGGCTCCAACTGTGCAAACACCTGTTCCGGTTACACTGCTAGTTTGTTTACTCTAGATGCACTAGAAGTCTGTGTTGGTATGGTGTAAGGACTGTACTAGGTGATCAGGAGTAGCTTTACTGAGCCCAGGGTGCTTGCTTTAATGATGCCAAATACTGGCCAATTAACGCTGCGTGAATGCGGTACACGGGCGTGATGCACGCGTAGCGTCCTCTATTTGGGGTATCAGAGGTCCAGCCTGCTCGCCTGAGTGTGAGATCAAGTTCTCAGGCAGAAGAGCTTTCTAATGTGATGCCATGTTCACGTCTGTCTGCCAGACCTTCTCAACCACCAGAGAGAGGATGGCGATATGAATTTGGAACGCTTGATCATTCATGCCAAATGGACCTGCCTCAATGACTAATTCTGCTGCTTGAAATATTGGTTTTCCCATTTCAAATTTTAGTCTGTTTAGCCAAAACTGAAAATGGGTGAGATTTGCTCCCCGTTGTGGCATTCCCATCCCATTTATTAACCTTTTCACAAAGAGATCCCTCAATGACATGGGTCTCTTCACATGTTTACACAACACTGTTCAGTTCTGCTCCTGTTCAGTTCATGCCGTAACATGGCTTCTAACTGCTGATTTGTTCCCTAAGGTATGGAGCAGTGCCTCGTGGGAGATGACGTTTTTGCTGAAGGGACACAAGGACTGTGTCCGTAGCTGCAGATTTTCTTGGGACAACAAGCAACTTGCAACGGGTGATGACAATGGAGAAATAAGGGTGAATAAATTCTTAAATGGTTTCATCTGTGTTAGGAATAAAGATCTGATTGTGGCCTTGAGATTTCAGAAGGATTTTAGTTTTTGTTTTTGGCATTCAGATTAGACTAACTCTTCCATTTTAAGTATGAATTTCTAAAAAGAAAAATGCTTTTCAGATTTCTCCATTCTCAGTTAACTGGTTTGGTAGTAAAGCTTACACTCAGATCTTTGTAAAAAGTCTTAAAATTAAAGATACTGAATCTCTGATCTTCAAACTACCAGTCTGCAAAGTATCAGTCTGCATTCCTGATAGCTGTGCTCCTGTCACTTCTCATTTCCATGATCATAAGAGTAAAATGTTTTTTGTAGAGACTCAATTGTTCTCTAAACATGCTTGGTGTAAAGGTAATAACAGTGGTGCATGAGGGACAGTTGCAGAATAACCTAAATATGGTTGTAAAAAAATAATAATAATAATGGCAAAGGTTGTCAATTATGGTGAATTTTGAACAGTGTGCTGACATTTATGGCCACGTTGAGAGCAAACGGAGGTGTTTGAATTAATACCGATATTAAGAGAAGCGTATAGACAAATACATTTTGATGGCACAATTCTCAAAACTCGGCATCCTCTGCTTGTCACTTCTGCCAAACTGTCTGTCTCGCTCCGCGCTTCTCTTGCTGGGAGACGGGGCTCAGTGTAAAAAAGTTCTACCTCATCAATTAAAGATGCTGCTCGCAGAGAGAGGAGAAAATGGGGAAAGTGAGAGAACCGCAAACGGAGAGCGAGAAATGCTGTGATGTTATAATTCATGGCCTGTGGTGGTGTTTTTCAAAGCTCACGTCTATTATTTAACGGTTTACTGCCACTGAGAAACACAAAGCGCAAAATGCGTACATCAGTGTAATGTCTGTAAATCAGGCTTTAGGATGGATGTATTTGCATTGGCATGTTTTAGTTTCTCAAGTGATTTCTGCTCATTCATACAAGAAACAGTACTGCATTATAAATAAACACTTTGTGGATCTACTTTATATTGTGCTGTTATATGCTTTTTGATTTTTTATTTCTTTTGTGTAACATTTAATGTTGTATGTTTTTGTCTTTAAGCTGTGGAGCATGCTGGATGGAGCTCTCCTGAAGATCTGTTCCCGGGACACGAAGGACTCCATGGACTCTTTCCACGGCGGATGGGTGACCGACCTGCACTTTTCCCCTGATAATAGAGTACTAGTCTCTACTGGCGGATACATTAAGGTACATTTAAACTATTTCGGCGACTATAATGTGCAAGCAAACAATTGTGGGTTCTTTAGGCACCCTGAAAATGTTTATTTTTATTATCTTAATTCAACCTGCGCTACATGTTTATGGCTGGGTAGTTTCATTTGATTCACTAAACAATGAAGAACCAGTTTTCAAAGACAGCATAACCAGTGTAGCCCTATTCTTAAAAGATGCCTCAGTTTACGAGGTAAGCATTTGAATTGGTCTGAAACTGCCATGTTGAATGAAATATCGATATCAACCTCAATTCAGACATTATTATTGGCACAAAAGTAATACTCGACTGCCCTGCATTCTTTGAGGTATTGCAAAAATCCACAAAAGCTGCAAATGTCTTTAACTTTTTAAAGTGCAGCCTTGCCTAACAGGACAAGGTCTTGTGACGTCATTTCATCTGTATCAGGCAGACATTTGTCCAATCGCTCATGTCACAGAGGAACATTATCATGTCAGGAACTGAGCGAGACTAACTTCCATCAACAATGTCACCCATTATCCATCACACATTGCGACTTCTTTATTAATATACTCGGAGCTGTCTGTACATTGTGTAAGTGTCACAGGCGTAATGACGCTTCATCACACATCAATCTGTCAGTTTATCAAACGCGTCTGCATCGGGCCGTCCCTACGCTCCTGACCCTCTGCGTGAGCGACGGGTCCGTCGGAGACCCGATAATAAGCTCTGATTGATCACCGGCTGTCCTCTCGCTCAGGATCCCGCTGTCTGTAATATCAAACTATAAATTAATCATCACATGCGTCGGTTCCACATCCCCGGCCAAACCTCTTCATCAGACCGAAGTAAATCTGTTACGACCACACAAAGGAAGGAGGTGTGCGTGATGTGACTCGTCACGCTGCGCTTCCTGCTGGAGATGCACTCGTTCCGCTTTTTTTACGTCGCCTGCAGGATCCGGTAATATATATCGGAGCAGATGTTGCGTGAAGTCTGTGGTTGGTAGTTTTTGGTCTATTAGCCCACTTGCGTCCTATAAAGGATCCCTGTGTATTTCCTTTCCATATTTTTATAATCCGCTAATTTTGCCCTATCTGAAATGAAAGCGGTTACCGTGTTGAGTTGCGGTGCTCACGCAGTGGTGCAAGTTCGAATCCAGCCTGCAGTGTCATTCCCACCATCTTCACTGTCACCAATTGTGTCAATTTAAAACGTGACCCAAAGCCCTAAAAAAAAAATGTAAAAGAATGATGTAACTACATCAAGCTGAAGCCTTGTTTGCTCTGTTGAACACCCGGTTTAGCTTGTCATTCAGGCAGCAGGAAGAGTCCTCGCCATGCCCGAGCTTGTTCAGCACGGCAGCTCTGCATTCACTTTGAGGTAATCTGCCTCTGTCTCATCCACTTTTTTTTAACATGTGGCTTCTGTAGTTTGTCGGTGACGTGTTTCTATTTGTATCGGGCTGTATCTTGACATGTTTGCAGTTCAGGCCATCGGAGTACAAAAACCTCTGACATTGGCCTGCTGCCATCCAAAACGCATAGAGGTTTAAGCATACAGTAACGGTTGTGCTCACAAGTGAGGGAGGTGTTAACACATTAATAGCATTGGTGCATGCTCGCAGATTAAACGATTAGCTCATTGCAGTGAAAAACATTTGACTATGGAATTAGATTTTAAAGTGACTTTTTCTGCTGTCACACTGGTTGAAACTAGTGCAAATCTGATATTGTGACAGCCCTACATGATCGCGACCAAAATAATTCATCTAAATTGCAATATCTGTAGCATTGTACAATTGAATGTAAACCCATTCATGTAACTGTGGCCAATGAATCGCACGTTCAAAATGTATGATTTTTAGGGATGTGGAGAGTTTGTAACTGTAACTACACGTACAAAAACATGCTGTTGATTGGCACTTCCATGTCCTCCGTGATTTTTGCAGTAGTAACACTGAGCGTGCCAACCAACTGTGTAGCTAAGTACCATGCAAGATCTGACACTGCTGTTTCACGATTGGCTTGATTCACCGATGACAACGATCGTGTGTTTGTGAAATGTCATTCAGCTCCACTAATGCTCCCAGTAAAAGCGCTTGATGTTATCGTATTGTTATAGTGTCCAGTTCATCTAAATAAAACTGGTAAAAAAATACACACACACCTACACACACACCTCTATCTATATCTAGACCCATAAGACCTCCGCTCGTCTTCGGAACACAAATTAAGATATTTTGTTGAAATCCGATTGCTCAGAAAGGCCTCCATTGGCAGCAATGACATTTCCTCTCTCAAGACCCATAAAGGGTACTAAAGACGCTGTTACAAAGTCCATCTCACTACAGCGGTTCTACAATCATTTTTATGAAGCGGCGAGAATTTTTTGACTGATTTTATTTGACATGCACAACACTGACATATACACTCACCTAAAGGATTATTAGGAACACCTGTTCAATTTCTCATTAATGCAATTATCTAATCAACCAATCACATGGCAGTTGCTTCAATGCATTTAGGGGTGTGGTCCTGGTCAAGACAATCTCCTGAACTCCAAACTGAATGTCAGAATGGGAAAGAAAGGTGATTTAATCAATTTTGAGCGTGGCATGGTTGTTGGTGCCAGACGGGCCGGTCTGAGTATTTCACAATCTGCTCAGTTACTGGGATTTTCACGCACAACCATTTCTAGGGTTTACAAAGAATGGTGTGAAAAAGGGAAAACATCCAGTATCACGGCAGTCCTGTGGGCGAAAATGCCTTGTTGATGCTAGAGGTCAGAGGAGAATGGGCCGACTGATTCAAGCTGATAGAAGAGCAACTTTGACTGAAATAACCACTCGTTACAACCGAGGTATGCAGCAAAGCATTTGTGAAGCCACAACACGCACAACCTTGAGGAGGATGGGCTACAACAGCAGAAGACCCCACCGGGTACCACTCATCTCCACTACAAATAGGAAAAAGAGGCTACAATTTGCATGAGCTCACCAAAATTGGACAGTTGAAGACTGGAAAAATGTTGCCTGGTCTGATGAGTCTCGATTTCTGTTGAGACATTCAGATGGTAGAGTCAGAATTTGGCGTAAACAGAATGAGAACATGGATCCATCATGCCTTTTTACCACTGTGCAGGCTGGTGGTGGTGGTGTAATGGTGTGGGGGATGTTTTCTTGGCACACTTTAGGCCCCTTAGTGCCAATTGGGCATCGTTTAAATGCCACGGCCTACCTGAGCATTGTTTCTGACCATGTCCATCCCTTTATGACCACCATGTACCCATTCTCTGATGGCTACTTCCAGCAGGATAATACACCATGTCACAAAGCTCGAATCATTTCAAATTGGTTTCTTGAACATGACAATGAGTTCACTGTACTAAAATGGCCCCCACAGTCACCAGATCTCAACCCAATAGAGCATCTTTGGGATGTGGTGGAACGGGAGCTTCGTGCCCTGGATGTGCATCCCACAAATCTCCATCAACTGCAAGATGCTATCCTATCAATATGGGCCAACATTTCTAAAGAATGCTTTCAGCACCTTGTTGAATCAATGCCACGTAGAATTAAGGCAGTTCTGAAGGCGAAAGGGGGTCAAACACAGTATTAGTATGGTGTTCCTAATAATCCTTTATGTGAGTGTATATGGAACCGAGGCACACAGCGACGCGCTGTTTTGGATGGGTTCGTGTTTAACATGCGTTTACGTCAACTAGGCTAGTTGTAACTGGCGCAACAGGCGTCACGACGGGAAAGCTATCCGTTCCTTTATCGATACACGTGAAAAGCACACCGGGGGCGTTATAGGGATGTTGCGTTTAATCTAAGTTTTGCTATGTACAAGTCTGTCTTTTTGAATTGGAGCACAGTGAACTCCGTTGCCTTGAAACTCATGCTGGCGCCGGCTGCTCCTGCCTGCCAAAATTGGCGTCGTAAACATAATGGGTCGTGTGACATCGGGAGCTCTATATACAAGAACAATGTAGTGAATGAGAAGTGTTTCTGCTGTGCATTTGACGCAATGCATGCTTTAATCCAGAGATGAAGCAGAATAATGTGCAAACCGTGAGCGTCACTACGGGACGAAGAAAGTGACACGAGGCTTCACGTCTCTTCAGCTGGATGTAACCGATCAGTGAGATTGTCAGGGAGTTGAAGTCGAACACTATTCAGCATTGCGTTAACCATGTAATAACACTTACTGCACGGGTAATGCTAACTGAAACCAAACGTAGGCTGAATCTAAAAAGAATAAATAAAATAATAATAAAAATAAACCATTTTCGTACAAATGCAATTCAAAGTGCTTTAAGCATAAAAACATAGGCATACAAATTCAGTCAATATACAAATTGATGAACGGTTCAAAATTTAGGAAATTGGCAATACAATGTGACTTCAATATCAATTATAAAACTGACAAAACATGATAAAACGGTAAAATAAAAAAAAGTTTACATCATATTGTTATACTGAAACAGCTTTAAAAAGATGTCTTAACCTGCCTTTTAAAAATGAATGCTTGGACTTCGTTTTGTAGAGAATGCCAAATATTTGGAGCGCAGTGGCTAAAAGTACCACCAGATTGTTTACGAATTGCTGCATAATGTGCCAGATTAGGATCTCAAACTATGATTACTCTGAACTGGTAACCAATGTAATTCCATTAACTGATGTAATTATGCTCTCCTTCATTTCATTAGTGCTCTGGCTGCTGCATTTTGTATCCTTTGGCTTACCTAAGGGTTCTATAGCGACGTTATAATGCATGTAGCATTACGATAATCAAGATTAAAGCGTGTGCGTGGGTTTTTTTTTTTCTTCTTTAAGCATAATCCAGGGATAAAAGATGAATCTTGGCCATATTGCTCAGATGATAAAACAAGTTTGTCACTTGATTTAATGAGACTTGGCTTGAGTAACAGTCCAAAATGACACCCAGATTCTTTACTTCCTTCTTGGATTGTAGGGCTACGGTACCAATCCAGCTTCTATCCTCTCCCGCTTATGTTTTGGGCCCACAATAAGAATTTTACTGCGTGGGGTTTTTTTTTTTTTTTTTCCTCCGTCTTAATTTGTGTCCATCTTTACGATGCTGGTCAGACAACGTAATACAACGAATACTCAACTGAACTCTATAACTGTATATCATCAGCATAATTCAGAAACACAACATGAACTATAATTATGATGCTACCCAAAGGGAGCATGCATAGTGAAAAAAGACAGGCCCAAGGATTGATCCTTGTGGAACCCCATGCAATATTTCATGCGTCTTTTGATTTCTAGTCACCTATATTAAAGTTCATTTCTGTAATATACGTCAACCGTGTGGAAAGCGGCACTAAGATCCAAGACGATTAAAACTGAAGCTTTATCTGATCTCAGATCATTTACTACCTTTTTAATGTTTCAGTATTTATGACCTTGTCTGAAATCTGACTGACCTCCTCATCTGTTTGTCTTTTGAGGACAATAAAGACAGACACGGTCTCCAGTCCAACCCACTTATCCACAGAGGACAAGGCAGCAGGACATCTGTCTTTTTATACTTTTCCCTTGTGTGCGTGTTCCTTTCAGCCTTGTTTTTCGATCTTGTTCATCAGGATGTCTGTAGGTCGGCGTGTGCGTGTGTGTGTGTGTGTGTGTGTGTGTGAATAAATGTAGCTGACATATTGCCGGGTGACTCGTAGCGGCATTCTTTATGCACGTTTCATGCGTGTATGAGTCTGGATAAAACGTTTACCTCTGAGTGAAGGACAAAAGGAGTTGTGTTTGAGTGATTTATAAAGGCCTTCATTTCACTTTCACTCATAAGACGCATGGTTATTGTAGCTGAGGGTGTGTGAGTGACAAAGCGTTCCTTTGCATGAGACTGAAATATTTCCTGGAGGATAGGACAAACGGATGAGGAGGTCAGCCAGGATATTACACCTTTACTGAGGAAGAGGCTCGAACGTATTAAATCACACAGCCTGATTCCCGTTCTCCCACACACGCATATAGTGTTTGTTCTCTGGAGGATTTGTCTGCTGTTTGGAGACTCCTAGTAATTCACACGTTAGCTCCAGGGCATCCAGACCCTCACCTCTACCAGACAGAACGCTTGTATCACCGCAGTTTATTGCTCCGAGTCCCACAACAGCGTTCACCTGCTAATAAGAGACTCTTTGTTTCCTTTGTCAGTTTCTACTGTCGAGCAACGGTGAGAAAAGCTATTTGTTTTGTAGCGGTAGCAACACTTGGGGCCGTTGGGTGTGGATGTGTAACCGAGCCAGGGAGATGGAGTTGTTCTCGTCCCGCTGTCAGGACTGTTGTTTCTACACGGCTGTCACACCCATCCTTGACCGTCATTAGATGGTGACTGAAAGAGGAAACTGCGTCGCTACCAAATCCATTCTCTATTCTCTGACTCTAAACTCCAAATTGAACACCCAGCGACTCTAACTTTTAAGAAATTGATTTTAATGTTAAATTTAGAACCTGCTGTTACTAATTTGAAATCCCCAGTCAACCAATTTAAGTCCATTTTGGTGAATTGGATGTAACCATGGAAAGAGTCCTGTAAAGGTAGGATTAATATTGGATTTATTGTTTGCCCTTTGCAATGAGAATAAATCGGGACTTAAAGATGCAAACAGATCAAAGTTAGACTTTAGACTTGCAGTTATGCATCTATTCTGTAAAAGTGATTCGTAAACGATATATTCCGAGCCCTTTGAAACAAATGATAGGTGTGCGAGGAACGGACAAACAGTTTTAAGTGGTCTGCTTGACGTTTGGGTGAACGGATATCATTTTTGGATGAACGGTCCCTTTAGTTCGCTATTAAAATCAAATTTGCTCACAGCACCTCATAAACCAGTTAAAACTTGAGCAAAAATGCTTTTTCAAGTCGCGACTACTTCTCTGCCGTCCTTTTACACGGACAGAATTTGAAATGCCACAAGGTGTTTTTCATCGGTCATAACGACTGGATCTGGTTGAAAGCGATCTGAATGTGTAGCTTCAGTAGGTGGACACGCGCTGGTGCCGCGACTCAATGATCTGGCCTTGGCTCCTGGCAGATGACCCGTCAAAGTGCTTGTGGTAAATCTGCTATGGATGGGGTGACCAGACGTCCTGTTTTTCAGCTCCTTTTTTTTTTTTTTTGTCCCAACCTTATGAAAATTGTCCCATATTCTTTCCTAAATTCTCTTTGCTAGGTGATCATAAAAGCGTTGTAGTCTTATTTCACACGAGAATGGCTACCTTTGATTAGGGTAATCTCATCATGGTACAGCCAATCCAAATGACCATCCAATCACGATTCGTTATCGATCAAACTTAAACTTGCAGTTAGTGAAGGTGGGCTTGGGAGTGTGGAGATTAACTCTTTGAAGATCCTCGTTAAATGTGTGTACGCGCGTCTTTGACATCTTCACGTCTGACTTGACGTTATGCGCAGTAAAGGAGCATTCCACCATGAGAAATTGGTCTCCCTAGCTACGGAGGGCCAATGGCACAGTGTACACCCTGTTGTTGTCATTACATTTGCGTGCGGACGCCAGTGGAGGATTTCTCTGCAGACAATAAAATGAGGAGGGCGGGGGGGACTGACTCTAGAGTAATGCTAGGAAAGAAAAGGGATCGTGTCTGCATCAATATTTTAGCCTTTGAGGTCTTTAATGAATAATTTAGCTTTGAAGTCTGAGGTGGGCCCTCTTGCATACCGCCCCCCCGCTCCTGACGTGCGAGTATAGTTGAGGTACTGTATATGGTCCTATTCTTATATAGTTTAAGTGCATGCCGGAGAACGAAGCATGACGAAAACCAATATCAGACGATTTGATTTTGTGAATTGTATAGTGAAAAATAGATGCTGTGGTGATTGCAAACATAAGATTCCAAGGTGGTTGTGAAAAAAAAAAAAAAAAAAAAAAAAAAAAAAAAATAGAATTTAATGGCAACACCGTAAGCTTTTATTTTGTAGTTTAACACTTCAGTTCACACTTCGTGTAGTCATTCACGGTCCAATCTGTTCCCTGGGTCTGCTATCATGTTTTATGTAGAGAGGTTTCACACTATGGTAAGAAATTGGGCCAAACAAAGCTGCATCAAAACCCCAGTCTTGTCGGTGGTCTGTAACCCAGAACTCGCAAGGAACGAGAGCGAGCTAGTAACGGGGTCACTGTGGCCAGTTCCTCTATACCCTTGGGCGTGTCACTCAACTTGACGGCACCTCCGAGGTCAGAGGACGATAGCCCTGATCTTCAAACCTCAACCATCTCCGTGTGTGTGTGTGTGTGTGTGGAAATGTCATTTTCTCAAAGGAGATTTGCAGCTCATGACTTATTTCAATCATAAAAGGATCCTTTTAAAGGGTTATTCATGCAACATGCGCTCCTTGAACCAATCACTAGTTATATGGCGGAAGACCGGCGGGATGTTCTCCTGATTGAGTCCCATCCTGTCCCGTTCCCTCTGCCGCAGATCTTTAAGAAAAAATTATCGAATCCGCTCTGTCTGCTTTTGCTACACGCGCATAATTATGCTACGCGTAAACCCGAGGACACTGTGGCCTTTATGAATCGAGGAGTTTTTTTTTTTTTTTTTGTCTTGTTGTTTTTTCCTCATCGGACTTCTGTTAAAGGTGCACGATCATGCATTTTGGGGATGAGTAGATGGAGTGGAACAAGGTCAGGTCTGTGTCTACACACAGTGCGAGAAACAAAATGGCTCCGAGAACAAAAGATTAGGCCAAAAAAAATTGTCTGAAAATAAGAGTGAGACTTGGCCTTGGCCAGGTGAATAATTGAAGCAGGTCTTGTTCCTTTTGTTTTTTCAGAAATTGTCATTTATAAATAAGGCATTTTTTCCTACCCTGATTTAGCCCTCTGGTTTGAATGCTCGGGGTGCGTCTGCTATGAGTTGAGAGAATTAACACAAGTTGACGTTTAGTCACTGGTTTGATTTACTGACAAAGAACATCTGACTGTAGATGAATCATTCCACTTCAGATCAGGCACTGGAATTTAAAAGGGTTACTTGTTGCATTACTGTCGAGTCCAGGCAGTATCCTCAACGTATTGCGAACGAACAATTTAATGTGCGACTTGGTGGGCGAGGCTAAACAGGCAGTGACGAAGTAGGCGTTGACGTTGTTCTGCAGAGGCGGCGCTTGCCTCCTTTTGACGGCTGGTCCTGGTGTCAACAATAAAAGCTCTTATCGGACTAACAAGGACGTTTTCAGCTCTGAAACTTACAGGATATTCTTGATATGATGACCTTGTCAAAAGCTCAAGGGAAACGTTTTTCTCAGTTCATGACCCCTTTAAATGGTTTATTTTTTATTTGCACCCATAGTGCTCAGAGCATCTGGCAAAGTTTTTCTTCTACACAGCAACTATCCTTAACTTTTTAAAGGGTACAGAGGAGGCGGCCAGGTGACTTGATTGTCCCGTCTGAATCAAACACGACTGCAATTACAAACATAATGTGGCTTTAAAACGATCCAGCATTTTACCTGTTGCTGTTCTGTTTGTAGTGAGTGACAAAGCATAATCTTTTGAAAGTAGGTTTGTTGGCAGAGGAAGAAAATCCACCCAGCGAGGACTGGAAATGTGTGTCTTCCCAACATCAGGTTTGAAGTAACGTCTAGAAGCCTCGCTGTGATCGGGCGAGTCCAGTACCGTCTGTGTCGGCACAAACGTACGACTGTGTTAGGCCCACCCTTTTGTCTGAACCCTCACTGTTATTGCGTTCAGTCTTGGAGACCGTAGAGGCAGAGCGCAGACTATTTTGGGGGGGTGTGAAAAAAAATTGTGTGACTCAAATGCGTGACAGTCACGTCCCTCTCTGGCTGCTTTATTTTTGGAGGTTTGGTACACCGGGCAGAAGTCTCTGGGCGGTGAGTTTTAACACAAAGCCGTAAGTTGTGTAGAACGAGCCTGTTAAATGCAAACAAGAGCCATTAATTCACAAGAGGCGCGTGATTAACGAGTCCGCCGGGGGGTGCCGTGTTTGCGCATCTGCACGCAGAGAGCGTAAAAATGAGCACTGCGGTTGGAGGCATCTGTTGTCATCGTCGCTGCCGGTTTGCCCGGTAGCTGCACGGTGGCCTCATTTTGTCAGCGTGTCGAAGTGACAACGGTGCCGCTTGGGCGCCGTTACCCGCCAGTATTCGCAGTCATTTAGCAGTTGTTGGTGTGTGGGTGCTGAGTTGTTTGAAGTGGTCAATGATGTGGTGTTGGTAAGATTCAAGATTCAAGAGTTTTATTTGTCACATACAGAGTTATATACAGAATATACAACCGGCAGTGAAATGTAAACAGGTCCGCTCCATGGACAGTGCAAATTCACAGTTAAAAACACAAGGAAGAAATTATAATAGAAATAGGATATAAAAAAAAAACTATACTATACTATATATATATATATATATGTATATGTATGTCTGTCTATATCTGTAGAATTATAAATAATCAAGTCAAGAGAAAAAAAAAGGTAACATAAGGATAAAGTGGAAACTGCTGTGACTGTCTTATGACACAGACTTTGACCCCAGTGAATTTAGCTGCTCTTTGTTTTTGTTTTTGCAGTGGTGGAGCGTGGAGACGGGAGAGTCCCTGCAGACGTTCTACACGATGGGAGCCAATCTGAAGAAGATTCACGTGTCGCCAGATTTCACCACCTTTTTGACCGTGGACTGCATTGGAATCCTTTACGTTTTAAAGAAAGTGGAGGGAGAATTGTAGGGTTTTTTTTTTCTCCCCTGCTTTTTTTTATATAAAGTATATGTGAAATTTGTGGGTTGACGGTTGTTTTTTTTTTTTAAAGCAGATGAAATTTTGGGGTTGGGGGGGGCTTGTGATTCTAAAATTTGAAGTTTGTAATATTTGTTTGTTGACAATCTGCCTTGCTGATGTTTGATGTTGACTAATCTGTTTACTATGACAATCTGTCTTTGATACGAACGTTTGAGTGTGAACGCTTCCCACTGTGGGATTTCCTGAGTCCATGCATTCAGACCGACGGACGCCTTAAGGTCTGAAAAGATATGTGAAAAGTAGCACATGTTGTAACTTTTTTGTTAGTTTGGAAGGCTTGGGTTTCATTTGCGCGGCAGTGGCGTTTCACCTAAGGCCTTTTAAAATGGTTTGCTATTAAATGAGGCTGACGTACACCAACCTTATGACTGTACACAAATGAGCCTCTTCACATACACTAAATATCAACTTTAATGTAGCACAGTATGCGAGTAGGTTTCTCAGCAAGACTAGAGAAACGATGAGGAATCACAGGTTTTTTTTGCCATTGTCCGGAGGGGGAAAAATTGGTTTATGGTGCTTCCAAGTAAAAATGTGTAATGATCCAAAAGGTGTGCTGTAACCAATGGATTACCAAAGGGTGAATGTGTAATTGACTTAGGCACTTATGTATGTGAATATAAATTGAATGAACACCGAGGCAAGTAGTCTGTCTGTTATTGATCATGATACGGTTAGTGTGAATGTATCTTTTTGTTTTGTGTTTTTAAAAAGGTTGACTTATTGAATGTGTGCTTTTGAGAGGGAAGAGGCCACTGTAATGCATGGCAGTGCTGACACAGCAGTGGTCACACTCCGTCTGTTTGTGACACTTCCCGTTGGCAGCTGGCTGATGAGAACCGACAGCACGCTGTCATGTCCAAATGTCATTGTCAAGGAGAGCCGCAGCAATAGATTGCAGAAGTAGTTTACGTGAGAAACGCGTGTAGGAGGTAGAAGCAGCGGCTTGGACCAGGATTGCGTGTAGAGCGAGTTGGTTTGAGCAGGAGCGGGAACTGGAGCCCGTGTCGCGAGGAAACTAAGCCAGGTGAGGTTAAAGGTGGTGTGACTTGTGCCTTCCTGGTCAATGAGCAGTCTAGAGAAGGTTGCTTAAACGCCTTGTGCAAGTTGTTTTGTATATCAATTGGGACGGCTTTTGTATTTAGAGCAGACCGATTGTAGGTGTCATTGATTTGAGCTGGTGTGCATGTTTTCAGCAAAACGCTGATGCACACAAGGTGATTATTAAAGAGGCCTACAAGCAGTCGGTTTGGAAAAAGTAGAAGGCTGTGCTAACTGAAAAGGAGATGAGATGCGATCCAATATTTGGCATGTAATGTAGCACGGTGTCATTTAGGAGATGAAAAGGCGATGCGTTTTTGACCAGGAACGCAGCACAAGGGGTAAGTGGTGTAGCGCTTGGGATATATGGGGCAAAGTTTAGAAGAGTGCTTTTGAGATGGTGCTCCTTGACCTCCACTGCTCTGCACAGTTTGTATGTGTCTTATGTGACACTGAATTGGGTGTTAAAAAAGAGACAGAAAAATGTGCAGAGTGGTGGGTGTGAAGATGCACAAGAATTGGAAGCACTTTTGTTTTTAGGCCAGGAAATACTTGTAGATGTAATCTACTCCAAAAAAGGAGAAATGAGGGGGATAAGTATTGTTACTTAGTAAAGCCTTGTTTGTTTAATATTTGCCCCTTTTTCCACACATGGAACCACCCGTGTGGCCCTCGTATTTTCATTCATTGGGCCGGGGGCTCCCGTACTTTATTCTGCAACACACTACTCCACCTTCCCTCTGGTCATTTGCACGGTCATGCATGCTCCATCCATCCAGTTCCTCAGACGCTGCTATGGAGATTCAACTGCCGCTTCTCCTTGATCTTCCTGGGATTAAGCGCACACTTTTGACAGTGACGATTCTACTGCCATTTTTTTTTTTTTTTTCTCTATGAATGCATAGAAAAAATGCTTCATGATTAGGCCGTTCACTGTACGCTCATTAGCTACTTTCATTTCATTGCCCCTTCTGTGACGTTTGTCAGCCAGGCCCTTGCTCTGCACGAATGACCTTCCTGCTGCCGCCAGGACTGTGCAGCGCTCACCGTACGCGCTGAACGACGAAGGTCTGCTCGAATCACACAACTGTATGTTCTCAATCAATCACCATGTCAAAGCCACAACCCCCTCTTTGCATGAAAACAAATCCACCATCCCAAATGAACTAAATGACATTTCTCTGAAAAAGCTGCTCATTGCACACAGGTGACTTTCATTAAGGTTACTTTTACATTAAGCGCTGGGAGATGTACCTTTTGTGTGTGAAACATGAAAACCATATCACCCCAAACTACCTCCACTGACATTTGTCTCATTACATTCTCAGCTCTTATGTTCTGGTGAAACACTGCTAGAAGTCAAGTGAAAACACACGTAAAAGAGTTTTTTTTTGTGCCTGAACCTGCTAAAAAAACAACATGTGCATGCCTGCACAACACTTTCATTTTCTGCACTGATTGGCCATGGTCTGTGGCATGGATTCAAATATCATCAAATACATTTACACCAGGGGAATCCCATCCTGTTCCTGGAGGGCCACTGTCCTGCAGTTTAGCTCCAGCTCCAATTAAACACACCTGAACCAGCCAATCACGGTCCTGCTAGGCATGCTGCACACTTCCAGACTGGTGTGACGAGCTGGATTGGCCACCCCCTGCTCTACAGTTGTATTGCTAACTGAGCTATATGTATTAACTGACAGACACATATAACACTCACACACGTTTGCGGATGGATGGATAGAACAACCAAAGGAACCAACAGTTGCATCCAAACCACCCAAATAAATTGTCCCCCACCCACCACACCAGAAGTGGCGGCCCTCTTACATTGACCCTGGCACGTTGAAAACCTAACTTTCCCGGTGAAGGATTTCAGAACTCACCTGAAACTCTTTTAAAACGTACACACAGCACAAGATCGGCACCCGCTGTTGTCATTGAACGTGCGGTTTGTGTGAAGCTTTGCTCTACTCTGATTCGCGAGTGCGTCCCCCCGCCTCCGCCACCTGAACCTTGGCCTGAGAACGGTTCCTGTCAGCTGCTGTCGGTGTCCGAGGCCGCTTTATTGCTCGCTCTCATCAGGTCGGATGGAGCAGGGCCAACTGTGTGCGTGTGTGTGGGGGGGGAATGAGAGAGCGCGAGAGAGCGGATGCCAAAGCCATGCCTGCGGAGCTTTGGACTCGAGCCTGCCCCTGAAGCTGTGTGAGCAAACGTGATTTGTGGAAGAAATACGTGTTGCCTTTGTTGTTAAACGAATGCTTTGCTTTGCCCCAAAACAAAAAAACTTGTCAGATTAGTCCCCCGTGGGATGTTCTTTCCTCCGAGGAACACGAGAAAGCGTTACGGCGGGCCTGGCCAGCTAAATCAAGTTCAAAAGCCCGTAGCTGTCTAGTAATCCCGATGAGCTTGATGATCTTATTCGGGTGTCGTTTTATGAGGGTTGGAGCTCAGCTCCATGCACGGGACAGTGGATTTCGAGGCCCAGAGTTGCCCGCTTTACAACACTGTTGTAAAAATCGTCCATACGACTTTGTCTCCCGAAGCCATTTGAGTTTTCTGGTAAGATCGCAACAAAATTCAAACGCGTTCAATGGTCCGACCGCTCTGTCGCGTGTTACTCGAGTCCGCCTTTGACGCCGCAATGCGGTCTGACAGATAAACGTTGCAGGACTCGGCCTAAATATGCCTCCTCCTTACGCCGATGGAAACATGCCACTTGGGAACGTTTCCTTCTTTCTAGTTCGCTTTGCTTTGGATGGGAGAAAAAACTAAAAGTCTGCCCTCTCTTGAATCGCATCTGGCCTCCGGCTCTCCGGCAGGTGCTATTACCTCTCTCGCCTCTCCCGTCGTGGACCGTAGAGGAGGTGAAGCCCAAAAATGGCTCGTGGCCAGTGTTGCCACGGCAGCTGGCTTTAGGATGCTGGGCGTCCTCCCAAAAATGCCCTTTCGTCTCACCTGCGGCAGGGGTAACTGACCCGATGAGTTTGACCCCACAAAAATAAGTTGTTCTCGCGTCTGAACTTTCGGCGCGCGTCGGCGTTTTCAAAGATAATAACGGGTCGACTGAACTGCGGGATCGGGTTCAAAACATGAAAATTAGCCCCTGATTTACTCACCCTTGAGGCATCCTAGCTGGACGTGACCTCCTTCTTTCGGACGGACGCGATCGGAGTTGTATTAAAAGTCCCGACTCTTCCAAGCTTTATAATGACAGTGAAGTCCATAAAAGTGCATCTGTCCTAAAAGAAATGCGAACGGCTCCGGGGGAAAATGAAGGTTCGTGAACAACTAGCTTCCGGTAGGACGCGCGCGCCGAGGTTTTGCTCTATCCTCGGCGCGCGCGTCGGTTATTTTACTTGAATATGGATTATTTTTCTCACGCACGCGTCAATTCGCCTCAGGAGGACGATCGTTAACCCCGCTGGAGCCGTGTGGATTTCTTTTACGACGGACAGATGCACTCTTATGGACTTCATAAACGGATACAGACGGACTTGACTCGAGGGTGAGTAAATCGTGGGCTACTTTTCATTTTTGGGTTAACCATCCCTTGAGGCAAATATTGCAATTCCAACTTCGTTTACTCACGTTTGACCTTTTCGGAGCTCGAGTCTTGTGGGGTGCGCACGGTAGCGGTAACCCGAGACTGCTCGCAGGCGGCGGGGATATCGGGACCCTCTATGCTTGGGCACGAGCCCCCTTTTCGCCTCTTCGATCCTTGACTTGCGGTCTTGACTTGCGAATTTGTAGCTGACAAGAGGTCACTGTCAGCTTTTCGCTGTTAATGAACAGTGAATGCGAATTTGTTGTAAACGTGTCCCGTTTAGCAGATCTATAACGTTAGCTCTTCAACTGCTAAAAAGGGACGATCTCTTTTCACAGGTTTATAAACGCAAAGCGATTTTAATGAACAAATCGGTCATTTTTAAATCCGTAAACCTCGTCATGAATTTAACTGTAAATTGTAATTGTGCTACAAACCTTTGTTCTTATTCAACTGTTTTAATTTTACGTCGCTTTCTCGAACCGGGATTATATTATTATTTCATTCCTCTCGGATTGCCCCTGTGGCAAAAAATGTCCCCCAAAAGTCAAGCTATCAGTTCCCGTTTATATACCTTATATATTTATATACCCTGAGGTATACTTCGGCCCTGTCCCAAATGGCACACTTCATGTGCACTTTCGGTCCGTCAAATCCACGACACCTTAGGGTTTTGCCGAGCCCGCGCTGGTGCGGATTACGCAGCGGACTTCTGCCCGGCGGTCAAAGCGCCGTTACGTCGTGAAAGTGCAGCCTCGGAGGAAGACCGTGAGGGTTTAGGGTGCCATTTGGGACAGGGCCTAGTCGAACGCGCGGCCTGGCAAAATACACTTCTTTTGACGCGTCGAACGCCTGCGTACGCGGTTTTGAGCAATCTTTCGCCACGACTTGCAACCGAGCGGCGACCTTCCGTGTTCTCTCTTGAAGCGAATACGGAAGTGACTTAAACTGCAATTCATCGACTGGCCGCTAGGGACAGGCTCCAGAAGGGAGCAGAATCTCATTGAGCCCCATGTTTAAATGCCCGACTTTACAGCAGAAAAAAAAAACAAGTTTACAGCCTGGTACAAATTGTGCTTTTGGTCTAAACTGCTAATTTTGCCCTTCGTGACAACTGTGAGGGGGTGAAATTTATAACTCATTCGTTTACGTTATATAAAGCCTCAAAGTTCTGCATAATTAAGGGCGTGGCCACTTTGAGTGACGGGTGGATTGCCGTTTGTCTGCTGTCTGCTAGTCGTTGCGTCACCTCAGCTCCACCCACGTCCCGCCTCTTTGCCCATTTTCTATTATCCGGGAGTGACGCGCTGCTAAGATGGCGACAGCCAGCTCGACACTACGCTCCGGAACTGCTCTTCAGAATCCTATGGGTTGGGAATCAGTCTATGGTTACAACCCATTGTAAATACCGTCAAAAAAATTTAACGTGCACGTGCCTACGGACCTACGCGTGAGACCCACGGGAACCGTCGCACTCGGTTTCTTCTTGCCCGGTGTCGAAGCCCCCCTAAAAGCAAAGTGGAAAACACACACCGGGTTTCAGGTATAGCCCACGTTTCAGGTGTAGCCACACCAGGAGGTGTTTTATAAAGAAAATGCATTCAAATTACACAAAACTCAGACCGATTGACATGACTTTCGTTGTAGCGTTTTATGGGATGACTATTTCATTCCTTACCTTACAATGGCGCTCTTGCATCTTTAGCATGTTTTTAAACATAAACCTACCTTCTTTGCCTGTGTGATAAAGTCAACGTGAAATCAATCAATCAAAATAAAAATCATGAAATCAAATGTACTCCTGGTAGTATTTTATAGGAAAAAAATTAAAGATATGTAACAGGACATTGGTAACTATGCTTTTTTCACTTCAGTAAGTGCACGTGTAACAGGAATTTACACAACAACAATATATAGTCACACAAGTTTTTCCACTTCCGTAGAAGTCTTCAACGCTGCAGTTACCCGTTTGGAATACACTGACATTTTATGAAAATCGTGATGATGACGATGACGATTCCTATGTGAATACCATGTATTTATAACTGGTTTAAGCTGTCATTTGTTGCGGTGTAATAATTATATATTCAAGTACCGAGTAATATTAATTAACTACGTGTTAGTTGCGTGTAATTATGCATAATTTTCTGTTATTACTATGGTAAATACATGTAACGTAACAAGGACACTGTAAAATAGTGTTAGCCTAAAGTTTCACCCTGTGATACCAGTGTACTTTACATGGTAACGTTACGGTATTTTATGATACTGTATCAACGCCGGAAAAAGCCATGGTAAAAAACTACCGTTGATTAAGTTTTTTTATTTTTTATTTCTCACATCAGATGTACCTTTCTCTTGTGAGTAAACTTAGACTCATCTATGGCCTCAAACTTCTGTCTTGAGAGCTTTTCTTTTCCGCTTCCTCAACGCCTTGATGCAAACCTGTAAAAAGTATGTGGCCGTAGAAGAATTAGCACAAACAAAATTGGCTGAGCAATGCGGTACTGAAGAGTCTCGTGCAAAGGCTATCCTTATATACAAATCCTTGTGGCAAAAAATAAGCTACCTTTCTGACAAATGTAATCGTTCTGGACAATGTTGTTGACGTTTTGGCCACGCAGTCTTCCAGCCATACAATATAGACCCTGGGGAAACCTTACAAGAAAATAATAGTTTCAGTGTATTCCAAACCGGTAACTGCAGTACTGAAGACTGCGTGTGGAAGTGGAAAAACTTGTGAAAAAAAGTCTTGTTACACGTACCATTCGGTAGTTATACAAATATTACAGCCGCACATACCGCGCGCCGATGTTTACTTGCGCCGCGGTCACATACTACCTACGCGTCTACTTACCGTGCACGTTCACAGGTATTAGTATAATTAGTATTCTGACTAATTTAATGTTGACGCAACTAGATGTTAACAACAGACCCCATTTTATGTGCAAACGGAACACGTGCCTGATAAAAGCCCATGAGAAATCCCGGAGGGAACCCGCCTCGTATTCATTGAAATCTACTTCAACGGCCTGCAAATGTCGCGAACGCTCACCGAAATGGTCACAAGCACACAAATATCAGCCTGTTTTAGGAAATTCGTATTATTGCAGCCACGCGTTCAGATTAGTTGTCGATACAGCGTTCGCCTGGAATGATCTTAATCTTCGATATTTGCTTACGCTGTTGGGTAAGCGCAGGTTGTTCTTTTCGCCGGAGCCGGCGAATGCTTGGTGAGGGCCGTTTTTGCTCCCTACGGTTTGACTTTGTGTGTTCCTAAAGCTCTGGCCCAGTTCTCACACATTCTCTGCTCTCGCATCTCTCTTTGTTCTTTTTATATCAACACGACTGAACTAGTTGAACGATCGTAAAGCCCGCTTTATTTTGATATCGCTGCAGAAATCTATTTGGCACATTTCGTAAGTGTTAATTAATTGATCTGTGAGATAATTACATAAATGGTTATCCCCTGACACTTAATTTAGTCAAAGGCTTCGGGATACGCACCATCTGGGACGCAAGAGTACAGTTATCCCATTATCTCTCTCGTTCTATCTTTGTTGTGAGAACTAAATGATGAAATGTAAAGTGAAGGATATTTGATAAAAGTTGACGTCGGTCGGATCTCTCTCTGATGTGAACGGCCCTTGAAATGCCGTCTGGCTTATGAGGCTCTGGCAGACAGATGCGGTAAACGCTTCACAGATCGGGGAATGAAACGCTGCAGGTGAAATCCAGGCTATAAATGTCTGTTAGATGCAGATCTCACAGAAAAGCTTCTCGGTTGTTTTACTTTAAACAAAGTTTATACAAACTATAAAGTAATCTATAAACGTAACAATCTGTTCTTTCGGTCTCTGTGATTTGAGTAGTAGGCCACAACTGCTCGTTCTTTAGATGTCGATCGTTTTACGCTGGCTGTGTGGTTTCTCCGGATCTGTTGCCGCGACGTAACCGAGTAGTGTTAAACGGGCTGTGTGGAGAAAGATACGAGCTCCGTGGAAACGGAGTGCACAAGAAGTGAACTGTACGTCACCCCCGCCTGAGGGAGATATGATCCTTAAACTCACACTCGAGTCCGAACAGAACACGTCTTTTAACACGCTCCCTGTCTTTAGTGAATTGTAATGTGTGCCAGCTCCCCAGAGGCCACTGATAAGTAGAAAGGCCTACACAAATAAATAATACACTCGCTCACTCATTACATATAGGCCTATATAGAAAGACAAAGTGACAGAACAACAGATAGATAGAACAATGGGTGGATGGATGGATGGATAGATAGAACAACAAACAGGCAACAGACAGATTGATGCAAGTATGGATGGATAGAAAAACAGACCGATGATGGATGTACAGATGGATAGAACAACAGACGGACGGATGGATGTATCGATTGATAGATGGAAGGAAATGGAACAATTCAACAGTAGGTAAGTAGATAAGACAATAGAGCGGTGCAGGGATGACGTCAAAATCTGGCAGATCGATTCGCCGCTGGAGATTTTCCAATGGCCTTTTATAATGGGGTTTTTCGATTTATGACGTCGTCCCTGCGCCGCTCTATAGATGGACGGATAAAACAACAAGAACAAAAGAAAGAAAGGAACACAGGCCACGGAAAGGACACCGGTTCTACAATCTGGATTTATTCCGTGTGCTTTGCAAGAATATAAATAAAGACCAAACTTACAAAATCTGTGCGCTGGAAGCCCAAGCCTATCTACACATGTTAGTCCGCAATGATGTCACAAATCCACCCGTTGCTCGTACCTCATCTTATGACGTGCTGCGCTTTGAGCCGCCTGCAAAATTTTGTACCTTGTTTACCAGTGTAATTGAATTTTTTTTTATTCTGTCATTCTTTATACATTGTTTTTTTTGTTGTTTTTTAATAACATATATGAACAATGAGTCAACAAAATATTTATTTACAGAACTGTGGCAAAATTCTACATTGACAATGAGTGAAAATAAGATCTGTTTTTATATTTTCATCTGAAACACAAGTGGCGCCATCCACACATTCGGTTCCTCTGTAGTACTACAATTGTTTTTTTTTTCCCGGATGGCTGCGTATTCAAGCTGGACGAGTCATATAAAAATAATGTAACGTTAAGACAACATCAGACAAGAATTGCACAATAAGAATAATTAATTATAATAATTGTAAATATTACAGTAATGGTAATATAGTTCTCTATTAAACAGTATATATCAATAATAATCTGCATGGCGCCGCCAATGAAGTTAACAACCGTTCTGTAGTGATTTTGGCACGAGACGCATCCATTTCATGGTTGTCCAGTGCAATGAGTTCATTCACATTGTGCATATTCATATTTTTAGATCATTAACCACAAACAAAATAAAGAGAGAAAGAAATAAAGAAAACAGAAAAAGAAAAATACAGCAATTCATGTAAAAGTCCATTTTTATCCCAGTCCAGACATGCCATGGTATTTTGGACTAGATATTTAGTGAAAAGTCAATGTAGTGTGTCCAAGTCGCCATGGCGAGACCGTGTCCGCGGTGACTCGCCTGTCCCCGGTCCGTCTCTCGCGCGATAAAGTTCCGTGACGGCCGCTGTCCTTTGGAACGCAACTCGAATTGCTGCCTCTTGAAAAGTGTACATTCAAATTCCACAGTCTCCTCCTATTGTTTTTTTTTTTTTTTTTTTTTTTATATACTTTTTTATGCAGTGTGTGTGTGTGTGTACGCATGCGAGTGTTTCGTTAAAAGGCCACGGGTCCACGTCGGCAGTCCTTGTACGCGTATGCCAAGTCCCAGTCCAAAAAGTCCTTGTGCGAATCCTTACACATGCGTTACGAGAGGTTCCGTATTTGCGGTCCTTATTTGCAATGCATGTGAGACTGGGGGTCCATGTTAGGGGCAGGCTACATTCTCTGAATTCCACTGTAATAGACATGGGCGTCCGCCATTGCCCTGTGAATGAAATCACATCACTTATCCAAAGTGTCCATCAAAAAAAGCGCCCCCTTCTCCAGTTCACATGGACTGCATGCTTTCCATCAACTACACTGCACGTCTCAGGACTGGCTCGGTTTTCTCGGGTTTTCATTCATTGGCAACATCAAAAAAAGGGAAAGAAAGAAAACACAACGGGGGGGGAAAAAAAATTGGAAAGAAAGGAAAACGCGCGATTTGAGAGACAGTTTTTTTTTTTTGCGGATGTCTCGGCGTAAAATAAGCCTCCTTTAAATGCTATCTGACAAACTTCTGCGTCCACAAATTAGCTTTACGTTTTGACTGACTGAAACAAGCTCGTAACTCTTGTGCCGTTTAAGAAAAAACAAAAAATCTCCCCTTAAATGAGGGATTTTAAATTACAGTTATTGTTTTTTTTTCTCTCCGACAAGCGCTGATACTACAAATGAAAACTTCTCTACGAGACGAAACAAACAACTCAAGCAAAATGTCCTTTGGGTGAAGTCCAATCTCCGCTCCTATGCCAGCCGTTCTGATGCCCCACCTCACAAAAATCTCTCCCGTGAGCGTTTCGCCTCGCTAACCCTATGCTGTCTAGTCAGAGAGAAAGAAAGGAGGAAAGAAAGAAAGCAAATTCCGACTCTAAAAACAACATTTGTGTTTATAAGGCTTGTAGCAGCATTACGGTTTTAAGTTGTCATTCAAGCAGTCGAGAGTGGGGTGGGGGAAAGGCTGAAGAGGCGCTTCCCGGAGAAGCCGAGGAAAGAGTAGCGAGGAACGGAGGGGAGGAGAAATCAAAAGAGAGGAGATGGGGAAAAAAACTGAATGAAAAGCAACCGCTTGCAACACTTTTTTGTGTGTTTTGGAGGAGGATCGGCAGCGTGGCGGCCTGAGGGCTGACCTTCCCTTATCGTGCTGCGGCCAGAGAGGTGAGGGGGGCGAGAGAGATCAAAAGATCAAGAGATAGAGAGAAAGAGCGGGACAATAGATCGAAGGAGAGAATAGACAGCGGCAGCGTCATCATGCAGAAGCCACGGTAAACGGGCGGGCTTGGCCGGGCGGAGAGACGCGGGCTTGTCACAGGTCACTGGGCCCGTGGCTCCGTGGGGGGCCTCTAGAGGGCGCTCTCTGTAAGGCACACACACAGGAGTGGACAGTATTTTGGGTGTATATTAGAAAATAGTGGTCTCATACTTGGTGTTGGCTCCTCTTTTGGCTTCTTGTCCTGGCTCGACTATCCAGGGGACGTTGGCGTGGCCCTTTTGATCCATTGAGGGCTGCTCCATCTGAGGTGCACACAGGAGAAAGAGACAGCAGGTCAATAGGTGCTAGTGATTTCGGGGGTTGAGCATCGTTCGCTTTCGTTCATATGCGCACGCGCAGAATTTGAGTCTTCGCGTGCTACAGTTTTGAAGACCAAAGCGAAAAGAAGTTTGACCAAAACTGGATATAAACATCACAAATTGACCACCTCCTGGCTAAAAATCAAACATGGATGAAACACTCATTTGGTCAATTATCGTTAAAAGTTTAAAAGAATAATATTACATTAACACTTTACAACAGGGTTCAATTGCTTAACATTAGTTAAACTAACAACGATAATCTTTATTAACACTTCAGCGCATTAGTGTTTCACAGATCGTCATTACATATTTGGGTCCATCTAACATATATGGATCGCTAACTGCCGCAATATTAAACTCTCCTGACCTTTTAATAACAATCACAAAACAGCAAAATAAAGCATTTTTCGTTACATTATGGAATTTGAGCAGATGTACATTCAGCATCTTGCTTATAGTCGCGATCTCAACCATATTCTCAAAACTATCGTTTTCAGTGTCTTCAAAATCAATATTTTGATCGCTGACAGCCTCTTCGCCAGATCCACCAACAAGTGACAGTAATATTTGATTGCATACAGTACTCGCTTTGCAGTAAACACTGAGCCGTTTCGAGTTTTGCTGATGATACTTGTGTGTGTGTGTGTGTGTGTGTATATATATATATATATATATATATATATGTATATGTATATGTATATATATATATTTTTTTATGCCTGCAGCAATTATGAGTGAAACTTCATGTCATTATTGTGTATCAGACAGGAATAAAGGTGAATTGCTCTTATTGTTGCGCAGAAAAAAAAATACTTACACTATTACATACCCTGGGTCACTAGCGACCCTATACAAAACATTAATTAAAAAACAGACATTCTTTTATAGATTTTTTTCTTATATTGTTTATAATGAATCCAGTGAGGAATACTAAGAAGGGCGATGTCCCCAGTCGACAAAGACCCGAGGTATCCGTTTAAGGGTTAAAAAAAAAAAAAAAAAATGTTCTTTAATCACTATACGTTGACTATTTTAAATTTATATAAAAATGTAGAAATGATCATGAATCTACGATAAAAATTGCTAGTTAATAATCCTAACAAACTAATGTTGAGTTAAAAGTGTTACCTATATTATTCATAATGATTATATTATTTACAATTATAATAGTAATAATCAACAATATTTTTATATTTTTGTAATTTTTATAATAATAATAATAATTGTTGTTGTTGTTATTATTATTATTATTGTAGTAGCAGTAGTAACAATAGTAATAACAACAATTATTAATATTATTGCTAATTTTATTATTTACTGATGAAAAACAGAAGCCCAGGTGTATGACATCAAATTTCTCATATATGACATCTGAAGTAAGTTACATGTTTAAGTCTTGTGCGACTGCCTCTTAAGTCAGAGAGAGAGAGAGAGAGAGAGGTGTGATGTGAATCTGTGATTGGTTAACTACATGGCAATCAGACTGTCACACAACACAAAAACAGTGAATTAACTCCACATTACACAATTCTTATTTTTTTAACCTGTAACATCAAAGTGATGCATCTGTTATATTAAGTATCAATGACATGAAATCCATCTTGCAGATCTGCTGTGGTCAAAACTACCCTACAACTAGTACATCTTTATCAACCAATCAAAACACTGTTCCTTGTTGCCACGGCAGCTCAGCCTTGCTCCACATAAAGCTGAGCTATACGTGGCTCGGAAACGTGAATCTCTACAGGAACGAGCACATGCGCGCACAAACGCAGGGTCGTTTACGTCTGCTGTTGGCTTGTCTTGAGTTCTTTATCAGGTTTTTCCATATGCAGCCACATGAATATTAAATAACATAATCCTCGCTCTTCCTGGCTACCTCTGACTGCTCTCAAACACACACATGCACACACCCACACCGACTTCATTCTTCTCCACATCCAAACGCTTTAAAAAAAGAAACAGTCGCTAATCTTACGCAATAAACCTCTAGTATGAGGCATCGACCTGAAAAGGAGCTTAATGGTTTGATAACACTCTCAGGGAACGGTGAGTTGGTGTCTTGGATAAGAGATGCTGAAATATTTCTATCTGTGTTTAATCAGCTGATGTTCTGGATGGACAGACCGTCAGAGGAGGACAGGAGGATTCAAATGAAGAAGAGATGAATCAAACAAACTGAACAAACAAAACAAAGTTAAACGATGAATATTTCTGGGTTAGAGAGAGAGAGAGAGAGAGAGAAAGAGAGAGAACGCCAGCATTTACCACAGAAAATAATTTCTCTCATCGCAGTTGATTCAAAAACCAAAAAAACAATTATGCATTGCCCCACAGACTTCCATTGTAAATGTATTAATGTTTTTTTGTTTTTTTGTCATTGCTCTTTTAAGGATGTTAAAATTATTTTCTGTAACTTTCTTTAACCTGGAATTTTCCTTATATAGGATTAAGCGAGAAAGAAAAAGGTCAAGAAAAATGACAAAACAAACAAGAAAAAAAATAAAATAAAATTCGGGCTATTCATTTAACATACAGCCCTAAAAATAAAAAGGAAAAGAAGGGGAAAAGAAATCAAGGAAAGGAAAATGTAAGAAGACCTGAAATTGAAGTTTATGGGGATGATGGAGGAGTCGTGAGGTAGGAGGAAGAGGAGAAGGATGAAGAGGAGGACGGCGCGGGGTGAAAATATGCCCCAGGGACCAGCGGCTAGAGGGAGACATGACCTAGAGGCGGAACAAAGAGGTCACAGAGGTCAAAGCTTGGGAAGGTTAACTCTCTCTCTCTCTCTCATGGTTGATTCTTTAATTAAAGTAATTTTTTATATATCAAATATACATATCACGGCAGCTTTTATTGAAATATATTTATCGTTTCTCTTTACAAACTTTTCCAATTTTATAAGCGAGTTGAAATTTAACAGTTGCAAGAATCTGACTATTTTGGGCTTGTCCTTTACCCAGACTTTTAGACTAGACTATCTTAAGAAGCAGTAGTTCACCTGTTTTGAATAAATTAACAGCTAGTTAAACGCTGATGTGTCTCTTCTTAATGATACTCAGTTGTACATGTCTCAGTTATATAAATTAGTTATTTTTGTTGTATTTAGTGTAAATTTATCTGTTCAAGTTTAATGCTGTCCATGCCAAATTGATTTTTCAATTTCAATCTGTATATTTAACAATATCTTAGCTCCTTTTTGTTCATAGTTTGTAGTGTAGCTAACTAGTCAACTTTTTCCCCAAAAGGCTCGACATCGAGTAGTTTGTAGTAATCTACATCAAATAAGCTGCCCCAACACTGTGAAACTGTTTGGATTTTCAAGATTTCAAGCAGTCAAGAATACCCTTAATTGAAGAATCACCCATATATCGAACATTCAACCGACCGCGGGAGTGGACACATGGAGATGAACAGAAGAGAGGACTATTCCATTCTCACGGAGCAACACAGCGTATCGTGTCCATATGGAGAAGAGGTAACGCAACATAATGAACAATTTCTCCTACAGAAGGGAAAATCAATATCCGAGTACACCACACACAGCCACAGAGGATGTTGTTAGTGTTCAGGGCAACAGCGTGAACACACACACACAATAATGGGCCTTATTCACAAAAAAACGAGCAGAACAAATGGGTGTTAATCATTCATAAATCCATTCTTACGTAAATTGTCACATAAGCGCTATTCAGATGGGATTAGTTGAGTTATTAACACAGGACGCCTGTGATTTCATGTACTGATTCAGACAGAACTGGGATCCTTGACTAAGCTCGGAGTTTATATTATAAAAGGTCATGTGCTCTGGATGTGTGCGTGTATATATGATAAACTTCACACATTTTTGCCTGGTTTTTAGAGACAAGGCTTTTAAAAGCCTAGTCCTAGACTAAAATGCATGTTTGAGCAACTTGCGTTGGCATAACTTAAAATGTCAGTGCAACTGTTTTGTCTCAAGATGCACAAGTGTGATGTTTTTTTTTCTAAGGCACATTTATAAAATTCAGCTATATATATATATATATATATATATATATATCTCTCATCAAGTATCATCATTTTTATTTATATTTCGAAAATAAGATAATTTATAAAATACTAATTTAACAAGAGCCTAATCCTAATCAAAGCCCGTATGTAAAACCAGGACTTTATTTTCAATATTTTATATGCCTGTATGTAATACAGTTGATTAATGGAAGGAACTAAGATCATGATCCTCTTTTTATGTCAGATGGGACGTCAACAGTATTGAAGGTACAAATTCAATGGAAGTGCACTGGGCAGTGCAATGATTAATTTAGCAGCTTTATTTAAATAATAATAATAATAATAATAATAATAATACGCAAATTCTTACCCAGGGCTGGATTTCTCAGAGTTAGAAAAAACTCATTCAAACAGGATTAAATGGCACAAGAAAGTGAGGCAGATTTGGATCTACAAAGTCCATTTGAGCACCGTATCTCTCACATGCATAGTATCTGCTACACCAAAGCTCCATTTAAAGTGCCACATTGGCTCAGTATATATACTGTAATATCACATTTTATGTGGAAAGTGATCTGGCCTTTAAAACAGATAGAGAAGTGAGGCTTCTCGTTAAAGAGAGTTATTTCTGCAGGCTGGACTCCAACTGCAACTGTTTATTTTCAACCAGGCATCCATCGTTTCTGTCCTGCGTGTAATCCAACTCCAACAGGCAGGGTGTGTTTTATTTTTACGACAACCTATTCTGGGCCTCTTCCATAGAGTGGTAATATCCCTGTTGGTGGCAGGGGGGAGAGAGAGGCACCGTGCCCGCTCTAGGGGCACTGGGACGGAGGCAGATGGAGAGGAAGGTTGCCCCGGAGGAAGCGACTTGCTGGAGCTCTGCAAACAGCCCTCATCAATCTCTTTCATCCTTAAATGCACTGAAGGGAGAGGAGATGGAGTGTGCCGTTTACAGATCAAACACTCACCTCTCCGTCCCTCAGGACAGGCTGCAACACACACGCGCGCGCACTGGCGTGCGTACAAACAAACTTTCACCGAGGAGAAGTTGATCTGTTTCAATACTGCCGAACACACATTTCTCAATATTGGTTTTAAAAATCTGCGCGTGCTCCTAAAACAGACAATCGTGCAAACATCGAAATCAATAAATGGCTAATGTTCGTCTGTGCTGTTTTTAATTCTCACATTTGATTCATCAGAGGTCTTTAGATGGCATAAATATCAAATCGCAAATAAGGAAATATTAACCAAATAATAATATTGACAAGAAAACCACTCATTGCTTTTTTTGTCTTGCTCTTTTGATAAGCCCTCTAATACAAAACAGCATTACAAAGTTAGGCATAAAACACAGAAAACAAACTACAATTAACTGAAATTACAGTTACTATAGAGTTAAGATGCGATCTATAATGTGCAACACAACAATGCAAAGTATTTATCTGTCATGTTGTAGCTACAATTGGAATATAAAGAATATATGTAACCCTGGACCACAAAACCAGTCATGAGGGTCTATTTTTTTAAACTGAGATATATAGATCATCTGAAAGCAGAATAAATAAGCTCTCCATTGATGTACGGCTTGAAAATCTGAAATCTGAGAGTGCAAAAAAATCTAAATACTGAGCAAATCGCCTTTAAAGTTGTCCAAATAAAGTCCTTAGCAACGCATATTACTACTAATTTTTTTTGTACCCATACAATTTGCCACAAATATGCCCGTGCGACTTAAGACTGGTTTTGTGTTCCAGGATTACATATGATAAACAAACATTAATGTTTTGGTATAATTCAAATATACACTGCCGTTCAAAAGTTTGGGGTGAGTACAATTTCTTTTTAAAGGAATTAATACTTAACAAGGATACATGAAATTGATCAAATTCTACATTGTGACAAAAGATTTCAGTAACACTTTAGGATAGGGAACACGTATTCACTATTAACTACAACTTTCGCCTCAGTAAACTAATTTACTGCTTATTAATAGTTGGTAAGGTAGTTTTTGTAACATTTAAGTTTAGGTATTGGGTAGGATTAAAGGTTAGTTCACCCAAAAATGAAAATTAGCCCATGATTTCCTCACCCTCAAGCCATCCTACGTGTATATGACATATAATTCTTTCAGACGAATACAATCAGAGTTATATTAGAAAAGTCCTGGCTAATCCAAGCTTTATAATGGCAGTGACTGTGGCTCTGTTTTTGAAGTTCATAAAAGTGCATCCGTCCATCATTTAATGTGCTCCACGCGGCTCCGGGGGGTTAATAAAGGCCTTCTGAAGCAAATCGATGTGTTTGTGTAAGAAAAATATCCATATTTAAAACTTTATAAAGTAAATCATCTAGCTTCTGGCCGATCGCCTTCCGTATATACAATTTACGGAAAAAGTGTAGCGCCTCCCGCAGTTCTAAATGCTTACGCTACATCTGACAGACATCTTCAGAAGGCCTTTATTGACCCCCCGGAGCCGCGTGGAGCAGTTATGATGGATATAGATGCACTTTTATGGACTTCAAAAACAGCCACAATCACTGCCATTATAAAGCTTGGATTAGCCAGGACATTTTTAATATAACTCCGATTTTATTGAGGGTGACTAAATCATGAGCTAATTTTAAATTTTGGGTAAACTATCCCTTTAAGGGATGCAGAATATTTAAGAAATAAATGCTATTCTTTTGAACTTTCTGTTCATCAAAGAAGCACCAAATCAGCATATTCGAATGATTTTGTTGTTATTAATGTGTTAAATTAAAAGCAGTTCAACTTTTGACACACAGCGGATCTGGTCGCACATTCTAGCAGTTTTGTTTCCCATGATGCATCACTCGCTTGAGCACACACAGATATGGGTTCAAGGTGTGCAGGCGTACATATGTACAGATGGATGAGGTGAGACGGGCTGCTGTGTTAGAGGATCAAGTGTTTGTGTGGTAGTAAAAGGGCAAAGTCACTCACACTCTTGCGTATGTTGACGCGAGGTTTAGGGACAGGTTTGGAGGGTTTGCTGTCGAAGCTCTCGGGTAGAGTGGATGAGCCGTGGCCGCTCTTTCTGGCCTGCAGGGCCAACTGATACGCCACCTCAAACGCCTGGCCCAACGTCAAGATAATCTCATAGGCCAGATTCTGTTTGAAAAAAAGAGATGATGAGAGATGCTCTTTCAAAAATCAACTTGTGGTGATCTGCGCTGTTACAAATCAGCTGAGAAAACGTTGAAAAAGCCTTCAAGATTCCAGTGTGCAAGATTCCATTTAGTGCTACTACGTTTGCCAGCATTTTACCACTTTTCTTCCATAATTTCAGAGCTTAGTGATTTTTAAATGATTAAAAACATGCTTTAAGCATGATATAAATGATTCATGTGTTGTGACTAGCTGAAGCAGACAGCTCTGTGGTGTTACTGTGACAGACTGTAACTAAACAGACATTTTCTTTAAAAAGAACCCCGCCATAGCCTTTTAAGCTAACAAAAGTAGTTTATATTTAAAATGACAACACAGGTGCTAAAATTTGATATTTAAGTTTTGATGAAAACTTGTCAGATCTACCAAGTGTTTTCACAGACAATTTTTAGAATCTCGTCATAGAAAATAGTTACACTAGGCACTGAATCTTCGGAAAAGGTCAAATATAAAATTAATATACATTTAAATAATGAACATTACAAATGAACAGTAGGATACTTTCTATGTTTTGCCTCTTATTTTGGCCTTTTTTCATTAATTTGATGATTTTTTTTTTTCATGATTTTTTAAAACATTTTCTACTAATCATACCCCAGTCTTAGGCCTAGTGCCAGATTAAAATGCATGTTTGAGCTGTTTTAACTGAAGCAACTTGCACTGAAATATCTTAAAAGATGTCAGTGCCATTGTTTTGTCTCACGATGCACACCAGTAATGTTTTTTCTAAGGCATGTTTATAAATGTTACTCAAATGTCCTAAGTGAACTAAGGGCTAGTCCAGGTTAAATCTAAGCCATGCCTGTGAAACCAGACCTTAAGGCCCGTTCACACTAAGGACGATAACTATAAAGTCAACGATAAAAGTTTAGGGCCAGATTTACTAACAGCTTGCGCCAGTGCAAACCCTCTTTAAAGACACGCAGTGATAAATTAGTGCTGAAAAGGCGTGGACGGGGTTATTTTTGCGGCTGACCTTATTGCATATGCATTTGTAGGATTTACCGCCCAAAAAGACAAGACAATAACGGGTAGATTGCGCTGGTCATAATGGAAATGATCCGGCTGCGTCCGTGTTCATTAATTTGCGCTGCGTCAATAAATCACGTGCAGAACTGTCCACTCCCATCGGCGCATTTATCGAATTGCGCTTTCACGCTAATTTGCCATGCTTAGTAAATCTGGCCCATAGTTCTAAAAATCGTTATCAATACTAAAGAATATCAGAGTTCACACCACAGCTATAACGATAACGACACAGAGAAACAATATCGTTGGAATCACTTTCGGAACGATTTTATCCAGCTGACGAACCATAAAAGCACTGTCAGCCAATCGGAATCCATCCTGCTGTTACGAGCTTCAGCATTTAAAGCAGCAGAAAAGCACGCGCTTAGAATAAACAGAACGATATCGTCCGCTGGTGTGGCTGCAAATATAGTTATCTTTACAGTTATCGTCCTTGGTGTGAACGGGCCTTTAGAGTAATAATCAAATACACCTCCACCAATATTTTATTAATAATTTCATTTTTATGTATGAAATGTGGAATTCCTCAAACATGATTTTGCAACACTTGTGCATTTGTGAGTTGTGCAAGTGAGCTTTAATGGATGTTTCAGTTTTGTTTATGCTTTATAAGACATGGGTTTATTTATTATATGCTACTAACCACATCGAAAGCTGTAAACACGTGGCAGTAATGATGGCTGGATTTCAGGTCCTTGGTGATGTAGGCAAATGTGGACAGATCTTCAGGGTCCTGCGCGGCACACGAGATATTCCTGATCTCATGCTCAGCTATGATGTTCTAAACATCGGAGAAAGGGAGCAAAATAAGAGAAAAACAATCAGATTTAAATGCGTCTTTGTTTAATAACAATATCTGTCTATTCTGTGCTCATTTTGTGTGATTATAAAATATATCATGATTCAAAAACAGAATGGCACTTTCTGTCATATCTATTCGAGGCTTTATCAGAATAATGTAATGTTCTTTATCTTAATTTCTTTAGTGACAAGCAATTTATTGCGATTGATTATTCAATTACATTTTTATATTGACTGACAGCCCTAATTTCTATCTTATCAAGGAGATGAAAGTTACAATTATAATCGGTGTATAAATTGAGTTTTAAAACAGGTAATTGCAGATGATTACCTTGTTAGTGGCATCGATAAACTTGACGCCCTTATAGGAGACAGACAGTACTATGGTGGGGATCTTCTTCATCTGTTCTGTAGACTTCTTACGGAGAGGATGAGAGGAGGAGAGATCAGCAGACAGTCTTATAGTCTCCCGCATTAACATTCATGAGGCCCCATCACACACTGACTGAGATCTGCCTAATACAAACTCAAACACACACTAAATTATTTACACCAGTAATGCCCTTCAGTCCCCTGCAATAACCCAGATAGTGTGCCATCTCATGAGACAAATGAAAAAGGGGCAAAATTACATTGTGCACTGTTTAAAACGTGGCCTTATTTGGTTTGAAAGTTGATGATGATATATACCGCATATAGTGCTGCTGGGAAAAAACTTTTTTAGCTGGTCTCCCGGTCTGGTCAAGCTGGTCAGCCAGCAGGAGACAAGATGTCAAGTGGCCAAAACCTCTATAAAACCAGCAAACCAGACCAGGTTGGGAGACCACCTCAGGCTGCAGGAGGCATAAATCACATGCAGCCGAGGATGATGATGATGATGATGATGAACTGCAGAGAGTCAGAATTCATTTTCATACATTCCTACGCCGTCATATCAGCTGTCGGAGTGGAATATGTATTCATCTGGACCTCATTTCCCCTCTCGCTCTCACTGTCAGTGATTTCCCGTGCATCAGCGGCTCTCTACCGCACTGTACCTGTCAAAATATTCTGCTTAAAACAAAGAGCGAGAGATGGAGGACCTAAATTTACACCCTCTGAATGTATTAATGTGTTTGTGAAGAAGCAAGGGGTGGCTGGTCTCAAACTCTCTCTGCTTCATCGAAAAGTGCAGCGGGGAGCAGAAAGGAGAGAGATGGAGAACAGATGGTGCTGTACATGCATACAAAAACAGAGCGGGCGAACTGTCCTGCAGCGTTAAATAATCTAATGAGAACGGGGCCATTGATGTGAAAAGAAAAGGTATTTTGAGGTAAAGCGAGGTTAATGCATTCATACGCTGTGGGAAGTAGGAGTCCACGGGTTCGTTCGATTCCCTAACGTATCGTCTTGCGTGTGTGTAAATAGTAAAAAAGTACGCTGTGTGCTCTCGTAGTCCTGTTTTCTCAATGACTGTGTGTCATAGTGACCTGAGGGCAGGAGGAGCATGACTGGACAGATCGTTTAGCGGTTGCCATGGTGACACAACTCTTACCCTCATTTTTGCGCAGGCATCATGCGTGGACTCTGTACCGCGCAACTCCTTCACCAACATAGACCCCAGATACTGCAGAACAAACACAACCAGAAATTGAGCAACACGTAAATTATTTTGTGTGTGCTTATATGTATACAAATGGATGTATATAAGACCACCTCAGTGTTCAGATTATTCTTCAATTGTATGATTTTTTTTTTTTTTTACCATTTCCCCAAGATTTTCTTTCCCAACAGATTGAACAGATCGTGTGTCACTGTGAGTAAACCTGTCAGATAAATCAATAACTGAAAGGAAATGTAGCCGTGTACACTGAAGTGTTGTAGGAACAGATCGGTCGGAAAGAGCTTAGTTGTGCTGTGATCTGGTGAAGTGGTACGCTGCACTGCTGAGTATCAGACAAGGACAACCTTGAGAGCCAGCAGGCTGTGTATCACATGAAAGCAATCTGGCATCTACCATCAGGATGTGTGATAGTATTTTGTAAAGCATTCAGTTAATGTAAAACCCAGTCATCTTAAGACTAGAGGAGACTTTAATGTTGACTGGCAAGACTGTCAGAACCTGTACTACCTGTACTAAACTGTACTACTCATTTTCAATCACAAAATTAAATGCATCTTATTTCCAAACCCACTCTAGACCATTAATGTGCATTACATTGATCACAGCTATATGATTTTAATCAATCACTTTTTGTAATCGTAGTTTAATTGATTTTTATTACATTTTATATTTCTTTGTTTTTGAATTTTCTTTATATTTATTAGATTTATTGATTTCAGTATTTTGTTGTAATATTTTTATTTTATTTTTTATTTCATTTATTTTACTTCCTGTATAATCATTTTAGATTTTAATTACTTTTATTTTAATTTTTTTATTATTTAATTTGCGGTATTAATGTATACAGTAATATAACAAAAATAAAAGTACAGTAAAATATTTATACAGTTTTTGTGCTCATGTTTGTCAGTGGAGTGTCTCATTACTGACTTGATTTTAGGCATCATGAGAGTCAGGATCACCATCGTTTAAGTTTAATATCAGTTTATACATTGTTAAAAAAAACAAAAAAACATTTACTGCTAGTCGGATAGGCACTGTCGAGAGATTCTGGATTCCTTCACAGTTCAACACTGAGAATAAACTCGAAACTTGACCTTTGGCCTCTGTGGTTCAGTCACACAGTTACATGTATGGATTCTGTTCATAAACTCCATCAGTGTTTTTTGGCACTGGAGAATAAGCCAATCAAATTTACATGGTTGTTGCTAGGAAACAGAGTGGGTTTATGTAAGCTAATACTAGAGATGCACGGGCCCAGAGAGAGCTGAAAAAAGCGGTATTGATTGAAGGTTAAAACACCATTATTCACCACCGAATAACTAAAGGACT
Organism: Paracanthobrama guichenoti; assembly: GCA_018749465.1. Taxonomy (NCBI): domain Eukaryota; kingdom Metazoa; phylum Chordata; class Actinopteri; order Cypriniformes; family Gobionidae; genus Paracanthobrama; species Paracanthobrama guichenoti. Next base: position 10,902,329 of record CM031946.1, read on the forward strand.
CGTAGATAGCTTTCACGTTCGCTTTTCTCCTTCGTTATCTGATGGCGTGCAGGAGCCCACCAAGGCCGCATCCACTTCTAAATTCTTTGTACGCTCACATTTCACTTTTTTTTTTTTTAGTTCCTGTAGGGTTTTTGCAAGAAAATCTGAGAAACATTCATCATTTATCACAATTAACACCCACACTTACATATGCTTCATAGTCACATGACTGGAATATAAGCTTCTCAGGATGGTGCTGCCAGTACTGCACCGGCGTAGATGATGTCGCCTCGTTCGGAGGCCGTAACGTGATTGGCTCGCACCATTCACCTTGCTAAAAAAATAATGAAAAAACATAAATATTAGTAATTATATCAAGGTCTAGCGTTTAGGTTATTAATATATATTAGTGCTGTCAAATCGATTAATCGCATCCAAAATAAAAGTTTGTGTTTACATATGTGTGTGTACTATGTATGACTATTATGTATATATAAATACACACTCATTCATGTGTATATTTAAGAAATATTTGCATGTATATACTGTATATATATATATATATATATATATATATATATATATATATATATATATATATATATATATATATATATATTTATACAATGTATATTTTATATATAAATATAACAAAGTTTTATTAAATATATACATGCATGTGTGTATTTATATATACATAATTATACACAGTACACAAATAATATATATATATATATATATATATATATATATATATATATATATATATATATATATATATATATATATATAATCTAGTATATGATAATCAGTTTTATGGCCTTTTCTTGCTCTTTCACTGTTTTTCTTAGTCTCTCTCTCCCTTCCTCTGTCATGATATATGGATCCACAGGGCAGGAAAGAAGACTGATGATGATAATGATGATGATAATAATAATAATAATAATAATAATAATAATAAACAAGAAGTAAAATAAAATAAATGTTTTTATAATCTTTAATTACATTTTTATTTTGCTCGAGCACTGAATAATTATTATTAGTAAAATAAAAGTAGTAAAATAAAATACAATAAAAATAAATTCAATATTTTCATAAACATGGTTCAATAATTAACGAACTAATTAATTAACTAATAAAAAATAAATATGTAACTTGCGCCAGCAAATGTTTTAATATATATTTGATCACTTAACCGAGTAGAGTACATAATCATTGGATAATCATAGATTTCTGGAGCGCAGGATTCAGAATGTAACTAATGTAAGCTTTTTTTTTGTCACTCTTTTGATCTTTTTCTTTTTTTCTCTCTCCTCTCCCTCTCTGTGATGATGTATGGATCCACAGGGCAGGAAAAACTGATAAAGGCTAAAAGAGGAGGAGGACGTAAGGGTTTTTTGTAAGCTTTTGTCATTACGCTCAGTGCAATAACTCATTCTATTCACAATCACTGCAAAACACAGGCACACACATCACTGATAAGCTCACAACGAGAGATCCTGGCCACAACACATTCACAAACACACACACTGATTTATTGAGATTCTATCCGGACATAAAGGTGCACAAAGCACAATTGATCACACCAACACACGCAGAGGGGAGTAGTGCACTTGACGCAAGTGCACTAACTCACCATACTGACTTGTGCCATCTGTCTCTCTAGTTTGGAGCGCGGCACGTCCTCAAAGTAGTTGTCGTTACGTCTGCGTCTGGCGTCGGCCTGCATGATGAGATGCTGGACGTCCAGAGAGCCGGCGTTGGGGTAGGCCTGATTCAGAGACGGGGACAGCTGAGGGGGAGTGTGGTTCCCGGTGGGCTCCTGAGGGAGGGCGACAGAGAAATGGTTTTTGGTGGTTAGCAGGGTGGTTAGTGAAGAAACTGCCATGAGATGAATGGGAATGCTAACGGAGTGCTTTCTCCAGGGACTTTCTCATTCGAGGTCTGGTTGTGCGCCTGTTTTTGGTTGATGTTTGTGTTTGAATTCATTTTTTAGTCATATGACCCACTGTTCTCGTCCTTTGAATAAAAAGAAATATATAAGCTGTGGCCCAAAGGAAATCTGATTTCTATTAACTGGCTTTTGCATCGATTGGAGTCCTAGAAAAGAGGCTGAGGAGGCCTTGCTGCGTTTGAGAGCATCTGCCTGATCCAGCCTGGAAGATCAAGTTAAATCCCTGGAGTGGCTCAGGCCATAAGAATGCCACAGGATAAGAGCAAATCATACAGAAAGTGACATTTCTCTATAAAAATTTTGAGGAACAGGATAAAAAACTATGCATACACACATACAAACATAAAATCCAACATACATTATGGGTGACATTTAGGATGAACATTCAATTTATCGTTGCTTGGTGACTGAAAACATAACAGACATAGTGTGAGGGGAGTTTGTGATTTCTACTCACCCTTAGAGAGATGGCCCGTGGTGGTTTCTGTGGCGGGTCTTCGTGCAGTCGATCTCCAAGTGATGCGAGTATTCTTTTCCTGTGGCCGATCAAATTAATCTTAAGAACCTGAAAAAGAGAAAGAGAGACAAAGAAAAGTGAGTGCTGTGCATTTAGTCCTCTGTACGTTTGGGGGCAAACAAATTCACTACAGCTGTGTCGCTTGCTTTGTTAATACATAATTTGCTCAATAATAATAATAATAAATACATACATAAATAAATAAATAAATAAACAAACAAACAATATTTTCATATACTTTAATAAAAATGTAACTTGCTCCAGTTAATTTCCTTTCTCATTGATGTTACTTAGACCACACAGTATATTGTATAATGTTAACTCATGTTCGGTGTGCAATGAATTGTGACAACAATTCTTGCTGACTTGCTAAATCCTCTTAAACAGCCCTGTGCCATGTTTCAATAAAGTCATTATAGTTTGCTCAGTACAAACAGTGCCTTCTTTCCATAATTTCTTTAGTGAATTGGGTATAAAATTACACAGACAGCATGTGCAAATAAATTATTCTGCCTCTTTATTTTCACTTCCTGTCTGTTTTATGCAACTAGAACTATTTTTTTGTGTTTGTCCACAAGAGCTTTTGTATTATTGTCTAGTGTTCATCAGGGGTGTAATAACAGTAAAATATGGTCATTGAAGCACCCTGGTCAATCTGATGAAACCTAAAGAACACACACACACAAAACTCTTTCTTTTGCCAACTGCCCTATTTCTTTCTCTCTCACCAAAAAACACACACACACATAAATACGACAACCTCGATGTACAGGGAATTACTCCACCCAATTAATGAGCATACATAAAGATTGTTCTGTCTCTCATTTGAGCCATTAGTGTTAACCAGGTTGCAGCGAAACATCAAATGCATGTAAAGAAACCCACTTTAGTCACAACACACACATGGTGGCTTCTCATTGGCTCATTCTCATTTCTGTCCCTATAGCAACAATCTTCTCTAGCTTCATTTATAATGATCGCTATTTTACCCTAGAAAATTGAATCAATGGGAGGACATTTCCTTTCAGCACAAATCATGGTTTTCAATTAAGACATAGTGTCCGGGAATTGTCCGTCAGATGACCTGCATTATGCTGATGAAGGAGCAGGCTCTAATATTTAAAAAAAAAATCCTTTTGACACTAATTTCCACACTTTTTGCAAAATAATCGACTGAATGAATTCAGGCTGAGCTGTAGGTTTTGAATGATTCACTGAGAAAAAGAAGTTTTACTTTTCAATATATCTAGCTAAATGTTTTAGAGCAGATCAGCTAGAACAATATATATTCCCTATATAAATGTCCATTATTTTTAAAATCCCCTAAAATGTACAGGTTTTCTACAATTAGTACACAATTTTATAGTAATTATATGGACCAAGCAAACTAATAGTTACAGTATTTATACTGGTATTTAAACAGTATTTAAACAAAATTTTACTGATTGTTTGGAGACGCTGTTATAAGAAGTGATCCAGTATACTGAAATTCTTGACTTATTCTTGTTTAAAGGTGTGTGAATGAATAGTACACTCTCAGAAAAAAGGTTAAATAGGGTTCTATATAGATTATATATACAAGGAGAAATGTCTTAAATGATTGCATAATACTTTCATGTTAAACAGAGTATTTCATTTTTTCTAGTGATATGTATGTTTACGCTAATCAAAATAAAAATAAATTAAAACAAAATGAATTAAAACTAAATCCATAAAATTATTGGAACCCCTAAAAGTTTCTATACATGAAGTGCCTGACAGAAGCCTATAAGGTTCCAAATAGAACCTTTCCTTCCAAGTGTGTATACATATTTAGTTCTCAACCATTCTCTCTCACACACACACACACACACACACACACACACACACAGTCCAATTTAATATAGTACCAGAAACAGAAAGTACCCAGTCAAAGAAAGGAAAAACAAATGTTTGCAGGCTACACAATTGTTCATACTGGATAGAATACCTCCATCTTCATTGGCAGAATTGCTTACAAGTGCCACATATTTTAATGCTCTGTGTTAATGATCCCCTGTGTTTCTCTTCGAAGCTTCTCATGTCTAAAATCGATTTGTGTAAGGAGGTTTAGGACTGTGGGCACCAGAGGCTCATTAACCCTGTTTAAACCCTCTGGAGATGGCACAAACAAGCCGATGTGAAGCAGCCGGCAGCCGTTCTCCCTCAGGCCCACACGCTGGCCAGATTACAGGTGGTTAGGGCAACAGAGACTGAAACTGGACTGAAAACCCTTCAGGACTACAGCAGGATGTGTGCTCGCTGAAATTAGACAGTCTGCTTGAGATAATTTGCCATTTTGGGAGTTTAAACCACACAAAATGTGATTTCAACGTGCCTGGAGCATTCACATGAGAAATAAAGTGCACAAAAAACCCCCACTGCTATGCCTGTCTGAAGCAGTCAGGCTTGTGTTTTTGACTACTGACATAAAGTCTGGTCCACTTTGCACGTTATTCTGGCCAAGAAAAATTCCTGCTCAGTTCTTGGAAGTGCTGGGTAATATAGAGACATACATAATACATACCTTTTATTACATATTTCAAAACAATTTAATACACACATATGTTCTTAGGTATTTCATCTGAAATACTGTAAAACTACCAATGCACAATATAATCGGTATCATATCGGATCATCATTCAATCATTCAAAGTTTTATCGCATCGGCTGATATATTTAACTCTTTCCTCGCCATTGACAGAATTTTGGGCTTTCCGTGTTTTATACGGTAGGGGGCACTATTACACATCTTCTGAAAAAGTACTGATCAAAACACAAGGCGTAAAAGAATATGTAAAAGAATGCGATCACCAACATTAAACGGCATATAAATCAAAACTGCCTAATGTTACTGGATGAAATGTTGATCCAGGACGAGCTATAGGACTGTGAAGCTTTGGGGGTGTTGATGGACTCGATCAATTCCATCTGCGTTTTGATCGTCGCTCTGAATCCGATCTAGATGCAGTCTCAGCATTTTGCTCAAAATTTTGCTTTTTATTTAAACAAACTTACCAACGTTCAAGTGTTGATAAAGAAAAAGAATGCATTAAGCTAGAATAAAACCAAACTCCCTTTAAGACAAGTCATTTCCCTCGGCGGCCATCTTTGAAAGACCTCTCAGGCAACTCCTATCTCTTTAAATGGGGAAACATCAAATTCTCCAAAACTGACAACAACTGTCTCATAAATTTTGTTTCTAAATGCTCGAATCATGACAAAAAGTATATATATTTTCAGGCTGGACAAAGCTAATGCGCGTCTCAGAACACTGCCTGTTTCTCTAACAACTGGAGCTAACAGCTGCAGTGACGCAATGACTTTCCTAATCAACGATTGGCTCTTTCATTTAAAAGGCGGGGCTTATTCACCATATTGGGCATTGCACTTTCTCCCATTCATAAGTAATCGGAGTGCACCGTATTCCTATATATATATATTCCTATATATCGTTTTTTTTTTTTTTTTTTTTTTTTTTTTTTTTTTTTTTTTTTTTTTTTAATATAGCAGAGGCTCTGTTCTGTCTTTTAATATATTGCATGTTCAGATATTCATACAAAAAAAAATATTCTTGGGACCATGACATTTTTGTGAAAATGATCAAAAACACTGGCTGTGACTAGAAACTTAATAAAATAAAAATAAAAACACTGGAGGGGAAAGAGTTAACTTTGCATGTTAATGTCCTCTATTTATGTGTACATATATATTTTTTATTTTTATTTTGCCGTCATCTAACACTGACAATGTTATTCTTTAAAAACACTAATAATTGAATTATTCTTTAAATGTAATCTTTGGCAAACCTCAAAATGAATATGCATTTTTCATGTTATATTATAATGTTATGCCTAAAATGACTTGCATTTCATTTTAGTATTTATAGTCTATATGCATACATAAAAACAAAATGCTATTGGATTTTAATATCTTATTTTAAAATGATTCGAACGATGACATGGTAGTGTCTACAAAAGTTTGTACCTTGCCAGCATTTTGACTAGAAAAGTTCCTTGTATGCAATAATAATAATTAGCTCTTGTAAACTTCTGCAGTAAAGCCAGCCAATCAGATCAAGGCCTGCAATCTTAAGAATGTTCATGCCATTCTTGTAGCCAGTATGCATCAGTGGGTCTTTGAATCTGAGGCACAGGCTACAGATACGCAGAAGTTAATATAAGCTATTTATATTCCCGCACGCATGCCATTGCAGCAGGAAACAGACAAACAAAAGGAGAGAAAACAGGAGGAAATGAACAAAGAGGGTATGCGGAGTGGGTAAGGTTCAGTATTGCCTTACTGCATGACAGTAAAAAGCAGAGGAGATTGAATTTAATTTAAATGCAAATGTGTAGAGCAGGCTGCAGCAGAGATGCAATGTGGCATAGAGGAATACTGTACAGACCGGAAGACGGCGCAAACGGCTCTATCACACGAGAGGCGCTCGGATGATATGCATAAGCTTCGCATTACACATGCAGCAAGGGTGATAAAGAGAAGCAGCCATGCGTTTTAATCACTGCGACTGCTCGTGAACATAACCGCACCGCCGGGTACAGTATGCTGACTGCAGTCCTGTATCTTAAAGCTACTGAGAGCTGCATCCTAATTTACATACTAACTGTACTATATATGATTAGGATTCATAGTACACTGAAAATAGGTGCCTGGATGGCTTTTTTGGTAGATTTTCATGTCTCCGTGAATAATTTCTGGGGTAATACTGGCCAAAAGCCCTTGTGCTACGGAAAAGGACATTGTGACGGTTCTCTTTCGACTTTTTCAGTAGCAGTTTTTAAGTGTGTGAACCTCAAAGTAACAATGAGGATGCCTTCAATAAGCATGAGCGAAACAAATTTATTTAAACCGGTCTCTCACACAAATTGTTGCATTCGATTGAAGGTGCACTCTGTAAATTTTAGCGGCATCCAGTGGTGAGGTTGCGAATTGCAACCACCCACCGCTCACCTGAGACAGCAGAGAGTAGCTAGTTCTCTGTGGAGAAGTTTGCCCACTTAGGGCTACTGTAGAAACATGGAAGCGCAAAATGGGGACTCCACTGTAAGGGGACCCGATAGAATGTGATAGAAATGCGTCACATAGAAATGGCTCATTCTACGGTAATAATTTACGGTAAGAATTTCTGTCAACAGATCCTCATAAATACTACACACTGCACCTTTAAATTCAAATTACACATATTTGTTAACTTCTCATTTCTTGATTGAGTTAGCTAGATGTTTACCCTATACTAACACAAACGGTACACGACAAAGAGGTCTGTTAAAATAGTTAACAAAAAAACTAACTGAAATAAGTAAAAAGTTGAAGTACTACACTTACAAAACATTTGCATGTTGCTCTCAGACTATAATTTCCCTTTAAATAAATGACTCTTGATAAAAATGGTTGCTGCATCCAAAATCGAACCCTTCCCTACTATATAGTATGCTAAAAGCAGTACACCGACAGAGTAGTATGTCTGAATACATAGTATTTTAAAAAAGTACCTGGATGACCTACTACTGTACTTCAGCAAAGATTCTGAACTGCGCTTTAGATGGACACTTTACATTCCTATGAGGCCACAGGAGAGGATTTATGAATGGCAGTGAAGCAATGCAGCTGATGGTAGTAGGCCACATGACAGTTAAAACATGGCGGATATTGTACATCTGAATTTCATTCATTCTATCCATATTCATACTATATAGAACATACTTTTTAACGGTTGCAAAGTAAATACAAATTCAAATGTAATTCCTATTCAGGCAGTAGGCTATGCGATTTCAGACGCACCACGTGATTCTGCTGTGAAAGAGACCCTGGAACGTGTTAGTGTGTAAACTCTGATTGAGAAACAACCAATTGCTTTTCAGGACATTACAGTGCAACTGCCGTTATACAACAGCACACTGCTGACCTTTCAAATCCGAAATCTTAATTTGCGACAAATTAATGCAGCCGTATTAGAGTGTTTATCTGCCAGCCAGTTAGTCCTATGTGACGCCTAATCAGGCAGATCCTCATTGTGCATTCATTGGACAAAGAAAATCAGGGAGTGTGTGAAAGATTTGGCCGCTCTGTAAAAAAAAAAGAGCAGCACACACCAGAGAGACCATTGACATTTGTACACAATAACTGAAGTACTCTTAAAACATTCATCTGTTTCATGTGTAATGGAGTCTTGTGCGTTCTCTTCCTTTCTGTGGGTGTAATTGCTGCAGTGTTGGATGTAAAATGACAGTTAATCCCATTAGATTAGAGAAAGTGAGCAGGAAGCAGGTCTGAAGAGGGATTAACCTCCGCGGTCCAGCGGCAGGAGAGTAATCACACCAGACGTGCACAAACTTGTGAGTCTGAAACATGTTGACATGGACATCCTTTAAGGGGCTGATATACACACACACACACACACACACACAAACAGACACACACTCTTCTATACCAGTTAAATATGCAGAGACAAATATACAGTACGAATGTCATTCGACAGCTGATTTTCCCCAAACATTTCTCATTTCCCCAAATAGCTTGACACAGCAACCAATGGGAGATTGTTCGGGAAACCTGTTATGGTTATTTTGGTGATGCTATTGGCACAGAAATTAAACATTTAATCTTTAACACACGTTCCTGGTCTTGTCCATGACGCAGCAGTGTTGTTTTAGTATTATTTATATTCAATTATTGTATTTTTTTATATTTTAAATTTGCTTTTGTATTTTAGAAATATCCATTGGAATTTTAGTTTAAGTTTTAGCAATTTTGTTGTGCTTTTGTCATTTATTAGTTGTTTTTTTTATATTTCCATTTAGATTTATTTTATATTTTTTGTATTGCAGTTTTAGTAATTTTAGCACTACTTAAACTTACTTTATTTCAGTTAATTGCCAAGGCAACATTTTTCCCATCTAATTATTTCAGCTTTAGTTAACAATAACAATACTACAGTGCTCAAAAATATTAATCTTTTATTAAAATGTTTTTCACTTCTGAAATTATTTTCCTTTTTGACTGACGTTAACTAGGTCAGGGACCACCTGGATGCAAAACACATCTTAAATTAGCCTAAGTTGGTTAGCTCATCTAAAGTAGTTCTACCAGCCGGGTCAGGCCGGACTGAGAGCTGGTTTTAGAGAGGTTTTGGACACTTTTCAGTAGATCAGGTCAGAAGACCAGCTGGCTACCTAGATAAACCCACTAGGCACCAGCTTGGCCAGGTTAGAAGACCATCTTTAACTAAATCCAGCTTAAACAAGGTAAGACCTACAAATCATCTTAGAATTTCCAGCAGGGTAAAGAAAGTGAATATCAAAATAGGTGTTTAGGCATAGTTTTAGACTACCAAAAGGGGACCTTTCTAAAACCATGAAATCATTTAATACCGGTTGATGTGAAGGTCCCAAGAATATGTTTTTTTTTTGTTCTCTAGAAAGACTTCAGATAAGACTGCAAATGCAATAACAGTAAATAATTACTTTTTTAACCACTACAATTGGTATGTTCGAGATGCTCTCAACGATGAACTTGGTCCAGGTCACATAGCTTCTTGAAAAAAGTGGTTGTTGTCGGTGTTTGGTTCCATTTTTGTAAGTAATGTCCATTTATGTCAATCAATTCTTGATGGATCCAATCAAGTCCCGCCTTACAATGGTGTTGCTGACCATTCAAATTCACTCGGAAATACGTCATATGGGTAATATGTGCTGCAAAATGCCGTTTGAAGACTGCAAAGCGAAAGGTTAAAACTCCATACGTAAAATGTCTCTATAAAGATCAAGCTCTTCTTTAAAGGTCAGGTCAGGCCAAAGCAATACTCCACAGCCACATAACTCTCTATGATCTCATGCTTGAGGCACCAGCAGACATAAGTAATAGAGCTCAGAATGAGTTGTGGTATGGATGAGCAGTTCCTCCTAATTGCGGGAGCTGAGGCGCAGAGGCCTGTCTGGTGGGGAGGATGTGAATACAGTACTGTTTGTGCTTACAGCAGCATTCGTGCATTGGATTTTAATGAACTGGGAAACACAAAGTCCCATTTTTATTCACCTAGTTTTCCACCTCCATTCCATCCAACACTCCACAACCCAACAATCATCTTGCCAGTAACCAACATCACCATCTGACTAGTCAATTAGTTATTCCCCATTTTTTGTTTTAGTTAACACAACTTCTCTGAGAAGGTTTTAGCATGCTGGCATGCTATAGTGCATTCACAACAAATACCAACCACAACCTTTAAGAAGGAAAAATTAAAAGACCGTTTCTCTGAGAGGGATTTAGCATGCTAACTAATAACATGAGCATTTCTAAGACTGTGTGAACTGCATGATTTTGAGGGAAATTCACAGGTGAGAACTTACCAATGTTCTTTTTAAAATGTGACTGCTACATTCGATTTCATTCTGTTCCTTTCGTCCTTTACCCCTTTATAAACAAAGATCACTGATAGCCCCAAAATTTTATTGTTCAACATTCACTGCATGTTAAAACATCACACTCCAACTTGATCTGGACAATCTAGTATCATTAGAAAGACTTAAGTCTCCAGCTTCGACATTTCACCACTGTTTACGATAAAACTAGGTTGCAGTGACATTAATTTCATAATTTATGTCAAGAGTGCAAAATAATCAGTCTGTAATTTTCGATATTTTGAACAGAATAATTCAGTTCATTCATATTCTCTCACGTCTGCTCAGGTTTCTTTCTGTTCACATAGATGCACTAGACAGCGTCTGTTAGGGCTCTTAGTCCAAAAATGCACATATTTGGAGAAATATTGATTTATTCTCACATTTGCAAAATATTCAGTCATTCAGAATATAATTTATATTAATTATATTCATTATGCAACCTGAATAGCAGAAAGAACATTCAGAGCACACTCTGTTGCTGCTGTTCCTAGTTTGCGTCAGTTATGACTCATCGAGCACTCATTCGATCTGGAGCTATCAATCATCTTTCTGCCTTTCTGGATGTCCTGTCCTGTGCACTTCCTCGTTCTGAGCTTCATGATCAACAAACCCAAAGAAATATCTCTACACGTGAAACAAGCAGCTAATAAACACATTAGTACGATAGTATATGGACTGTGTGTGATTTTCATGCGATTTGGTGCATTTTCATATCAATAATTGATGTTTACATTATAAACGCTAAGTGGGTGTAGCGATTAACTGCGTATAAAAGGCTAACATAACATTTTAACAGCATTAAATGACTAAAATCCACATCGCGATCGGAAGTAAATACAAACATTCAATGGTGGTTTAAAGTGAGTTCTGAGTAAAAGTGTAATATTAATCTTTTAAAGTGTTATGTAGCTTGATGATAATTGTAGATCTAATGCACCTGTCATACCACAAGCTATTCTATTTCATAAACTAATTTGTTAAAAGAATTCACATAATGTCTCAAGAATATGCTTTTTTGTTCTCTAGAAAGATTTCAGATAGGCTAATAAGTGGATTAATGCATAGTGGGATCAAAGTGGTGTAGATGGGCAAGCCATGTAATGCCAGAATAAAGGCTAATAATGGCTGAATACAAAGAAAAGAATAATGAAGATTAGGTCTGATTCACGGCAGAGGTGTGAAAGGTTTGTTGAGTGAGAACAATAGAAACATGAATGGGAAAGTTCTCACCAGACATTAGAGTGCAAATGGGTGTTTATAGGGCAATCAAATAATTTATTAGCATCTTATCAGCATTCTCTAAAAACTCACATGACACGGTCTTATTAAAATGTTTCATAAAATTCATAGATTTAGAGATAACATCCTCAGATTTTAAATGAAGCATGAGCAGGCGTGTGGCATCAGCTTAATTGTTTCTAGTTTCAACGATACAACACATTTTTAAATGTTTATGTTTGAGCTTATATATCTCCATGTTAATAACAGTCTGAGTCTTGGACTGTAATCTCTCAAGTGTCAGCTTTCTAAATATATGTCAGTTATGTGTCTATTCAGAATGACTTATGAGCAGCAACCTTTTTGTTTTGGGTATGTAATTTATGCCCCACTAGCCAAAATGGGGGGTGTGGGGCAAGGGGTTAAGAACGACTTGTCGACTAATCGTTCAAATAACCCACCGACTAGTCAATTATCAAAATAAGATGTTTTTCACATTGCTACCACCACCATTTCTTCCATTTTATTTCTCTTGGCTAATGAGTTGTAAAGCTCACATGATTGGTTGAGTGACCTTTAAGCCCACGAGAACCAGCCGTGAGCACTTTGGTTTCTTCTGCTTGACGTCACCCTTCCATCTCAATCTCTCTCAGTACCTCAATATTTTTTCTTATGGTATAAAATCTTTCCCTTGAAATGCAAAATACCATGTGGCATGTCTGCCTTGCTACAGCGGACTGACTGTAGAGAGCCAATCACAGCAGACATAACAGGCTTTTATTGCCAGGATTACTAGCCAACACAACCCACACAGTGAACGTAATGAGGTCTAGTGTACGTGTGTGTACAATGTGTCCACAAATCTTCCTGATCTCCTGCGTTCTGGGGCTACTTTAGCGGTCTACACGGATTTGCTTGGAACAGCACTTATTTGTTCGTTTTTCCATCACTAGTATTGGCGGGCTTCACACAACTGAAGGACGTTGCTTACGCTGATGCTTCTTGGTGTCCAGCCACAACTAGCCTCCTCAGGAGCCAAATCCAGTACCAACCATTGCAGGTATGATTCAAACAAGCCCAAGGCCACCATCGCCACGGCAACTCGCCGTTATCCGTCTCAGATCCATTTATAACCAGCGCCTCCCAACCAGGGGACAACTGGAAAGGAACCAGAGCCTGCCAGTTACCTAGCAACTATGGAGCGAGTGCTGGTGCTATGCGTAAAAATCCAGCAGGCCTCTGAGGCAACGTAAAGGATATACAGCAGTGCGCCGGACCAATGCTGCGAGGTTCGACTGTGATGAGCCAATGAGGGGACGTGTCACATTTCAGCCTTTACCAATGATAATAAGGAAATACAGCGGTGTGAATCCTACTCTATGCAGGGATCAGAAGGAATCAAGAGAAAAAGTCAGCCTCCAACACAAAGACGAGGAGAAAAAAAAAACGTCATGACAGTTTCTCTCATTTCTCCCTCACTTTCTACACGCATTCTCACTCCTTCTCTCACACACTCCTACTCATTCTAGCACACAAACCCACAGACGTGCCAGACCAAGAATAAAACTGTGGAACATGCAGAAAAATCAAGCAGTACAGAACATTAGTGGGAACAATGCGATTTGACTTAATAGTAAAGACGTGCAAAATTGCATGTTGTCAAAAATGACTAGTTGGTGGGTGGCTTGAACAACTAGCCGACTAATCGGCCTTTAGGAAACAAATAGGCTGACCAGATCAGATACGTTTCTTACATAAGGCGCATTCTTGTGTTAAAAGCAAATGGTTTTAGGGTTTAATTCTTTAAGGGAAATGAATTTAAAAAGACAACTTTTCTGGAAGACTTATACCTTAGCATGACGCTCAAAATACATTTATATTTATATATACATTTTATATCTATATTTTTTCAAAAATATGTGGTTACAGTTTTCATTGTATTTTTGATCAAATAAATGCTCACCAACTAACTAAAACAACCCATTTTTATTTTGATGCATTTTAAAATGTAATTTATTCACGTGATGGCAAAGCTGAATTTTCATAATTACTACTCCAGTCTTCAGTGTCACATGATTCTTCACAAATCATTCTAATATGCCGATTTGGTGCTCAAGAAACATTTCTTTGATTCTTTGATGAATAGAAAGCTAAAAAACAGAATCTTTAGTAACAATATAATCGTCTTTACGGCCTCTTTTGATCAATTTAATGCATCCTTGCTGAATAAAAGTATTTTAAAAAACTTTTGAAAGTTGTAAATACATTTGATATATTTTTTGGACAACCATCATGACCCATCTGTACTAAATAGGCCACTAGACCATTTCCACATAAATGAATAAGAAATGCAATGCCCTAATCCAATATAAATCAAATCAGTAAAGCAATCACGCAACACATAGTACATCAAATCCGTTCCAAATTAATCTCATAAAGTGATCGTCTAAAACAGGCTTGCTTGTGGTGTTAAGAATCTAGTTTTAGTCTACGCTCGCCGCTGTCGACAGCGACATAAGGACCAACAGCAGGCAGATCAACAGCATTAGACCGACAGCCCTGTCACATCCTGCACAGCACCAGGCCGCTGATTGGATCCAAGCTTCAAAACACCACAGGATAAACCAGCAGAGAGCCCGGAAGTGTCCTCGCATGACGCCTGCACCCTACACGGAATGATAGATCTTACTTTTATAGAAGCGGAAACTCTTAACTGGACACATTCTTATTCTTAAGTGGCTCAAAAAACTCACACGCGACCACTGTGGCCTGTTAACGTGGTGTAAAATCACTAGCTAAGACGGCGGGAGGAGATTTACGCTCAACTGACTGATGTCAGGTCTGATATGCCTGTAGTGATGATGGATCAGATCTGTGCAGACGCTGCAGTCAAGTACTACATGTGTAAAACATTCCTTCAAAGCCAACATGAAGCGGCATTCACAACCCATTTTATTTCCGCAACACGGGACGTTTCTGTGTGAGATGGGACTTCAAGTTGACATTCGCTGAAGAGAAATATAAACACTACAAGCTACCTCTAGGACAACTTGGACTGTCCAGAGAAGAAGATTCTGGGAAGTAGCTTGGTGTTTGATCTATTTATTTTAAGAAGGATTGTGTGTTCTTCCTTCTAAACTGCAGATTTGAGCCTTCAAATTCAACAAAAATCTGTGGAATGCTTTAAGACAGTGAAATAACTTGCTCTGTGGCTGGACAGGACTGAAGCCATGCTGAATAATTGATCAAAAGATAAATGCTATATAGGCTGATGCGAGTACACGCACACACACACACAGGCAAACATTTTGCAATGAATATAAGCTCTGTACTTCACACTGGAAGCGAAAAAGCATTAAACAAACTTTTTTCCTCCTTTAGTTTGGCTTTGACATCACAGCACAGGACAGTAGATAATAAAGGGCTTGGGACTGTGTATGTTCTTGTGGGGCCTTCAGCCAATCAGCTCAAATCATGATGTCATTTATATGCAACTCAGGTGATTGGCTCAAAAAAACAAAAACAAAAAAAAAAACATAAAAAATGAGCAAAAATGGCAGACGTCACAACCTGGCATTACAGATCTAATTGTGAGTAACTTGGTTTATATTAAATCATCAGTTGTAGTTAGTGTAAAATGACCAAGTTAAAGTAGTGTAGTTTACCTGAATGCATAAGTGAGCATTTTCAGTCCACACTGCAGTGCTGTACCTTCAGACTCATTAATGCTAATAAGGTGTGTGAAACTAGAGCATCCCCGAACAACTTCCTCCATTCCTTTGACAGGAAAAACCATCTGGAACTGTAGTGAACTACATAAAAACCCCACCCCGGTAAAAAATAAAACCTACCCACCAAAAAATTCCAAAAATCTGGCAAAGTTAAAAGGAAAGAAAAGCTCTGTGAGAACATTTTGGCACACCCTCAGAGACTTCAAAGCTTATTGGCAGCTTTATTTATGTAATGAGGAAGCTTACACCTCAAGCCCCATCCACATGTGGATGGTATAGCTGTGAGATTACGTTTAATACACCAGGGCTGATCCATAGCACAGCAGGTCCCACTTTCATTATGCAACACCGCCTCACTGCTGTTCTGTTCTGATCCTTCGTGACTCTTTCACTGCTGACTGCAGAACTGAACTAATGCAACCTAAAGGAGACGTCTGCCTGCCTTTTCATCCCATAGTCATCCTCACCGCTGCCATCTAAAGATTACGTGGGCCATGAGGTTAACGCTTCGGCTTTAGAAAGTCCAGGAGGCAAGTGTATACACGCACACAACAATGAAGGAATGTACATGGATAGTTGAGGCATTCTGTGTGATATTACAGAATGATATGAATATACAAAAAAATATAAGAACTATATAAATTCATAAAATGAAATGTTTCAGATAAATAAAAATATAATGTATAAAAAATGAAATACATTTACTTTACCAATCATTAAAAAGAATCATTAAAAACAATTTACAGTATGAAAAAATGGATATTCGTTGTGATTTTTGCAAAAGATTATTTAATAGCCGTATTAAATTATTAGTCTTTTATAAAGATTAACTTTAAGTGAATGTTAGATGACAGCAAAAGTAATCTAAATGTAAAAAGTAGGGGAATGCATTCACTATTAAATATACAGTATCAGTTGATAAAATAAAAAAATAAAAAAATCTTATTTTGGCCGATAACCGATATGGTACCGATATATTGCTCATGTAAAAAAAAAAAAACCTCTCTCGACTATTTTAAAAGTAAGTTTCTGGTTATATTTCATGTAGCTCAATTAATATGAGCTCATAAAGCTGCATGCATGATAATTCTAAAACAATTCTCCTGGGAAATTGACATGTCCTGCGGCATGACATGCAATGATCTGAAAAACTATTTTAAATGTCAACTAGCCACATACACAGACTCAAACTAAGGCATACACCGCTGTATGTGAACACACGCACTTCATATACTGTAAACTGAACAGCGTATAAATCGAGCGTGAAGCGTAAAATCACCAAAGTAATAAAGAAACTACAGTAGCTGGGGATGACAAATCACTCACTGACATATGAAAGAAACGGCAAATGTTTAGCAATAAAAGGTGAAAATGCAAGAAAACAGTGGCTGGTGCTGCAGCGAGAGGAGAACAAAAGCTTTAACAGTGCATTAATCTAAAAAAAAAAAAAAACAACAACTAGAGGCAGCACAATCCCTTATAATCCACCTTCTGCTTCACTCTTCCTCCAGTGCCAGTGACTTACCCAGAGTTTCGGAGCTCATTCGTGCAGTCAAGTCCCCCGTTCCCAAACATCCAAGAGCCCTTGCGAGTGTCCTGACCTGCCTTGACAAGCTGCCTCAACTCTCTCGCTCTCTCTTATAAAGTGCTGTGATGCATCACCTCAAAGCTCATCTGAACATGCATATTTGTGTGGTGGCAGATTTTTTCAGTCTTTCTTCTCCAGTCTCCTCACGCTATCAAACCGCAGAGGTTTGTACTCCAGCAACAACGATCTCTGTCTGAACACGTCACCCTTTTCTGCTCCTTCTGCCTTCTCTTGCTCCTCATTCACGCTCTCCGCCTGTTACTATGGATACCCTGCTCCCATCCAGCGAGAAGCCGCTGCGTTCGCGTGCCGTAGTGGGAGTGCAGCGCAGGTGACCGTTTCCTCGACTCGTGAAGCAGTGTGAGACGGGAGACTGAACGTCCTTAACTCACTCTCTGCTTTCTCCTCCTCACTCTCCCATATCCCCTCCCTCTCTCTCTCTCTCTCTCTCTCTCTCTCTCTCTCTCTCTCTCTCTCCGAAGCTTCATTGTTTAACGCGAATTCCAGTGCTCGGCTACTGCACACTGCAGTAAGATTGTGATACATTCATCATGGTCTCATTTGTTCTCATCAGCTTAAGTCTGGTTGCCAACATTTCAGAGTTGGCTGTTGGGAAACATGACTGTCATGTTCACACTGATACACAAACACCAACAGGATTAACACATTGATCCAATGAAACACAACAAGCGCTGAAGTTGCTGTTTGTTGGGGCAGCCTAAAATGGCCTTAATCTGGTTTGTGATCTGTCCTGATCCTTAAGGCTAGTACACAAACACCGACATGACAATTATGGCTCCCGACATTCACAATGTGTAAGGGATATACGTACATACGTGTTATACTTTATAAAGACACCTGACGGAAATAGATTTCTGCAGCAGCGCTCTTTACTTGCCTCACAAGCACAAAAAGCTTGATATATCTGTACCATATTGGTTATCGGTCGATATGAGAGCTTTTTGTTAGTTTATTATTATTATTAATTATTTACTTTATGCAAGCGAAAACTCTTAACTGCACAAATTATCAACCGATAATGGAAACTTAATAGTGCAATAAGTGCATGCCAATTTCCACTATTTTTTTCACCTGTGAATCATCTAATGCTCACTTAAATTTAACATTTAAAAACACCAGTAATTTATTTATAAAAACACTAGTAATTTATTAACACTGGTGAATGTAATCTTTAGCAAATTTTAAAGAAATATCCATTTTTCATACTGTACATTATAATGTTGTGACGCTGAAATTGACTTTGACTAAATTTCTAGTGTTTTTTTATATATATATATATATATATATATATATATATATATATATATATATATATATATATATATATATATATATATATATATATATATATATATAAAAAACAGTATAGAATTTTATTACTGGACATCACATTTATTGGTTATTGGCCATATCTTGACTATAATTATATAATAAGTATATACACAAATATATACACTACTGTTCAAAAAGATTGGGATCAGTAAGATTTTTAAAATAATTTAATACTTTTATATGCATTAAATTGATCAAATGTCACAGTAAAGATTTATAATTTAATATTTCAAATATATGATGTTATTACTTTTTATTAATCAAAGAATCAGGTTTGTCATAAGCTGTTTGTCAAACTGATAATCAGAAATGCATCTTGAAGATAATTTCTGAAGAATTAAGTACTGTACTGCTGAAAATTCAGCTTTTTGCTGTATTTTTGATCAAATAAATTCAGACTTGGTGAGCATAAGACATCTTTCAAAAGCATTAAAAAAACTGTACCAACTTTTGAACACTAATGTAAGGCATAATGTAAAGTCAGCCGGTGGTTTTGTGTCTGTTATGGTGCAAAACAGACAACCTTATAACCCTTATTAAATATTTGACAAGAAATATTGGTAGCACTTTATTTTACAGTTCTGTTCCCCATGTACATACTATGGACTTATTATAATAATTACATTAACTGGGTACTAATCCTGAACCTACCCCTAACCTTAACCAATGTAGTTTCTTAGGTAAGTACACTGTAAGTACACGTACTGTAAAATAAAGTGCAATGGAAATATTGTATGAATTGAAATTACCATTTTGACAGCAGACTGACACAAAACCAGGCCAGCTATATTTAGAAAGAAAAAAAAGTTCAGTTATACAGTTCAGCAATTGTTATACAATAATATTTCACTGCTGAAAGACCAATCAGAATCCAGTATTCCACTAAGCCGTGTAATAAATACATTTTACTGTTTGAAACCCAAGCCTCCTCCATGAACGCCATGCTTAATCTATTTTTATGAGGGCGCTTGGTGACCGTCCTTAAGAAACAGCCCTCTCACGGGCAGCTGGGGCGCGAGGGGCCACTGGATCATCTTGATACCCATCAGCAGGATCTGTACTAGGGGAATAATCTCAGCTCACCCCCACCCTGAGAACAACACTTGCATGGTCATGTGCCAAAAATGTGTGTCAGTATGCGTCAATTCAACACATGAACCCACAGGCCTACCCACCCACACTCGTACATATACAGCACACACACACTTAGATATACAGAACAGCCCTCAATGTGTCTTTTGGTATTAAAGCAAATGTTTTGTCATCGTTAAGGTGTGAGGGAGTGTAATACGGATGCCAAAAGGAAAGAACAGATAGACAGAAAAAAAGGGGAGACTTTGTGTGTGTGTGTGTGTGTGTGTGTGTGTGTGTTTGATGGGCCTGCTGTGTTAACGAAGGCAGTAGCCATCTGCTAGTGTAAGAAAAGACAATTTGCAATCTGTGCATTTGGAGAGGTGACAGGAAGTAATGAAAACAGGAATGCAACACAAAGGACATGGAAACTCATTATAACACACACATATACACACGCAGTCTGTGAATCGTAAGTGTTGGACCACGCACACTTAAAGGATACATGCCCTTACACACTTACTCACACACAAACACGTCAGTTTTGAATCATCCGTACTTCACGCAAGCTGTCTCTATGGTAACTACCGCTAGCAGTCATGGCAACCGGGTAACAGTTGTCAAAAAAACAAGCTAAACTATTATTACGAGCTAAATGACTTCTGACCGCCTACCAACACGACCCAAGCATGGCTAACATTAACCAGAAAACCAGCGGTTGCCGGGAAACACAACTTGGCACAACATGTGACATGAAAGAGCAAGTGCTATTTAAATACATTATACACGGTGGTAACAATCAGAACTGTGCTAAAAATACATACTGCACAAGTCGTAAAATGTCATATAAAGCATTTTAAACATTTCTGTCTTCTACCCAAAACCATTCGTGTAAACTGATGGAGGCTGACCTTATTCACCTTCCAACAGAAAACTACCATAGTAATATGAGTGCACTTTAAAAAGCCACAGGCTTGCGGCCGCCCGTCCATAAGTGTCCAAATACTCCATTTGGTTCAAAACAATTCCAGACTGGTTTGGATGGATTTTGTTTGGGGATTAAGATCATGAGAGATGATAAAAGAGATCAAGGGATGATAAAAATCTATAATTATAACAAATAATGACTACATATAGTATATATTTCCCTTTACAGTGACGGTCACAACATAGAAATAAAAAAAAAAGTACTGTTACGATAATGTTTGTATATGTGTGAGAGAGCAATCATAGAGCTTCTGAGAATGCAGACATGTTGAGCCCTGTTATGAATATTATCAGATGAATGCCTGTGGTAACCCTGAGGCCGAACACACACACACACGCAAGTCTACCGCTCTCTAATAGGGTGAACACACACACACACATACAGGCTCTTACAAGCATGGAATGACGCTGTTGAGACATACAAGAAACATACAAACACGAAGGCTTTGCTGTTTGACATCAGTGGCTTTCGTTTGCTTTACGTCAATGTCTTACACAGAATTACTTTGGGAGGCAAAAACCTGTGTGTCGGAACTGTTCAAAATCAAAACACGATCGTAATTTGGTCATTATTTTAATATTCACAATGAAACTAGCGCAACTCACAAATGGCATCTGCGTTTTGCCCAATTTTTGACATGTAAAATGATCATTTCTGCAAGCTAAAAGCACATAGTTCTTGCAATGTTCATGTGAAATAAATGTGTGATTAGAAAAAGAAAGTGACATTAAACAGATATAAATTATGGTCACACTTTAGATTAGAGTCCAATTCTCACTATTAACTAACTATTAATCACAACATTTGCCTCGATAAACTCTTAATTACTGTTTATTAATAATTAGTAAGGTAGTTATGTTTAGGTATTTGGTAGGATTATGGATTTAGAATATGGGTATGCAGAATAAGGCATTAATATGTGCTTTATAAGTACTAATAAACAGCCAATATCTTAGTAATATGCATGCTAATAAACAACTAGCTAATAGTGAGAATTGGACCCTAAACTAAAGTGTTACCAAAATTATGTAATGTGCAATATGTCACTCGCAAACCTCTAAACATAGATACTTTATTATTTTTATGCATTTAAACTGCTGTTCAAAAGGTTCTGATCGGTAAGATTTTTTATGTTTTTAGAAGAAGTCTCTTATGTTCACCAAGGCTGCATTTATTTGATGAAAAAAAAAAACCAGTAATATTGTGAAATATTATTAAAATGCTAAATAACTGTTTTCCGTTTGAATATATTTTATAACGTAATTTATTTCTGTGATTCAAAGCTGAATTTTCAGCATTACTACTCCAGTCTTCAGTGTCACATGATCCTTCAGAAATCATTCTAATATGATGATTTGCTGCTCGAGAAACATTTATGGTTATCATCAATGTTCAAAAAATATTTGTGTAAAACATTTGTTTTTAGGATTCTTTGATGAATAGAAAGAACAGTATTTATCTGAAATAGAAAGCTTTTGTGACATTGTACTACCGTTCAAAAGTTTTGGGTCAGTAAGAATTTATTTATTTATTTTTTGGGGGAAAGAACTTAAAGAAATTAATACATTTATTCAGCAGGGATGCATTCAATTGAGCAAAAGAGACAGTAAAGACAGCTATAATGTTACAAAAGATTCTATTTAAAATAAAAAGCTGTTCATTTGAACTTTCTATTCATCAAAGAATCCTGAAAAAGGAACGGCAGTGTATATAATATTTAGTACTTAGTACATTTATATATAATATTATCAATGCTTTGGCAATGCAAACTTTCTTTATCACACCAATAAATATTTTAATTTTGAATTGTATGTCATCATTCACTGGCCCAAAAAAAAGAGTGTTGGAGCCATCTAGTGAACAGAAGGTGTATTACAACTTGAGAAGCAGCTGCAAACATTCATGCCATTCATGAAGTTTTATAAAGAACTGGTAAGAAGATGGGATTTTGGAACAAAAGAAATGATGGACTGATCTCAGGCGATCCAAGAGCAAGATCAAACTGTATTTAAATCAGACAACAAATTGTATTTAGCCTTGGTTTAAATGTTATTCTCACTAAATCTACAGACTACTAGAAGATTAAAAGAATCCTAAAAAAAAAAAAAAAAAAAAAAAAAAAAAAAAGTCACAGTTGCCACAAAAATATTAAGCTGCACAACTGTTTTCAACATTGATAATAACAATAAATCTTTCTTTAGCACCAAGACTGGAGTAATGGCTGCCCCACACTTTTGACCTATAGTACAGTTTCACAATTTGATCTAAAATGAACTTTGACCTTATAACACCACCGTGTGCTTGAGTAATTGTGTTTGTGAACAGCAATAAGACAGTGACACATCTTGACACGATCTTGTCCAGTAGCCTCGGCATCTATTGCCCTGAGTGTTTATGGGCTGATTTAATCTGGACTACCACCCACAGATGCTATTCCTCTCTCCCATTGCCCTCTTTCTCTCTCCATACTATCGCTCCTCAATCTCTGAACCAAACTGCTACTGCTGTGCTATCGGTCACCATGTTTTAAGGGTGACATTCTCTAGAAAACGCAAAAACAAGGCAGCATTCTGTCCTGTTTCCCTCAGTCCCTTTCTCTCCCTTCCTCTTCTTGGCTTCAGACGAGGCCACTGCTGTGTACTACACTGCATAAAGTGTCTTCTCTTTCACTCTGAGAGTCTCTCTCAGTCACATTTACAGCAGAGAGTTCAGGACAGCGACCCGGGAGACAGAGGCGCTCTGTGATCTGTCTGAATCGAGGCTCATTAGAGGAAGTTCAGAATGTCCCATTCACACACACACACACACACACACACACACACACACACACACACACACACACACACACACAGTCAAAGAAGATCGCTTTCTCCACATCTACCTGCTTTTTCCATCAGTCCAATCTTGTTAAAGGGATAGTTCAACCAAAAAACAAATGTTTTGTCATTATTTACTCGTCCTCATGTCGTTCCAAACACTTATGACTTTCTTTCAATGAAACACGAAAGGAGAAAAATTGTGCTTCCATTGAAGTGAATAGGATTACAGGCTATTTAAGAGTATCTGAAAAGTGGCCCATATGCTTTGTGCACTGTATACCAAATCTTCTGAAGATTATAGCTTCTGAAGAATTATTTTGGTCTAAATGTTGCCTTCCACTGTCCACTTTCATTCATAGATTTGACATCAATATGACGTGACCAATCACATGCAGAACAGTGTTATCTTAGTATTATTTATAATATACTATTATTCATATTTTTAATTAGCTTTAATTTGTTTTCATTTTCATTTTAGTTTAAATATTTCTATTTAGCTTCAATTTATTTTTATTTCAATTTTAGTTTTAGTAGGCGTACTTATTTAAATTTAGTTAGTAGTTTATTTTTGTTTTTCATCTAATATTTATATTTCATTTTATTTCTTCAACTTTATATCAATTAAAAAGGTTTAATTTTAGTTAATAAAAATTCTGAAAAACTGACTGCAGATAGATGGGGGGGGTTATACATTAATTAGTTTATCATTACACAAACCTATCTTAAGGCTTAAGAACACTTGGAATATAGTGTATAATTCATTTAATCAAATTTGATGTTTTATTTATTTATTTTTGTGACAGCTGCAGTCCCCATCCACGTCCATTATTTGGAAGAGAGGAGAGTGAACATTCTTGTAAACTTCTCCTTTGTGTTCCACAGAAAAAAGAAATATCACTTGAACAACATGAGTGTGAGAAAATGATTTTAATGATTATACACATTTATTCACCACACAACGATCATAACGTGTAAAGCTTCCTATATGCACAGTGGTGCTGTTAAGCAAACATTCCGCCTACACATCAGTGTTAATAAAGCTTTGTGTATTAATTAAACACTGAGCCTGAGGGAATGACAATGTTAACAACACACACACGCACGCACACAAACTGTAGTAGTGTGTTTTACCGCAGACGCTTGCGAACACAAACAGTCAGATATCTTCCAACAACAATCTTTTGCTAAATTTACATTTGCATCTCATTCAAAAGCATAAAAACACAAATCTTCCTTATTCTGTCTCCCTCTTGTGGCCGTACCATGTGTTTATTACCACTGCAGCATTCTAGTTACTTTCCACAGCGAGTGGGTGTGTGTGTGTGTGTTTTTTCAAGAGCTGAAGAAATCACATCCCACATTATTATATAATCTGCTCCCTCTTTCTCTGTTTCTCTTTCGCTCTCGGCTGAAAAGTGAGTGAAATTAGCATACGTGAGGCTGTAATTAGAGTCATTTAACACCAAATCTGTTAAAGCAACACGTCACGTGATCTCACTGTCATCAAACATGCCATTTAGTCTTTATCCAACAAAGAAAAAAAAAAAACAACACAATTTCCATTTTACACACGTGGGCTGCAGGAATAAAGATGCCTTCATTTTGTCTGATGAAGACTTGAGAGCTCAAAACTGTTGCATTAATATGAGTGTGTGGATATTTACTATGTTCTCCTGCAGAAATATTTCCCAAATGTGCGGACTACACTAATAAAATTCACTCAAAAACAGATCCAATTATACTGAAATTTCTACTGTTACCGGAGACGCTACCGTTATAGCTGTGGTTTCGCTGCAGTCGAAAGCAAGACAGATCGGACAGGATTGTTTATCAAACAGATACAATTACAGGCAACATTCAGAGCCAACCTAAACTCTATTACGACAAATCGGCCAATAGGATGTCAGAATGATTCAGTATGATGTCTCACAGTCACAACCTCTGGTTGTCATTTCAAAGGTCCTTCAGCAAATCTTGTTTCAAGAGACAGCTTCATTCCAACAGCACTCACACAACTATAACAAAATATACAGCTAAACACTCTAGTGTGAGTATATGTGAGTGTGAGTGTGTGTGTGTGCATACAGGGTTCTCACATCTTTTAATCAATGAATTTCCATGACTTTTCCATCATAGTGATTTGTAAAAATCGTTTTAAAGAGATCGCAAAGAGAACTCAATAAGAGTGATTTATAGCTAACGAAATACTATATTATATCATGTTATATTATATTATATTATAAATCGATAAAACAAATTAACTAAATCACATTTTTTGTGTCACGCGCATTACATTTTCTCACAACTCTTTAAGTTCATTTAAGTTATTATTTAAGTAATTTAAGACTGCTTTTATAAGAATACTCAACAAAACGGCAATTTTGGCCAAATTCTGTGTGTTACTGCTGTTTCGAGCGTAAAAGAGAACTTGATTCTGGTGCGCTGTCTGTGCACACGATACTGACACACGAAACAATTAAGCGCATGCGTTAACGCATTCATTCTGATTATATTATATTATATTACGTTTAAGATTTATTTACAATTTCCATGCCTTTTCCAGGTCTGGGAATCTCTCCTTTTTTAATTCCATATATTTCAATGTTTTTCTTGTTTACATATTTTTTAAGAGCCAAAGACGAATAAATGAATGTGGTCAGAACTTAGCAACAGACAGGAAGTGAGGTAAGCAGGACTTACGTTGATGAGCTCGATCTCCCAGATCTTCTTAACCAGCTCCATGGAGGTGTAGCCATTGATGAGGAAAGATTTGGTGTAGTCTCCCAGCTCCAGAGACTCCAGCCATTCGGCCACTGAGGTGGGGTTATTTCCATCGTAACCAATAGGCCGCACCTTAAACACGGAAACAACCCGTTAAACACCCACATCAGCAACAAAACCAGAGGCTGGACTCAGTTTGGGTTATGAACAGAGAGGTCCAATAACAGGAAATGTTGTTATTCTGTGCTGGAAACACCTGCTTGGAGAACTAGCGTGAATTTCAAGATAGAGAGAAACTAACAAAACAAAATAAAAAAGTGTTTTATTCCCAGGGATTCATTCCCATATTTATTGATAACATATACTGAATACACTGCAAAAGGCTTTGGATAAAAGCATCTGCCAAATGCATAAATGTAAATGCAGAGAAGCTATCAGCTAAAGCAGCGCTTGAAAGCGCTGACTGCAGATGAAAAGTTTTTCTCTTTTCACAGTGAGCTCTCATATCTCTCTCTCACACATATACCATTTCCTGTCCTTAATCTTAAATCCAACTTCTTTTTTAAAGAATAATTTTCATTTTGAACCCAAAAATGAAAGCTGTCATCCTTTACTTTTCCATATAATTCATCTTAATGGGGATTCGGTCAGTTGAGCGCCAAAATAACAAAAGAAGTAACGAAACGAGAAGTAATGAAAGTGTCAGTATTAGTAGAAAATTAAAGTTAATACCTTAAATTGGGTCTTTTCTTCATACAAAGCTATTGCATGTCTTCAGAAGATGTATTGTATATAGTGTGCAAATTGTATGGACCAATTTTATGGTGCTTTATTGGAGCATTCACTTATATGGAAAAAAGCGTCCAGAACATTCTTTAAAATATCTTATGACAGAATTGTAATTTTGGGGTGAACTATCCCTTTAACTCACCCCTCTCCACTCATGTTTGAGGTATTCACGTATGTTTGAACAAAAGCAGCTTTGCACATTAGTATGTGCGCACGTACATGCGTGTCCTTTCTATCTTATCAGAACACACAACCATTCCCCTCTGCGGGGTCCTTTCAGAGATTGTGAAGGCGAAAGGGAGTCCAAGGTTGTTTGGGACACAAGTGAGATTTATTTGATGTCGAGTCCCCAGCACATACACACATACTCCTAAAAGGCAATACCAGAGGCTTTGCTGGATCACTCTAGAGGAGGTCTTAAATTGAGTTCTCTTGAGGGGAGGGTGAACTCTGGGATGTGTGATAAATGTTGATACTATGAAACCTCATTTAGTAATGAAATCCATGACACACACACACACACGTATCACATACAGAATTTTTTATAGTCAGCATGTGTTTCGCACAGCTACACTCTGTTCTTTACACTCTGTTCTTTCATCTATGGTTCAATTAATAATCTTTAACTTCTATGGAACTTCCCCATTGCACAAAAGTTTCTTTATAGTGGGAAGAGGTTATATTAAAATATTCTTCACATTAAGAAAAATGGTTTACTGAAAGGTTCTTCTGGGGAATGAAAAATGGTTCTTCTATGGCAGGGGTGGGCACTTCCAGTACTGCACTGTCCTGCAGAGTTTAGGCCAACCCTGATCAAACTCAACTGTCTGTAGCTTTCTAGTAATCCTGAAGACATTGATTAGCTGTTTCAGGTGTGTTTGATTAGGGTTGGAGCTAAACTCTGCAGGAAAGTGGCCCTCCAGGACTAAAAGTGTTCACCCCTGTTCTATGGCATCCCTGAAAAAAACAACACCACATTTTTGAAATCTTTATTTTTAAGAGTGAGCTTATTACAATGCTCTCCAGTTCAGTGTCTTTTGTAAGTCACTGAACTCAGTGTCCTTCCCATCAGGATTGCCTGACCATAACATATCAATCCTTTACGAGTGATCCATTACATTTGCAATAACAGAAGGCGGGTTTCCATTGCAGATTTGCGCAAAACTTTTGCAATATTTTCTAAATGTTGATTAAAAAAACTATTGCGAAATGACGCGTTTCCATTAACTGTTTTTATGCGACTTAAAGATGCATTGTGTAATATTTAGGAGGATCTATTGACAGAAATGCAACCTATTCAGGGGTGCAAACTGAAAAAGGTGACAAAAACACGAGACCAAAAAATACATTTACCCCGCATTTCACACGTTGATGTTAATTTCAACCCAGAATACCTTGTACGTGAAAAAGTACACAAAAGCTTTTTTATTATTTTGTGGTTATGATAGTAAAGCTGCATGTGTTGGCAAAATAGTAATGTTAGTAGTGAAAATAACAATTGTATCATAACATTTCTTTAATAGATGCTTACCTTAATAGGGTGGGTGATATGACCAAAATCAATATCACAATAAATGATAATGATATTGGCTATTTGATATAGTTATTTTTGCATTAAATAAGGATTTTATGATATCATCTTTTTGATACCATACAAATTTCACAATTCTTGTCACCAATGTCAATATCACAAAGAACTACTAGCCTAAATAAATAAAACTAAAGCTCACTGAAGACAAGTAAACAGATAGTGATGAAATAAGAAGAAGAAAGTAATTACAAACGATAGGAAAAAAAAAAACTACAGGAGAACAAATAAATAATAAATGCAATATGCATTGTATAAATTAATCATATGTATAAAAACACTGCATAGTCTTCATTGTGTAAGTTAAATGAAATACATATTTACTCTGATTAAAGTTACAAAAGTGGATTAGTCAAGAGCAGTGAGAGATTTTTCTCTTTTGTTGTTTGATTAATACGAATGACAGACAGCAGGAAAATTAGAGTTGTCGCTTTAAGCGCTACCCGGGTTTCTCTATGGCTCTGGGTCCATCTTTTTTCAGTTTACTTTCATTTAAGACAAATTTTTACGAGGATACTTGCAAAGATGGCCATTTTGACACATACGCATGTATATAACCGTTCAATGCCAATAAAGCGCCAAATGTAACTGTTCAAAACTCACTGTGCTCTGTGAAAAGCGGTCAGAAACAGTCTCTAGTGCAAATGGACAAATGAGTCGTCTTTCACTGCTGACTGCGATTCAAAGGCTTAAAATTACTTGTTTTTACACCGCAATGCTTACAAAAGAAATGTTTTCATGACCACGTAGGACAGCAACTTCACGTGAATGACTAACTTCAGAAGGTGCGAATCTGTTGATGTCATTCACTGTGACTCCGCCCTGGCAACCCCCTCTCCATTTTCAAAAACTCATCAGATCTAGACGAATCACAATAATGAACTATTTTTGATCGAAAATGGCAAATTTCGCCAAAAGGTGACAAATTTGCACCCCATATAATACACATAGCCTAAATATGTTTTCAGTGGTGTATAAAGTCACTACATAATGAACCGTTATGTTTTTATTACCTTAGAATGAGCCATTTCTATCTACATACACGGCGGGTCCCCTTACAGTGAAGTCGCCATTTTGCGCCCCCATGTTTCTACAGTAGCCCTAAATGGACAAACTGCTCTACAGCAAGCTACTCTCTGCTGTCTGAGACGACATCTTTGTCCTGTGTCGGCCACCATAGCTTCTCTATGTGCTTCGAAAGGGAGGGGTGGGCAGTTGCAATTCACAGTCGCAACCTCACCACTAGAAGCCGCAAAAATTTACACACTAAACCAAATGTTAAACCAAGGAGACATAGGCATGTTATCCAAGCATCAATGGCAAGGAAAGCCCCTTATACTTGGGAGCGGCCACAAATTAGATGTTTCTGGGTGTTTCTCCCTCCTAGCTGCTTCAAGGTCTTGATAATTTGTGGCATTTCTTTGTTGTTTAGAATCCAGTATTCCCATAATTCTTTTGTCTTTTATGAAAGTTTGGACACTTTGAGCCTTCATGTCCAAACATACCGCGTCTTCATTAAGAATGATCAACTGTTACGTACGTCAGGTGACCCGTAAATGCAAAAAAAGTCTAGAGTGAAGCCCAAGTATATCATTTTTAGAGCTTTACAGCCACTGGGCACTATTTGCTGCCATTGTATCTTAAAAAGCAGCATGAACATTGTTTAAAAATCCTACAGGCTTGGATCGAGGTGAGAACAGTGAGGGAATGTTAAATAAAAAACAGAACAAAAACAAACATATTTGGTTTCCGAATACATTGTTAGCTGATATGTCTGGAGCTGGAAGCACCCAGTCAGTTTGCCTCTCAAATCAATAGGGGCACTGATGATGCTACGCTTACTGTGGTGCATCATGTTTTAAAACATCTGGAGGATCCCAAGGCTTATGCCATGTTGTTCTTTCTTGATTTGAGCTCTGCTTTTAATACCGTGCAACCACACCTCTCTCCAAACTAAAAAAAATGGCTGTTAATCCATATAGCATCAAATAGTTCCATGCATTTCTTACTGGTAGGAGCCAACAAGTTAGAATCAAGCAGACTCTTTCTGAGTGTAGGTCCATTAGTGTTCCCCAGGGGTGTGTATGTTCACCACTCTTATTTACACTCTACACCAATGAATACAGGAGTCACCATCCTGGGAATATTGTTGTAAAATGATCATATGATACTGCCATTCTTGGACTTCTGTATAAGGATAAGGACATTGAACATTATACCACAGAGATTGCTAACTTTGTTACATGGAGTAAAAAAACACAGTCTTGTAATTAATGTAAAAAAACCCAGAGGAAAGGATGTTTGATTCCAAATTAGTAGGCAACCACTCACCAATCACAATCAACAACGAGCCCATTAGACAGGTTGCCTCATACAAATAGCTAGGTTTGCTTATTGATGATAAACTTTCATGGGGGGTGCATGTGGATAATCGAAAGGTGCAACAAAAAATTTACTTTTTACGGAGGCTCAGACTGTTTGGAGTTGCTCAGAGGGTCAGGGTGCCATTTTATCATGCCTATATTGAATCCATCATACTGTATGGTATAGAGGTCTGGTTCGGGAATATAACTGTTACTCTTAGATCTCAGTTGAACCGGTTGGTGCGTATAGCAATGAAACTGGTTGGTCTGGGGGTTTACCCCAATCTACAGTCCATATTCAACTAAATTATTTTTAAACAGGCAAAGACAATTACTTTGGACCCTTCTCATGTACTGTATCCAGAATTCGAAAAAACTTCAACCGCTATAAGAATTATTTTGCTCCTCTGGCTATAAGGCTGTTGAACTCTAGTTCAAAGGACACAACTGTGTGATCATGTATTGGTGTGGGTATCCTGTTATGCAGCTTACCTGTATTCCCCAAAACAATTTTCCCTTAAAGGGACAAAGTAAAGTAAGTGAGAGCCCTAGGAGTCCCTGATGTCTGTACTCACCCTGGGCAGCAGGCGAATAGCCTGAAGAAGTCGCTGTCTGTGGGCAGAGTTTAAAATCCCGATCTCCAGCAGGTCCTGGTCCTCCACGACATTACTGCCCTGAAATACAAAAAAAGTGGGAAAAAAAAATCAAAATCAAATTATTTGTACTACTACAAGGTTCAATGCAACGTGTTGAAGTAGTAACAAACCAAACAAACAAATATAATAATAATTGTTAATATTTATTAATATTATTAATAATAATGCTACACAACATTACTATCCTGCATTTTAAAAAAAGTAAAAAAATTAAAAACATCAAAGTTCTAAAATATTTTAACTATAATAATATATTATTATTATTATTATTACATTTATTCATAATTTTTGTTTATTAATATTATTAATAATAATGCTACACACAACATTACTACCCTGCAGTAAAAAAAAAAAAAAACGTTAACATTTTCAAAACGTCAAACATTTGACGTTATTTGACATTTGAACTATGAGGTTCACTGCAACGTGCTGAAGTAGTGACAAACCAAACAAATAAATATAATAACAATAATTGTTAATATTAATATTATTATTAATAATAATAATAACAATAATAAACATTACTGCACTGCAGTAAAAAAAGTCATTTTGCTACAAAGGTGCAACAATTACATACTGAAATGGCAACAAAAACAAATAAAGAAAATAATAATTATAATTTATTATTATTATTACATAACATTACTGTCCTGCTGTAAAAATCGAATTGTTTGTATTACTATAAACTGGTGCATGTTAATGTATATAAAGTAATGTAACAAAAATAAAGACAATAAATATATAAATATAATAAGTACTATTATTAAGAATAATAATTAATTAAAATATTAGTATTATTCATAGGCAGATTCCATCTAGTTTACATGGACACATAAAGGCATAAGCTGCAATTTTCTCTAATTAAAAAAATTGCCCTCTTCAGTTTTGCACGAACAACCCAATCAGGAGATCTAAAAGGCCATTAAACAGTATTCAAATCAACAATCTCCAACTTGATGTGCAAAGGTGCAAGAAACACATGCTGTCACTCTCACACACAGCGCTATTAAGCAACTGCTGTTTCATACTGAGTTTCACCTTTAATGACCTTTCACTCCAAACAGACCAATCAACCTCCTATCCAACAGGGCCTGAGATCTGAAAATACACACTATTCCTCACACACACTCTCACAGAGAGAGAGAGAGAGAGAGAGAGAGAGAGAGAGAGAGAGAGAGAGAGAGAGAGAGAGAGAGAGAGAGCGCTGAAAGCTTTACAATTATAGAATTAATAGTATCTCATTTCCACCATGTTATTCGCCCATCTACCAAAACAGGAAACACACACAAAGATAATACAAGGTGCATGAAAACATGCAGACAGATAATGCAGATATGATGTGTCTGTATCACTCCACAAAGCCGGATAACCTTGGTGATCCATCTCAAGTATAATTTATAGCTGATGAAATCACCTCTGAGCACCAGCATCTGCTCCATTCAAAGCCATACAATCCAGACCAGAGTAATGGCAAGCCAAGTAGATTTAGATTGATTGCAGGTGTCCCAAGACATTACTAATCAATCACAGCACAGCCCGGGCTGAAAGCTCACTACTTACTGCATACTGGCTGCTGTTTATAAATAGCACTATGAATTATGCAAAGATAAATATTTTTTAAGAGTATTATCCTTCATTGCTGTCACATTACACTGCATGTTTAATTCAGCAAGCGGCATTAAGTTATCATCTTAGAAAATAATACATGTTCAACCCAAGCTTGTGTAAAGTCTTAACTCTTAGCAGTTTGATCAAATAATGGGTTTAGAAAATATTTTAAAATTACACTTGATAATTCATGTTCATTTACAATTCCAAGGTCTAGTTCCGAGTCCATAGCATTTTGGGAAACGGTATTTTAATACAGTGTGCTCTGCAAATTTTGGCAAATGCAAAAGGCCATCTGAGTATTCAGTGCATAATGACAATTTGGAAAAAAAATGCACAGTATACATAATGCATACTGTAGTATGAGTAGTGTGGTACAGTGAATTAATTTCGGCATATGTGTAAAACTAAAAGTGCTGCCAAAATGTTACCGTTTTAGATTAATGAAATGTTTAACATCCTTCCTTAACTATCTTTAAAACAATGCATTCATTGAGCTGTTTCACTGTGTTCTGTGTGTTTCTTTTTTAAGTTTTAAAAAAGCACTTTGCGCTGCCTTAAATTAATTTATAAATGTAAGCTCCAGAGGTATGAAATAAGATCAATGAGTGAAAAACATCACTAATGAGAAGATCAGCACTGCACTGCTTCGGGCAAGGGGGGAAATACACAGTATTTTATTTAAAGGGACAGTTCACCTAAAAATAAAAATTTGATGTTTATCTGCTTACCCCCAGGGCATCCAAGATATAGGTGACTGTTTCTTCAGTAGAACACAGATGAAGGTTTTTAACTCCAACCGTTGCAGTCTGTCAGTCGTATAATGCATGTCAGTGGTAACAAATGAGAATATGAGAACTATGAGAGTAAAAAAAAAAACATGCACATACAAATCCATATTAAACCCTGTGGCTCGTGATGACACATTGTCTTAAGACACGAAAAGATCGGTTTATGCGAGATTCCGAACAGTATTTCTATAATTTTATTTACCTGTAATACACCACTATGAGTTGGAGCTATGAGCTCCAACAGCCTTCAGCGAGCGTTCACTTCCGGTGAGTGAGGTCAATGCACACGATCTGACATAGAGATACACACGAGAGATCACTTCTGGCGCTTGCGTAAACTACGCCAGATCGTGTACATTGACCTCACTCACCGGAAGTGATAGTGTGCCGCAGGGTTTAATATGGATTTGTATGTGCATGTTTTTTTGTTTTTTTACTCTCATAGATGCATGTTACCATTGACATGCATTATACAACTGCAATGGTTGGAGTTAAACATCTTCATTTGTGAAGAAACAAAGAAGAAGCAAAGTCACCTATATCTTGGATGCCCTGGGAGTAAGCAGATAAACATATTCAGGAAATAAATCCACTACACTTTGAAAGAAAATACATACAGTCAAACCAAAAATGATTCAGACACCAGATATAATTTTGTACTACTGGGTGCAGGACACTATAGTTCACTTATGTAAGTGAGGATAGCAAAATAAAGTAAACTGTGACATATTATACCCAAAAAATTTTCAAACACTGGACTACCAGTAAAATGTATAAAAATCTGGGACCAACATGATTCAGACACTTTGGCCTGACCATGTTTTGCTTAAGTGTTTTTTCTTGAATTGCTAATGCGATTGAACAGCTGACAGCTGATTGGTTAATTGTAATCCATTACACCTTTCTATCAAAGTTATCTGACATTATCAAAATGAATTCAAGAGTTTTATTTTGTTCAAGAGTTTTATTCAAGGTTTATTCAATTTGAGTTCTTGTCATATTTTATTACCATTTTCTAAACTATAGCGAATAAACTGTGATAATGTGAGAAAATGTTGAAGGTGCTGAAAAAATTTAGATTTGACTGTATATGAACTTTTTATAGGAATTAAAAATCGGGACAAGTAAAAACATGATTCATATTTTTAATCAACTTATAGCCCTAAAAGTAGAAATAATCTCCATTCTCATGAGTAATGGTGTGAATACAGATAAACGCTAAACACTGCTACCAGAAATGCCTGAACGACACTGAACACAGAAGTAATACATCACCAAATAAAGGATAGTTCACCCAAAAATACTGTCATCATTTACTTACCCTCCTCACTCAACCAACTGTATGTGACTTTCATTATTCTATGCAACATGAAAGGAGATATTATGAAGAAATGTTTTGTCCATTTAATGAAAGTGAATGGGGCTAAAACAACACTGGACCACACTGACTTTCATTGTATGAACATATGAACACTATACTTTTTAATATATACATTTTCTGTTTCACAGAAAGTCGTAAAGGTTGGGAACAACATGATGATACAATTTTCCTTTTTGGATGAACTACCCCTTTAAATGACTGGAAAACAGGAAATGGAAAACTGTACTGTACTCTTGGCTTTGTGATGCTAAAATGTACAGTATACAACTTTATATTTCCTTAAAATAAACATTTATTGATTCGTGATAAACTGCCTCACCATCGAATTCTCTAAAATATACACCAAATTTCTTCTAAAAGATCTCCAGGTATCTCCAAAAAGGTAATCTACAATAAAACATGTTCTTTCTGAGGGGTGGAGAAAATTTATTTTAATATCAAAATATATTATATTATTACAAAATAATAATGTCAGCGTGTGAATGTTCTAACATCCAAACCGTGTGAAGGATACAACAGCACATAAAAGAAACATACACCATTTCAAATCCTCAAAGTTCAGAGCAAGATAAATGACCAGCACAAAGACGCTAAATTGTTCATCTCAAGACTCCCAGAGGTCCTGAAGTGAAGTACCACTATCATCTCTCTGGCACTTAACACTCTCTCTCAGGAAATGCTGTTGCCTAGCTCTTTCAGACAGAGTGCAGTGTTTAAAATGTTACTTGTAAAATGACACACTGGTTCCAACTAAATGTTCCAGGCCAGTGCTGTATTCATGGTCTTCCCAATACAGAGGGAACACAGCGACTACGCACTGCAGTTTGTCTTTTATATCAACTTTATTTGAAGAAAAAGAAAAGCAATAACATTCAGAGAAATTTTACAAGCCAAGCACATCAGAGAGAAGCAGCAGACCTCCATCTAATATTAATTGTATCTGAAGGCCTTTCAGATGCTCCGTCCTACAGAGACCAGAGGCAGAGAGAGTGTGTGTTTCTGTGGTTCATCCAGATGTCCCATTCATCCGGAGGAGACGCTTTAGCTAGAGGAATAAAATTACATAGTAATGAACTGCTGACTGGACTAAAACACTCAAAGGTGATGGGTGTATGTAAATATATATATATTTATTTATTTATAAAAAATTTAGTTGTTGTTGTTAAAACACTCAGTTTAATGTGCAGAGACAACACTGGCTCAACCAATGATGGGAGTTTGGGGTGGGACTAAATGTTTGACTGACCGATGGCCCTGTCACAATTAGTGTTGTTGATCCGTGATCCGTATGGACCAGGCTCCACGGTTCGGTACGCATGAGATTCGCGGATTCATTTCAAGTTTAACCATAGACTGCAAGTTTTTAATTTGCACGTGTTTTGTCTGGCTAGTTTACACATTCAATAGATTTTAAACCATTACAGTGCTAAAAGAGGCAGAAGAGAATTTAATTCTGTACTTGCGCACTGTTATCTACGGGTGCAGCCGCACACACCCGAACGTGTGTGCATACAGAGGGAGGTGCGTTTCAGATAACAAACTTCGAATTGATTCCACTTTTGCGTCTCCTTGCGCTAGGAGAAATTAGGTCAAAATACCAGTCTCAGCAAGTATTCTCGTAAACACAGTCGGTTATGCCTCAAGAGAAAGAGAACAAGAGAAGGTATCATTATATTGATTTGTGCACTCGGTCTTAAAGCGACAGCAGCCTATAAATACCTGCTGTTGTCTATATGTCATTCATGTTAATCAATCTTTAACAAAGATTAATCTATATTAAATGTATACAATGGACAGTGTTATTTTTAATTATTACATTTCTGTGCCTGAAATAAATAGTTAGTGCTTATTTTAATTGTAACTTTGTTATATTGTATTTATCTATGCTTGTAATTTGTTGGCTTTAATAATGTTTGAACTTTATTAGTTAGGATATTCGTTTTTGCTGTGGTATCAGAGTACTTCAGAGTGTACCTTAAGTAATAAATGGAAAGCAAACTTACACCCTTCCCCCCACCACCAAATAATTTTTTTCTTGCTGATCTAAAAAACGATCCAATCCGTGATTTAAAAAACGATCTGATCTGTGACTCAAAAAACGTAATATGATCCGAACCGTGAGTTTGTGATCTGTTGAAGCAGTACACCCTTCATATGCACATGCGGTCTTGTGGACTTACAATGTCCGGCGCGTACTTGTGTCCATTAAGTCCACAATATGCAGCAGACATCTACCTGACAGTCAAAGTGGCAATAAATCACGTGTGGAAGATCGCGAGGGCTTAGGGTTTAATTTGGGACAGGGCCAATGGCAGATGAAGGAAGTGTTCAAGAAATCTCTTTGTAAACAAATCTATTTGTAAACAGTAATATTAGATGGAGGTCTGCTGCTTCTCTCTTACTACGGACACACGTTACTTTACATATTTTTTTTCTATAAAAAAACTGAGAAGGCAGCAAGGTGAAATCACTCGTCTTTACTAGACTTCCTAGATCATTGCCTTGCCTTTGAAAAGGTTTCATTACTTGTAAAACACAGTTTCCACAGGATCTCAGGGTCAATATGATTTTTGAATGCTTTTAAGTTCATTTTAATATATAAGAAAAAATATACATACACTACCATTCAAAAGTTTGAGGTTGATAAGATTTTGTAATTGTAGGGTGTTATGCTTACCTAGGCTACATTTTTTTTTTAAATACAGTAAAAGCTGCAATAATGTCAAATACTATTACAATTTAAAATAAATGTTTTCTATTAATATATTTTAAAATGTTCCTGTGGTGGCAAAGCTGAATTTTCAGCATTACTACTCCAGTGTTCAGTGTCACATGATCCTTCAGAAATCATTCTAATATGATGATTTGCTGCTCAAGAAGCATTTATTATTATCATCAATGTTGAAGATAGTTGTCCTTTGATCAATGTAATTTATTCTTGCTGAATAAACGCATCTATTAGTTTCTGAAAAAACTAAATACAAAAATCTTACTGACCCCAAACTTTTGAACAGTAGTCTATACAGTATATACTGTATGTATAATTTTTAACTTATTTCATAGTCTTAAAAATGTGCATTACAGCTCTATTCCAAAACATGTTTTAAATTCACAGCTGGAAACACAATCATGTGTAACCCAAGACTATATAAAAGGTATTTATTCAATTAAATGTCCTTAAAGAGCATAATTTTTGTTAGAGTGTGTCATTTTCTCTCAATATTTGCATCTGTACAAGTGAAGTTGTGCAGAAATCACTTATATAGAGATGGGTGGGTGTGTATTATGCTAATTTCTTACTACAGGCACACAAGTTTACTTCATTATTAAATATCTGGGATCCATCAATATTACAATGAGAGCAATTTAATGCTATGCACTTGTTTTGAATCCGGCAGAACTCTTCAAGGAAAGCCTTTTTGTATAAATGTACCTTGTACGCAATTATTAATTAATGAGAACCGCTGTGAGCATGTTTATAAATAGAGTTTGGATTGTTTTACCTCTCAGATAAGGTCACGTTCAGTATTTTGTATTGCTAGCAGGTAAAGCTTGGCATTATGATGGGTGCTGACGAATCAACACTGGCTTTGGGAGGTTTTTTTAACACCCTATTATAAATGCTCTGCGGGGAAACGGCGTAATCCATTTCCTTGACAACAGTTGGGAAGGAAATGCACATAAAAAAAAATAAAAAAAAATTCTATAGCTAAAATACTCTATTCCTGTACTCTATTCCTTT
Source organism: Paracanthobrama guichenoti (assembly GCA_018749465.1). NCBI lineage: Eukaryota > Metazoa > Chordata > Actinopteri > Cypriniformes > Gobionidae > Paracanthobrama > Paracanthobrama guichenoti. The sequence continues at coordinate 10,941,630 of CM031946.1, forward strand.
CCTTTCTTTCTGTTGCCTCGGCAACCACAGGAATGGATGCAGGTCAGAACTGGGGGAGGGTAATCAGCATGAGGAACTAAACACTCGCAAAACGACTCATTACACACAAACATATGCACGAGCATCCGATTCAGTCACACAATCTATAGGATTTAGTCACAGCTCCACGTAGTTTATGCCTGTATGTGGACTACAGTTCCCATGAGTCTGTGGCTCACCTGTGGACGCCACCTGTTTTAGTGACAATCTTACGGCTATCTGCACTATGACAGCCTTTTAGGCATTCTTCTGAAAAGCAGCAGATCCTTTTGGCAAAGTAGTAGTTGTCAAATTGTTTCCTTATAGAGCCACAGTCTGCAATAAATTAGAAGTCTTAAAGTGTAGAGCCAAGCACAATGCAAAAGAACAAAACAGATTACAGTGACTCACTGCATCTGCTCAAAGGCATCGTTCTAGAAACATCTTAAAACTTTTTTTTAATAAAATGAAGTTCACATTTGTTCTATTGGTCTGAATACTGTACACTACAAAAATCCCTTAATCAGTATTTGTGTCTTGTTATTTGTATTTGTGTATAGTCTTTGAAAGTGTTCTTTTCCCCTGTGGCAAATAGTCTTTTTTTCCTCACCAAATTTGGTTAGATTTATGCTTAGAACCAATGAATAGAATATGTACAATTCAGGATATATTTTCTGAAAACAAGCCTTAAAGTCAATAACAAATAATGCAAATTTGTTTCACAAGTACATTTCTGTTGTTTTAAGCATATTTACACATTTCTACTGTAAAACAAGACAAAAGTATACTGATTAAGAAAAGATTTTGTAGTGTAGTGTTTGTTTTACACCAAAGGGTGGGTGAAAGTATGGATAAAGCAATTAATTGTTAGAAAATTTGTTAATCTATGACGTCTATCACTCATGACGTCTGTGTCAGCAGAAAAAAACAGCATAACTGACCAATAACATGGACTGTGTGCTCATCAACCCAAAAAGCTTCTCATCTAGCTTAACTAGCAAGCTTTCTTTGGAAAAAAATCATACCAGTTGACCTATTTAAGCAGTTAAATAAACTACTCAAACCCATCAGATAGACCAGAACCAACAAGCCCATAGACCAAGCATATATTTATTAGTTTAAGCATAGAATTATTTTTGCAAGTGGTAAGTGTTTTTTCTGCCTTCTGTGCTGCATTTAAACCAAAATTGTGATCTCTCTCTGCAGAAGAATTTACTGGAAATCATAAATGTGCAGTCAGTATTGATCGACTCTTTCTGGAAACAACATCTTCAAACTTGCCCCTTTATCTCTACAGGTGCTCCTAAACAACTATGATTGCTTGGTTGAACACTGATTGCTTTAACACTTTCTCCTCCAAAAACACGCCAACACACACCAAGCAAACACATTCATGCATCTGAACACGCCCACAGTGGACATGTTTTCTGCACTGTCAAGAGTGACGTTGACCACGTGTTGGAATGCAATGCATCAATGAGAACCCAACAAAACCAATGAGAACACAACAATTTGCTATCCATTTACCAGATAATACGCACAACAATTTGTACAACACAAGATATTATGTTGATTTTTCTCATTTCTAATAATAATGTTTCTTTATTTTTTGTTTAATTTATATTTTCCTACAGTATGGCTTTTACTGAACACCTGCTTATTAAAATGTCTACAATCATCTAAGCTAAACATGTTAGATGTTCCAAAGTTCCCAAAGTGCTGATATCAGAGTACAGATAGGAAACATGCAGGCCAGGCAATAAATTCACATGTTAAATGTCACAAAATCCAAGAAAATAGTATAGCCTTCATAACCTTTAAGGTCTACAGAATCAATGCTGAGCATTTTCCAACAATCATGTAAAAGGAGACCAACAAATGAAGACACTGAGGACCAAACAGTACAGAACATCTCACATAAATCACAAAACAGCTTACCTGAGAACAACAAACATTCAAGTATACATGCAAACCCACACCACCCACAAGAAGCAACTGATGACTAATGGAAAAAAAAGACATGCTCAGAAAACTGGCCGTAGGGAAAGACAGAGATGGAAGTGTGAAGGAGACACTCACCATGAACTGAACGTTGTCGAAGCCATTAGACAGCAGGTGGTTTTCGTACTGCACCAGACCGATGTTGTCCAGCCACTGTCCCACGGACTGGACGGGGCAGCGGGGGCCTATCAAGGGGTGCAGAGGGAGGCGTTTGAGAAGTGAGTAGCCATCCACCCGGTAGCAGCGACAGTCCGGCTGCGAGAGCTGGCACTGCCACATCATGTTTCGCGCAAAGTGACTGTCAAACGAACCCGCCATGCTCAACAAGCGACGGACAGCGCGAGTGGAAACGAGAGAGACAGAAAGAGCGAGAAAAAGGAGGTAGAAAAGTGGGAAACCAAGAAAGTAATGCTTAGAAAACAGTTGAGAAAGAGAAGAAAACAGAAAGAGAAAGCAAAGTAGAAGAGGGTCCTCTCATGAGAGTGAGCGTTAGGGTCCGTGCTGGTGGAGAAGTACGCCGGCTGTGGAGGTAGACATGCTGAAGGCTCCACATTACATCCACAAGAGAGGTGAGAGATGCGCGATCACCAACCACCGTTTCAGCCGCTGTGCTGCTCAACCTGTGTCTCAATGTGTGGAGAGTGCAGGCATGTGCATGTGTGCATTTGCGCGTGCGGGAGGGAGCGAGCGTGTGTGTGTGTATGTGAAAGAGGATAGGAATGACAGCGTGCAGCTTGCTTGGTAGAATTCTGTTTCTCCAGCACTCCCACACTCATTTGTATGCCTCTGCATCCTGTGCCACTGTGCGCTCTCTCACTCTCCCTCCCTCTTGGTCTCTCTTTCTCCCTCCCTTCTTTCCACTAGCTGTACCTCACATTGCTGATAATAGCCATCAGATCAACCCCAGCCTCTTTGTCTGAGTGCAGAAGCTGCTGTTGCTCCCTCCCACACATACACACACACATACATTCACACACACTCTGTGGGCGTCTGTGAGCACTGGTGGAATGGCAACACAAATGGGCTTTCTGAGCACAGAAAAAACGAGGGACCAATGCAGAGGAGAGGCGAGGCGAGGTGTAGACAAAACTATAGGAGAGGCAAGGAGACGAGACAAGAGGAGAGGAGATGACAGAAGAGGTGAAAGCAGAGGAGATGAGAGTAGAGCAAAGGTGAGAAGAGATGAAAGAAGAAGATGCTAGACGAAAGGCAACAATACAGGTGGCAAAAAGGGAAATAAAAAGAGAAGGAGAAGGAAGAGAGGAGACGAGTGGAGGCAGTGAAAGAAAAGGTGAAAGTTAAGGTGGGATTGGAGGCAAACAGAAGAGGAGGTGAAAAGAAAAGATAAGGTGAGCGACAGATGTGCAAGAACAGGAGAGGAGGTGGGAGGAGGAGAAAGACAAGGAGAAAAGGAGAGGAGGCAAGAGGAAAGGCAAAATCAGATGATGCAAAATGAGAGGAGAGAATGGGGGAGGCGAGAATAGAGGCTAACAGAGAGAAAGGGATAGGAAAAGAGAAAAGGGTGAAATGAGAGGGGAGAAGGACAGCAGAGGAGGCAAGATTAGATAAAAGGAGAGGCTAAAGGAGTGGAGGCAGGATGTGACAGGTGAAAAGAAAATAAGTGAGTGGAAAGGCAAAAGGCGATGAGAGAATAACAGGTGAGAAGGCGGGAGGAGACGAGAGGAAAGCCAAAAGGAAAAAAGAGGAGAGGAGAGGAGAGGAGAGGAGAGGAGAGGAGAGGAGAGGAGAGGAGAGGAGAGGAGAGAGAGGAGAGAGAGGAGAGGAGAGGAGAGGGAGAGGAGAGGAGAGAGAGAGAGAGGAGGAGAGAGGAGAGGAGGAGGAGGAGGTGGAGACATGAGAAGAGGCAACAGGAGGTGAGAGGAGAAGACAGGAGGCAAAAGGATAGGCACAAAGAGAGGATGAGAGGACAGAATGTGAAAGGAGAGGAGAGAATGACAGGAAAAGAGACAAGAGAAGATACAAAAGGAGAGGAGAGAGGAAGTGTGAGAAGGCAAAAGGAGGCAAAATGTGAGAGGAGAGAATGAGAGGAGGCAACAGGAGACAAGTGGAGAGGAGAGAGGAAAGGAGGTGAGAGGAGAAGAGAGGAGGCGAAAGAAGAGGAGAGGACAAAAGGCAAAAAGAGAGAATGTGAGAAGAGGCAAGGGGAGTGGAGAGAGGACTGGAGGTAAGAGGAGAAGAGATGAAGTAAGAGAGGCAAGGAGAGAATGTTACTTTCCTCATTATTAGCTTAAATGGTTTTCTCTATCATTGCTGTGAGAATCTCAGGACAGTGATCTCCAGTAAATGAGATGTCCCTCCCCCTCCCAATGTGCCCAACAAAACTGTCCCAAGATCAGTGCTTAGAGGTCTAAACTGTCCATCCACTTCTTGTCCCCCTGCTCTCATTATGACTACAGGAAGAGCACAGTGATGAGAGGAGAGCGCACAGTAACCATGGTTACATCTCAAAAAGCTCCCTGTCTATGAGCAGGTCTTTGACACTACTGAAGGAAACCCTCCTGTCTCACAGTGCTGCACACTTCACAGCCGTTAGTTGATATTCATATCAAGCTATGAGCTCCCTATAGTTATGGATATATGTTAAATACTGGGACGACACACTATATGCATCAGCACCACACACATACACAGACACACAAACCTGAGTGATTCTCCGTAATCCCCTCCAACTCTGTGCCAATTCCAGCACCTATGGAGCTCATAATCTTGTCAATCTGTGGAGAGGAAGAAAGAGAGAGATAAATTGTGTTTGCATAACGACAGGCTTTCGTCGCTATTTTTATATCATTATTCCATGGCATTTCCCCACAGACTTCTCCTCATTGCTCTTTTCCCACAAGCTCACTTTCAGTTTTTCTTAAATGCCAGTAATTGTGCTCCAAAACTACCTAATTGTTGGCTAAACCTGGGGAGAAATGGGGATTCTGGGAAGGCAATTTATCACAATCAGCTTCGTTTGAGAATATGTCAGTTTGCGAGAGAGCGGGGAAAGTGCTTTTTGATGAATGTCTCCTCATTAAAATGACAGTGATGTTCCGAGTGAAGAAAGTGTCGTTTCACATCCGTAAAGCCGAACACCTGCCTTCAAAGAACAGCCCTCGCTGTCTCCCAGCGGACCGCGTTTTTATTCCAAAGAGAAAGCAGCTCGGAAGCCCCAGATGAACGGATGCAGAACTCTCCCCTCTCCCCTTTGATCAGTTATATCTAATATATGTTCTCCTTTGAAGACCTGACAGCTCTGTGGGGATGGGGAGGAAAATGCTGTGACGCATTAAATTTATTGACTAGGATATGAAGTCATATGAAGCAGGAAGCCCCCTTTATTTAAACAGAAGCACTGACCTGAAAGAGATTTGACTCTAAAGAAGAACTCACAAAATATTGAAGGCCGAGACTCTATTTTATCATGTGTACTTTGTTTATTTCGATATTTGATAAAATGTCTGTCAAAGATGTTCAGGTTATATTTTTGTCATCATTATAATGATAATTAAGCAAACAATATATCATTACCGTAAAAAAACTAAATTAAAATAGCAAAGAATTTAAACATAATAATAATGAGAGTTTGAGGGTTAACTGGGCTTAACTGTCAAAATAATCTTGGTTTTCTTTATGCAAACAACACCTTTTTTTATTATTTTAATTATAGACATGTTTGTTTTGATTTATCAGTTCACTCAGTATAATTAGGATGTCATTATTCAAAAGCACTTCCTCCATTAATTGACTGATTGCTTGACTTTTTATATGCTACATTACCCTGAATAAAAGCTGCCCTAGTAGAAAACAGATCACCGTCAGTGCAAAACAGAAGCTCAAACGTGTCCCAGGCCTATCATTATGTATATTTTATATATTAAAGAAACACATTAAAAATCATTTAGCTGCCATGACAACATTGTTGAATAATTTAGGCTTTCTGGCGAAAGGGCATGATTTTTGCATCGCAGATCAAAAACATACGCCGAACACAGGAAGAAAACCTTTCAAGCCAGTCAGCTTGGTTACTTCAAGCTAAGTGAATTAATTAAGTGGAAATGATTCTGCAATTAGCTGGTAATTAAAACGTTATTACCTCTTCCCACTCTGCCGTAAAGGAGGGGGTTCTCTCCAGTCTGTTGGGGCTGCTTTTACCGGGGCTGCTCTGCCCTCTGGAACTCCACTGCTCCTCCTCAATAGGAGACACGGCCACCAGGTTAGAGTCTGATTTGGAGAAATTTCTGGACAGCTGAAGGTCCAAAACGTTTTTTGGCATGGACCTCATCCTCCCAAGTGTACAGGCTCTTTCTTCGTAGCTGGTATTGCCACTTGCTGGGCTATTGCTGCCCGTGCTGTTGCCCCGGGCCTCCCCGTTCCTCACATGCACCCCCGTGGTCTTGTCACCCAGTTCACAGAGCGTTAACGTGCCCTGGTTGACCTGTGTGTGAAAAATTGTCCTGTAGACTATCTGCGGTTTGGCTTCTCTTTGGGTCTTAAGGGCAGACGCTTCACTGCCAGTGCGAGGGAACGGAGGCGAGTACTCGGGCGCTCTGAGAAAATTCCCGTGCCGGAGCGGGGGCTCAGGAACGCTGAACTTTCGCACTTTGCCGTAGAGTTGGTAAGGGTTATCAGGGGATTCGCAGGCAGGAGATGAGCCGTGGAGGAGGCCGGCAAACTGCTCAGGAACGTGGCTGTTTCTCCGGTCGTCTCGCTCTATGCACTCTTTCTGGTGCACTGCCTCATCTGCAAGGAGGGAAAAAAAAAAATCTGTAAAATCAGATTCTCAAGGCTTCATTCCTTCTCTCTCCTATTCATGCTTTTCTTTTACACATAACACACACACACACACACACACACACACACCAATAACAGTATAAATAAACCATTTAAAACTTAAACCTAGAAGGAACAATGTCTCTATGAGCTCCTGGACAGTGTCCCCCTTTAATAAAACAAGATACAAATGTGTACTCACTCTGAAGTACAAGCATCCAGACAGATGCCAGATATGAACTAGTGTTGTGTATGTGTATATATGTCATTCGGTCGACTAGCTGTTGAGACAGGCACCAAATGAGTGCCTGAGGCTGGGGGCAAACCTATCTGTTCATTGGAGTGAGAAAGACCCTGTTCTTGTCCTCCTCTTGTCCCCTACAGCCCACAGAGGACTGTCTCCTGCACTGTCCCATGTAAAGAAGCCCAGGACTCCTTCACTAAAGAGCTCTTAAAAGCTGTCCTCAGGCAGCCTGTGACCTGTAGTGTAAGTAAGGACAGATCTCAGTTCATAGAAGTCAATGGGTTTATTCAGTTCTTGATAAATATGAGCGTCTCTTTAAATTCCAGTTATGGCATCTACATTCATCAAGACGTAGGTGTTTTTCCTATTTCTCTGTTTATTCTGTACAGTCATGAGCGTTGGAGGTTTTAGAGGTTGTCTTTGCTTGCTAAAATGTAAACAAATATTAATAATATCTAGATTTTAATATTTTCAAGAAGAAAACATGAATGTTGCTTGCAAGATGAAAGTCGCCACCTCGATTCGAGGGAGTTTTCGGGTGGATTCTTACATGTTCAAGTATATAATTCTCTCTGCTTCAACATAAATCCCTAAGTCTTATATGAGTAAATCTTATACAAGTGATAGCACACCTTTCCTTAATAAGCCTCATGACTCGGTTTCACTCATGTCTGTAGCACAAAATGTATGAGGCATTTTAATGCACCTGAATTCAACATAGCCTGTGAATCCCTAACCTTTAAGAATGAGCAATAGTAATAGGTCATGCTTATTAGGACAACTAACTAGTTCACTGTGAAATCTGCATTCATTTTTTTTAAATCACATTTTTTGTGCTGATTGTAGAGTTTTGATATAAATATGGAACAACAGAGTAGTGTTTCTTTCATTGCCAAATTGGGATTCTAAAGTACTTTCAAATGAACCAAAATTTTATTAAATTAACATGCAATGGGCAGGGGATGTGTAGATTGTATGAATGGAAAGATTTTGTTTACAAGCAAATTACACGCAGACCTAACCATAACTTAAATTATAATAAATGTAAGTAAATTTTTGTCAAATAAACGGACATTTAGTATCTTCAACCAAGCCACTGCATCACACACAGAACAAACGCACACATATTGGTACATCCTGCTTTGATCCTGTCCAGACAGTCACATGAGTTCCCCTTTTATCTCATAATGCAGAATAATCAACTGAACGGAACGCTCTGCTACAGGCCAAAATAACCACCGGAATAGAGGAATCTGAAAGGAACACAGAGAAAGATGCTATTTTTATTTTGCATCAAAAATGTGTCGATCTTGCATAAAGCTCACAGCATAAATAAACAAGACTAAATGGAGAACGAGCAAATTCAGCTTTGATGAATAACTAAAACGGCTCTCAAAAGCATTTCTGCTCTCATCACATCCCAACCCCACAAGTCCTCAAAACAGGCTCTGAATGAGTGTTAACCTCATTAAAATGTGCCAATAAAGGAGCACACTCATAGCATGTAATATAAATCACAGGACTGCATTTGCATGTACTGCACCACCTCTACATGCTGGATCACATATCTGGAATCTCAAGTGAAATGGCAGCGTCCCATGTGATAAATACGGGTGTGGACGATGGAAGACACGCAACGCTTAAAAGGTTTTTGATGCGTACGCTGGATTGGACTCCAGCAGTCAGATTTAGTGAATGCGGAGAGACATGACGCTAAACAGGATATCAGTATCTATAACACTCCGAGGGAGACATCAGAGCTTAACACACCCCCATCCCGTCCTTTCCCGGCGTCTGTGCCGTGTTTCAACTCGTGTAAACAGCATTTTCAACCGATAAAGATCAAATTACACTCCTGCAGGCTGAGGGAGAGCAAAACAGGTGAAGACAACAAGAGACACAATCTTGGACACAAACAAAATGAATTACAAAATAATACTTTTTTTACTCACCTTCATGTTGTTCCAAACTTTTATGACCATTTTTATGATGCTTTTGCATAAGTGACTAGTTTATTTTTTGTTTTATGGAGGAAAGAAAGTCATACAGGTTTGAAGCAACATGAGGGTGAGTAAATGACGATAGAATTTTTGGCTATAATCATTCAGGCTCGCTTGTAATGTTGTACAAAAGGGCCCGTGTCAGTTTTGATCATCTAGAGTGAAAGGACCGCAAGTTAAATGCCATGATGAGTTCATCCATTGAGAGACAGAAACAGCATGAGTTATCACAACAGTAGTAAAGGTCACTGCCATCTCAGACAAAACAGCGGTCGGCATACAAAACACAGAGAGACCTTGACCGTCATCTGTGAGAAGCCAAATACAAACACGCTGCAGGAAAAACTCACACTGAATAGGATCAAAAGAAAATAAAGAACAAGGTAGGTTGACTCTATCTATCTATCTGAAGAATTCAGTGAATAATCTGCCTTACATTATGTCTATATGGCAAGAAAGTTACATGGTTCAACTAGATGTCAGAGTAAATTCTAGTTCTATGCAGTTCACTGGCCTCTTTACCACACTAACAAAGATGCTAATCAGCCCATTTGATTCATTTAACAGTATTTGATTTAACAGTATTTGATTAATTTAACATTAAATAAAAGACTTAACAAAAAGCATACAGTAAAGTTGCATGTCAAAGTTGGCATAAAAAAAAGTTGCAATAGTCTTTTCTTCTCTATTGTGACATATCTGAGTGAAACGCTTCTGGAATAAGACACAAATGTAAGCCAGGGCTTGATTTCATCCTCAGGAATTGATTGTATCATAGGAAGTCGGGCGTTGCTAACTAAATGGAGGCAGATCTGAATGCCAGTTTGCAGTCAGTTGTGGAGGATATTTAGTCCCACACTCCACCGAGACCTACGTCTTCATTAAGTAATTGTGCACAGATAAATCCTTTTTAATAAACACGACAACATTCTGTGTTTAAAAAAAAAAAAAGATTTTGATTTTATGGTGACTTTAAAGGAAAATGAGTGTGTTCACCAGGCTTACAGGAAGGCAGAAGTAGATAATCTAAAGTATAGAAACCACTCAGCACACCTACACAGCCATAATGGAAAGTTCACTTCAGTTTCTGGGAAACAGATCAAATAAAATGCACAATTCATGGGTAATATAAAGGCATGAGCGCTTCGAGATCTTTGCCATCACTGAGAGAAATGTGTCACCAAACTACAAGAGATATCAGGGGAAATAGTTTTTGTGTGTGTGTCTGACTGAACGTTTTCTGAGAAATCGAATCTGCACAGGAATGTTTGGAAAATGTCTGAATAAAATAAAATAAAATAAAATAAAATAAAATAAATAAAATAAAATAAAATAAAATAAAATAAAATAAAATAAAATAAAATAAAATAAAATAAAATAAAATAAAATAAAATAAAATAAAATAAAATAAAATAAAATAAAAAAATAAAATAAAATAAAATAAAAGAAAAGAAAAGAAAAGAAAAGAAAAAAAGAAAAGAAAAGAAAAGAAAAGAAAAGAAAATAAAATAAAATAAAATAAAATAAAATAAAATTCTTTTGGGAAGCTGAACAAGACTAAGTATTTGGAACAGAAATACTCTGTCATACGTCCAACTCATTTTTTGAAACTTTGGCTATGTTTAGCATGAGAATCCAACTCTTTAACAGTGTAAATAAGTCAGAATGCATGAAATAGTGTAAGACATCCCCTTTAAACAGAGACTGGAGCTTTAATGTTACCGCTATAGCTTTGGATAGAAAAAAAAATAGAATGATTTGTTGAAAAGCAGAGAACAGCAGCCATTCCTTTCAACAGAAACAACTAGAAAGATAGAGAGAGAGAGAGAGAGAGAGAGAGAGAGAGAGAGAGAGAGAGTGTGTATGTGTGCTGTGTGTGTGTATGTGTATATGCACGCTGTATTGTGGCAGCCACTGAGCTATAGCCTAATAATACTCGTCGATCTAGCCTATGTGACGTGGTTGTGTATGATTTGGCAATAGGGGACAGCCTATACCAGGGGTGTCCAACCCTGCTCCTGGAGGGCTACTGTCCTGCAGATTTCAGTTCCATCACACCTGTCTGTAATTATCAAGCAGCCCTGAACACCATGATTAGCTGGTTCAGGTGTGTTTGATTCAGGTTGGAGCTAAAATATGCAGGGTGGTTGGACACCCCTGGCCTATACGCTGGTGAAAATCGGGCCGACTCCCAGAATTTTTAAACATGTTTAAAAATTATCGGGAGGTCAGGAGGTGCTCGTAATTGTGCTCGGCTCGGCTCATAATTCCTCTCACACACTGCGAGCCGCGACCATACAAGCATCAACGATTTCCACACGATTTCCACCAAGTGAAAAAAATAGTCTGTGAGCCCATACAGCAGCAAGAATCACTCTGTGTACCCCAGCTTTAGGGTTAGTAAAATAAGTTGGCATGTAATTGCAAAGTTACTTAAAGTCAGTTGAATATCTGTTGGCGGACCATAACATTAAGTGCTACCAGATAATAAGCAGACTGTCTACTAATACTAATGAGAGTTAGTTGACATGTAGATGCAGAGATACTTATAATTAGTAGAATGTCTAAAGTGGACTATCGAAATAAAGTGTTACCAAAGTTTTCTGTGACTGTACCCTGAACAAACCAATTCATTTATTTAATTAAATGAACCAATAGAACATTACAAAAATATAGAATTAATCAATAAATGAACAGATGAACTGGACAGTGGAATAGTGTTTATATATCTTTTTTAGTGTCTCTCTCCTCTTTAAATTCTGATAGCTGTCCTTTTTTCCATATTCTTCTCAGATTAGATCTACAGCTGGAACCTCAACAGGTGACATCCGGTAGTCATGGAAACAACACAGTGGCTTCCTAAAATCAAGGGCTCAAAGCTTTGGGGTTTCAGAAGGGAGAAAGGAAACAGAGAAAGGACAGACAGACAGAAAGAAAGAAACAGATCTATTGCTGATTGACTGTGGCGCCATCTGAACTGACCCACAGGGCAAAGAATCAGAGAGATCTCAGCAGAAGTGCTCAAGTCTTATCTGAGCACAGCAGAGAGTGCATCAAAAGCTCACGCAGGGTACAAAAGGCTGATCCGGGGTCAGCGGGAGGAAATTTATCCTGCAGCACAGCGCCTGAACTCTTCCCACGTAATTTGATCGCTTGGGTTACTTGTCGTAATTTATTAAGACACATATTTGAGAAACTCAAGCTTTGAGGCAAAAGCAGTGGGGCAGAGATCATCCTCTGATAAAAACAAATACTTCCCATTCAATTTGATGCACTGACAGGTTGCTGTACTCAAAAAACAACAACAAAAAATAAAAAAATGAGCAGAGAACAGGTGCTCATAGAGAAAAGTTACTGAATCACCAGCCGTGGCCCATCCCTCATGTTTAAAAAGATAGTTCACACACACAAATAAAATTATGTCATAATTGAAACATTCCAAACTCCAAAAGAAGTAACATAAATGGTGTCTAGACGACTCCAAGTCACTATATTCCAATTCTACAGGAAATAATGCTTTGTGTGAAATGTTCCCTTTTACTGTATGTTTTCCCCTAAGGCTCTTAACCCTATAAATCCTACTGTACCATATTTGATAAGCAAATTTCCTTTTTATCAATCATCAACATGATCAAAACTTTGCTGAAAAACCTGTTTTACACAATCTTCTACATGCCTTCTGTCATCTGATTGATAGTTTATTAGCCTGACTTCGTCATACCCAATTCTAGTTAGAATATAAGTCTGATACTGCTCCATTGGGCTGTGATTATGAGGCGTGTTTCAACCGAACCAGGAAAGAAAATGCCTCTGCACTCAATTGGATAGACCTACAACCAATCAGAGCAACGGAGTAAGTGACAAAGTGACATAGATGTCAACATAACTCAACTGCACGCATGCTGGAAGAAGTAGAAGAAAATGAGTGTAAACCACTGATCTATATAGAGATCAGTGGCGTAAACGATCTTTGCCGGTGTTGTAAAAAGAATTTAAAGATACACGGACTACACGATCATCATTATTGAGAGAAATAGTAAAGGTGAATACATATATGAACAAGTTCTCCGTTTAGGATTAGAACGAATTCAACCCAAGCGCCCTTTGGTGACGTGGATGATTACGTTGCGTTATCTGTCCATCATCGTATAAAGCCCGCCCTGACAATTTCATCGGTCAGAACAGCTCTGGTTCGAGCATAGTTACTCCACAACGGATCAAGTCCAGACTGAACTTCCCGACCTCAAATGTTGTGGGCGGGGCTAAGTTCGGCTGGCATCCAGGCTAACAGTTATACTTTTTATTAAGTAAAAGGGCCTAATAGTATAATTGTAGACATTAATTCAGGTCGTAGTACAAATGTATTTTTGCTGTGAAATATTTACCAACTAAAAATATATTTTATATTGTTTGTTTTATATTGTTAGTAATATTTATATGTTTAAATGTATCAGAAATTACACATCAGGCTTCTGAGGAACATTTATTTGTACATTTATGTCTGTCATCACTGCACTGCATTGCAATACATGTTGTGCACCTAAAATAAAAACTACAACGTTTATCATAAAACTAGGCAATTGAATAGCATCTTACTAAGACATATTGGGAAAAAACTTATATTGCAAGTCTGTTATACTGTTATAACGATCTTATTGATTTACATTACAAGATTATTGTAATTTCATCTTTTTTTTTTTTTGGCTATATAAATATCAGCAACCGTACCAAAATAAATGCACATTTTTGCTATAAGTTTAGCGCTCTGAATAAAATGAGTGTTTTTTCCTTCTTGAGTTTGAGCTCCATATTCTCTTATATCATACTATATGTATACCGTAATAATGTATAAGTCATAACAGCCTGATGTAGCTATCATATATGATACTCATATAAAAACACATATGCATAACTTTTTTTTTTTTAGATTAGATTTGGCTCTTTTATCTAAAGGCTCAATAAACACTTCCATTTAAGAACCAAATTTACAGAGTTAATTCACATTTGCACTTTCACATATTCAGACTGGTCTCACCATATTTAAAGTTGCAGTCCGTAACTTTTGTTTGGTTAAAAATTATCCAAAATCAATTTGAGCAAGTACATAACCAGCCAGTGTTCAAAACGATCTCCTTAACTTAGCCCGATTCACAATGGTAAGCTTGTAATAATGTGTTATAATTTGAGTTGTACTGTTAGCTTTCCACGGGAAATTTGAGCATGGCGGTGTTCGTCTTTGCATCACTGTGTCACGTCTGTATACATGAAGGAGGAGTGTGATAGCTAGTAGGCTATCGCATGTGAGGATGTTGCAGGTGGCAGATCATTTATAGCCTTTTCTCACAGCAGCTGGAATACATAAATTTATCATTTTGATGGCGGATTATAATCCAGAAAGGCCCAAATGACATCATCAGTGACAACTGGAGATTCATCTGTAGTCAAAAGCAAAAGATTAGACTGTTACAGATATTGAATCTACACTAATACACACTAAATGCGCAATGCTGATGTTGTTAACATTAGCGATTTCAGAACAAAGTATAACATTAATAATAATTTGTACGGTTTGATGTGATGTGAGCCTCGCGATCGTCAGATCTAATCACTGTTTGTAGCGCAATTAATTGTAATGCCTTTTTTCCTCAATTGGTCAGATCAAAAGCAGCAGATGTGTTACTTGTTCAGATGACATTTTCTCGTGAAAATTCTTATTTTGGTCACACAAAGTACAGTATCCACACCGGTGTGGTGAATGAATGACAGCCACACAAACTCCTCAGAACATTAGATTAATCCGCGTTGAGGAGCCGTGCCGATGCACAAGCCACGAATAACTGCAATTGTAGGTTGCAAACCGAGATGACGACAAAGAGGCAAAACTTAAGGACTGCAGTTTCAATACAAGCAATCCCAAATGAGATTTGAGAGAGATCATATAACTTCAGAAGATTTAGAATATAGAGCTCAAGTCGTATGGACAACTTGCTGTTTTAAAACCACAGTAAATGAGGACTTAATTTTGATTTCGGGTGACTAGACTGCTGAGCAGATCACGTAGGTCTTATCCAGATGATGAGCTTACGCTGCTGTATTTCTGACTCACTAGTGTGAAGAACCCCTCCAGACCATGCGGTAAACAGCAGGGAGGAGAACATCAGCAAGAGCGAGTGATACAACAGGAGCTGCAGTGCATGCTGGGCCGACAGTGAAGAGCGAATCCCAGCTTGAATCTAAAGCCCGACAGGGGTTAAATTAAAAAGAGTATATATATTCTTAAAAAGTTGTGAACTTTCCCTCCCCTTCATTAAACATGGGGAAACACCCATGGTTAAAAATATCACATGCTAGAGTAACTCTAGACCACCTACCTCCTTGAAAACCTCTATTGCGCTCGTATACTTTAGCAAACAGGTATGAAGCAGCAAAACAGCCAGCAGGACTTTTCAGGAGAACGATCTTATGAGGAATGAGGCTATGTGTGTGAGTCCCACCTCTGAGGTCACACTTGCACACATTCATTTACATGAAGTTTTTCATTCTCAAAGATCTGATAGGGCCACTGTTGCACCACACAGCATTCCAGTGAGGTTTCTGTGCACACATTCACACACACACACACACACACACTTATCTGTGCACACTCATACTCAATCACACACACACGGCACTGTCATGTCTTGTCATGTCATGTCACAGCAGAAACTGAAAAATAAGTAATTTAGACGTATGTATTTGTGAGCTTATACAGTATAAGGAAACTTTATGTTGAAGTTGTTTGTCTATTTAGATCAGTCTGAAATTCAAAATCAGGGTGGGGTTGTAGATGCAGGAGGAAGTAATGATGGAGAACAGAAGAAAAAGAGCAGAATGGGCTGAGCTGCTCAAACACACACACACCGAGCTGACGGCTGTCTTTTCCAGTGGATTAAAGGCCACATGTTTAATTGCTTGTTAACAAATGTTTACTGCACCGTATTGAACTGCACCCATTTCCTGCCAAAAATAGGGCCAGAGATCCTGCCAGTCCTACAGTAGCTCGCAGAGAGAGAAAGAGCGGAAAATGTGTGTACCCATGTATTTTACATATAATAAATAAATAAATAAATTATAGTAATACCAAATAATGACACTGTTCATGCTTAGGGTGTGCAAGGGGTTCGCAGACAGCTGTGTAATACAGAAAAGTATCTGTTTAGCATAATATATTATTTGAAGGAACATGCCGACTTTTTGGGACTTTGGCTTATTCACTGTATCCCCCAGAGTTAGATAAGTCCATACATACCATTCTCATCTCCGTGCGTGCCATAACTCTGTCTGACGGACCCACCGCTAGCCTAGCTTAGCACAAAGACTGGAGGTAAACGGCTCCATCTAGCCTACTGCTCAATAAGTGACAAAATAATGGCAACATTTTCCTATTTACATGTTGTGATGTGTATAGTTACATCGTGTACTAAGACCGACGGAAAATTAAAATTTGCAATTTTCCGATATGGCTAGGAACTACACTCTCATTCCTGCGTGATAATCCCGTACCAAGGGTGCAGCGGTGCAATGATATTACGCAGCGTCTGAAAATAACCTTCAGTTTACATCCAGTCTTTGTGCTAAGCTAGGATAGCTGTGGGTGCGTCAGACAGAGTTGTGGGATGCACAGAGATAAAAATGGTATGTATGGACGTATCTAACTCTGGGGGATACGGTGAATAAGCTAAAGTCCCAAAAAGTCGGTGTGGTCCTTTAATAAAGTAAAGGGTTATTAATTAATATATACTACCGCTCAAAAGTAGTGTAATTTATAAGACATGTACAATGTTACCAAAGATTCTATTTCAAATAAATGCTCTTTTAATCTTTTTATTCATCCAAAAAATGGTTACATTATTAATAATTGTTTTCAACTGTGATTATAGAAAGAAATGTTTCTTGAGCAGCAAATCATCACATTAGAATGACTTCTGAAGGATCGTTTGACACTGAAGACTGAAGTAATGATGCTGAAAATTCAGCTTTGCTAAAATAGAAAACAGTTATTTTAAACTGTAATAATATTTCACAATATTACTGTTTTTGCTGTTTTCTTTTCTCTTTTTTTGCTTAGCGACCTCCAACTTTTGAACGGTAGTGTATAAAATGATCATTACCATGAAAATGTAGCACTTTTTATTTTGAAGGGCTCCAAGCTGGCTTGGACATGTATAATGTAAAATGTTTTAATGTAAATTCCTTTTTTAAGGAAATGTATGCTATTCAATTTCAAAGCAATCAGACTTGTGATTTTTACCTAGCATATAAATGAAAAAGGTTAAAATAAAAATTCACAGACTTACATTGAATGAGGACATGAGCCATATAGATACCAAAATATCATAGAACTTTAGATGTATGCATTTGTGATCTTATACAGTAGATGGGATATTAGGTGGGCTCTTTTGACTTGGGGCAGTAAGTAATCACCTAGAAACCCAGAACACCTTAGCAATGGCATATCATTGTGCTCAAAACCAGCCGCTACACAGTAGCATTCACATAGCAACCACAAAATCAATCACTTTGAAAAGTCGTAACATTCCTTAATCCTTTCCTCAACATTCTGAAGTGTATTTACAGTTTGTGGTTTGTTTGTTCATATCACTACCCAAGTATACACTAAGTATAAGCAATAGCAATAGTGATTCTTGCCTTATCAAACGTCTCTAAGTATTTAGCATAAAATTCCAATAGCCTAAAAAAGTTGTAGTGACATTTACATAGATTAGCAAAAATTGTTTTACTTGTGTAGCCTACAGACAGCAATAAAGCAGGGCGTGTGTGAGCGTGTGAGCTTTTCCTCCCTGAGCTACATCAGGAGGGGTAGGTTAGGTTATGTTTGCAGGGAAGGGTTCAACACCACGTCTGGTGCAATCTTGTTTCATTTTCTGTGGTGCTTGTCTTTGACTCACTCTCAGATATTAAAAGCCATAGAACAATATCAGACCTGACAAACGCCTAACATCTTAAAGGGCCTGCTGCTCGACGTCCACATGCACATGGATACAAATCAGTCTATGAATCTGTCAGTCTCTCAGTTCTCATGGGCGGCACTTCTACAATATACAATTCAATATACCCTTTCTTGTATGGAATCTTTCCATATATACCCACAGGAATCATAAACAATTATGAAATATTGAATTCACTGTAGCTTTCCCATTTGTCTCAAATTGCACATCTCCACGGCAACCAACACCGACAAGTGCTGTGGGGGTCCGTATGCTGTCAGAAGAGTGATGGTAGTGTTATATTAGAAACCAGATCTGTTTAGATGATACAAGTGTGTGTGTGTGTGTGTGTGTGTGTGTGTGTGTGTGTGTGTGTGTGTGTGTGTGTGTGTGTGTGTGTGTGTGTGTGTGTGTGTGTGCGCGCTTTTCCAGCTGTAGGAGTACATATATGTATGGGTGTGTGTTTATGGGTGGACAATAAAAACATTAATTTTCATCTAACCACTCAAGGCACAGGACTCTGATCTGTGAATCCCTGTGGGAGGCTGCACTACGGGGAACACACACACAGATCCTCTAATCAAACTCTCTTTAATGGAATGATGGTGTTTAATTATGCCCCGTTAGCATGCTGACTCATAAAGACGAGTAGGGCGCACAATAATACCTGCATGAGTGCATGGGCACACACCAAAACACTCCATTAATATGGTGAAAAGCATAAGTGGCCATCAGGTCAGTTTATAGTTCTTGGACATTTAAAGAACTCTGCATGAGGCAGTACTGAAAAAGACAGGAAGACACTCATCGAAAAGTGAATTGGACAACATGGTGGCTGTTGGAAAAGACATCCCAACTTTCAAATAAAAGACACAATCAACAGACAAAGGCAACATCTAGTTATTCTAGATGTCTAAATTCAAGTTTACATCTTTATAAATAAGAAAAAAAGAAGAAAAAGATAAATAAAAACAGAAAAGTGCAAAAATAAAATATTGAAGATTCGGCACAATTTCTAGGGCACTGTTATTTTTTAAATCGTATAATATATACTATATATATATATATATATATATATATATATATATATATATATATATATATATATATATATATATATATATATATATATATATATATATATATATATATATATATATATATATATATATATATATATATATATATATATATATATATATATATATATATATATATATATATATATATATATATATTACAGTGATGCATTGCTGCCATAAACATATTATGTATCAATACTATGCTGCCTGTATCAATGGCACTGCCCAAAGCACGGGTTTGTTGTGATTTACTGTTGTACAGTTGATCACAGATAGCCTTGATCTAAACCAAAATTAGGCTATTTCCACAACAAATCCATTAAATTTAACGGTATTCAATGCAAAATAAGGATGAAAAATCTACCTATTTGTATAACCATATGTGTCGACCTTTTGTATAAGGCCGTGGATTCAGGGAACAATGATTATTTTGCATGCACTATCCATCTTTTGCATATCCCGTCTTCATTTCAAAAATGTATTTTGTTTAATAAACGCAAAGTTTTGAAGCAAGCACAGCATAAAATATCTTGCACTGCCTGTATCAATGGCAGTGCCCATAGTGAAATATATGTCATTTTAACAAGAAAAATGCAGTTTCAACGGCATAACATCTCGTTATTACGAAAAAATTACATCTCGTTATTATGAGAAAAGATGTCGTTTTAACGACATAACATCTCATCATTACAACATAATTGAGTGGGAAAAAAATAATATATATGTGACAGCAATGCGTCACCGTAATATATATATATATATATATATATATATAATTTGTATTTAATAATTTGTCTTTTGCTGCAAAACCAGCCATCCATGCATTCTCTTTTTTTTTTTTCTTTGGACAACAAGACATAGTAAACAGTATGCAAAATCACCAAAGATGCAACTGGAAACATTGCAAATGATGAAAGCAGAATTCAAAATGTAACAATGAAGAGACTGATCTACACAGTAGGGGGAGCTGTGATGCAAGTGGCTGCCACGTCCATTTCTGTCAGAGTTACAGCAGCAAACGGAACACTGTTTACATGTTTCTCGCTAAATTCTGTCAGTGTCACTATAACGATGGACAAAACATGATAAAAACTTGCCGCTTGGCAATTGAAAGTGGCTCATACGCACGCTGTCATTCATCTTGAAATCATATGATTTGCATCTTCTGATTGGTTCTTCTGTGGACTTAGAGGCTTTTGCTGACAAAGGGAAGTGGCGTTTCCACTGGATTCATCTAATTGATGAACGTATACTATGTGCGGAGAGCATTCGATCAATATAATTATGGAGGTGGCGTTTAGCAGCTTTTGCATCTGAACTCTTCATATATAGGGTGAATTCAGGTTGGTTGGGACCCTTTTTCCAAGTCATCTCAATGGCAAAAAGTATCCCAATCACCCTGAATTCACCCTATATACACTCGGGCGGTAATTTAGGTACTAATATGTACCTTTAAGGTACCAATATGAACCCTTTAGGTACAAAAGTGTACCTTTTGAAAGGTTCTGCCCCAGTGACAGCTTTTGTACCTTTTTTCAGGGAGTCTATATATACACATATATATAAAATTGTACATTTAGCCAACATTTAAGAGATTTCATTTTCCATTCAAGTAGATAAAAATTGTGATTTCTTGTCTGTAAATAGCTGCCCAAGGGCGTTACCAAGACACACAGATTGGACTGATGCTGCCATTAAGTGATGTCAGAATGGTTGTATTTGCGGAGTGAATGCACAAGAACGCCACCACAATGTTGTAATTGCCAGTGGGCAACCTAGTATTGCATCAATTTTATTTCAACCAGAAGACTTTATTCCAATCCACCAATCCATCCAATTTTAATTAGTAATTATTAATTATTTAATTATTAGAATTAGGAATTCTAATATTCTAATATTTAATTCTGACATCCAATAAATTTATTCATTGCTGAGCTTTTCAACTGGTTGGGGTGATGGATGCAGGTCATTATGCTTGGCACTAAAAGAAGAACAACTTGACAATATCTTGCAGCTGAAAGGCCTCAGTGCATCGAAGCGCTGCAATCTCACTGATCTCTCCCCACAGTTATAAAACACCACATCAATAATGTTTGCACCAAGCGCAGCTGGATAAAAATACACCACCTTTGGTAACCCAAAGCGATGAGAACTTGTCTTCTCCACATTCTCATCATGCCTCCATCTATCTCTGCATCTCTCTCGCACCTACTGTAGGGAAATGACAGAACTTCATTTCATCACCTATGAAGGCACGGCATCAAAGAAACTACAATGCGCTCCTCACTCAACGCTAGTTGCCACGGCAACAATACAATGGACATTATAAAGCTAATAAATAGTGAGGAGGAGGAGGAGGAGGAGGAGGAAGAAGATGAAAAAAAAGAAGATGGGTGAACGAAAGCATGAGAATGTGAGAGCTATTCCTGGAGCTGCAGAAAGAGGACTTCAATGACTTTACTGTGATTTCGGCTCTGATCCGTGGCTTCAATCACAACAGAGCTTGGAATTCATGTCTTGGCCTCTCAGAGGAGATGCTAACATGTGATTCCAGTGATGCCGCTTTTTTTTTCTTTTTTTTTACTTCACATGCCAGCAGAATTAAATAAAAGTACCATCGACAGAAGGCACTGCTAGATGTTGATAACCTAAAAATCGGCTTCTGTTCCAGGCAAAGCGGCAAAGAACCTCAGAACTTCACGCTATCAGATGAAACACCTCAGAAACCACATGAAATGCCACCATACAAAGTCCTGCGACAGTGGGACAGGAGACACGTGTATTAGGGCAGGCCGACAGGGAGCCGCCATCAAAGACAAGAGGAGAGGACCCCTCCATTTGAAAAGCCCCCTGTTAGACTGGAGAGTGACTGAGATGAAAAGGCCCTTTTCACAGTGGAGACCTGGCAAACAGAGATATAAACTTCCCTGTAGTGGCAAAAGGGTTTTGAATACAACAGCGATATTTCCTTCACTATCCAATCACCATTTGCCTTCCTTAAGATATCGCTTGTATTGCATAGGGAATGGTGTATAATGTGGACAGGGAGAGTCGTGTAACTCACAGGACAAATGAGGCTTTATTTTAAGGGTTGCCAGGTCCTCCTGCCACACATCCACAGGAGAGGAGAATTTCAGGAGCAACACAAAAGAAAGTAATGACACCCTATGGGATCTATAAAAGTGACAGTTTAATAAATGTTAGAAAAGTTTGACAGCTTAGCCACACAGCAAAATTCAAAATCAACTTTTTGCCACACCTGCCCAATGGGGAGTGTATTTAACAGCCATAAATACTTCTTACCACTACATGAAAAGTATTGTGCATTATTTTATTATTTTTATACATTAATATAATATAATGAATATAATATAATTGTAATCATGTAAATAAACATATTTTTAAAAATATATGTATTTTATATATAAAAAGGTAATTACATTATGATGCATTATTTTGTAAATTTTGAAATAAAATATAACAAAATAATATAATATAACATAACGTAATACAATACAATATAATTAATATACAATATAATACAATACAATTAATATAATTTATATATAATATAATTAATATAATACAATATAATTAATATATAATACAATGCAATTAATACAATTTAATATATAATTAATATAATACAATACAATTAATATAATTTAATATAATATAATACAATTAATATATAATATAATTAATATAATATAATACAATACAATTATTATAATGAATATATAATATTAGTAACACCTATCTATCTATCTATCTATCTATCTATCTATCTATCTATCTATCTATCTATCTATCTATCTATCTATCTATCTATCTATCTATCTATCTATCTATCTATCTATCTATCTATCTATCTATCTATCTATCTATCTATCTATCTATCTATCTATCTATCTATCTATCACAAAATAAATGTACACTAATAAATTACATTATCATCGAAAATAACATTATATTTATAACAATACTGCAATACATAATACTTGAATTATTATAATATTACAACTAATTCTCCTTCCATATTAGTGACAAATAAAGCAATTCATTGTTTCAATCTCTGCATTTTATACGAGAGAAGCGAGTCATACTCTATCTTTGTGTGAAACCTGTCGCAAAAACGTCACAAAGACGCATCATTATTTTGTTTCTCATAATGATCTGTTTAATGAGAGTTATTTCACATCTGGTGGAAGAATAAAAAAATGCTAATAAAAAAAAAAAAAACTTTAGTCATCCTTGATTGTCAAAAGTTTATCTAAGTATATTTTTACTGGACAACTCACCAAACACAATTATTTCTAACAAGCGGTATGTGTTCATTTTGGATGCTGCCTGGCTGCAGGAGGAAAGTAAAAACTGCACTTAACAAAGGTAGCTATTGCAACATCTCCCACTGTTACCGTATCTAAACTAAAACAGCATACTTGGCAAAAGTGAATAAGCAGTAACTCTTATAATTAGATTCTCTCTCTCCCACCTCCCTACTTTCCCCCTATTTCTCTGAACATATGCGTCAGGGGATCAGGGTGCCAGACAAGCATGTCCGCAGCATTAGTGAAAACCAACGGACCGCGAAGTACACCAGCGTCACCATGACTACCCCACCTCACCACCAGGAATGACATCGCCATGGAAACAGCATCAACTGCCCACTCGACCAGCAGTGCCGTAGGTGGATGCTGAGGAAATGACAGGCAGGAAGTGGCGGCCTCGGCAGCAAAACCGCCCGTGCCAAAACACTGACGTTTGCTGAGATGGTTCGTTTGCAGAGGGCCTTGTGCAGAATCTCCTTGTGTCGCTCTCTGAATGCAGTATTTTTACAAACAATTCAGACCGAGGACATTCCCACACGCTCTGATGCCATTTACTGCTTTCATACCGTGCCGAGTAGCTGAGCAGCACTTTAAAATGCCGTTCAAGCCATTAAAATGTGGTTTGATGAGTAATTCAGTCACACTTTTACAGTAGTGCTGCTCAAAGCAGCGGGAATCACTCTGTTGCTGGCACAAGCACTCTGAGCCAATCAAGAGAGAGGCCTCCTTCTGAAATTAACATGTCTGTATGAGAGACGCAAGCGGGGTTGGCTGGGTTATCCAGCTGGTGATATCATTGGCTGAAATACCCATAGAAACACCATAGAACAGAACGTGAATCTATCCAAAAGCTACTATTATTTGTTCACTCAGACACTAGACACATTTATACAGCTATATTCTTACTGCATGTCAGCAGTTTTCTCAAACTGTGTCTTTCTTATTTGTCGTAAGGAATTTTAAGAGAAATATTTGCCCTGTAGACCAACAAGATGAGAAGAGTTGTACCAGTGAGGCCGTAGTCTTCGGCGGATCCGGTCGAGCAGTTGGCGGGGCTGATGGGGGGGCTGGCGGGGGGGCTGGTGCTGAAGCTGGCGTAGCCAAGAGATGAGCTGACCTCCGAAGGCTCGCAGCTGTGGTTCTGTAGGGGCTTCTGGACGTCCTGTGAGGAGGACAGCGAGGTCCGTTGCTTTGGCTATGACAGGAAAGAGTGTAATGTTAGCATTAGTCACTTAAATAGGAGACTTTTACAAGTCTATTTTAAATTTGCCTAGATGATATGATCTCCAGCAACTGATCCTTAAATAATTCAATCTAAATTTTAATGTAGAATTTACACTTCAATAAAATGAGGAAAGGCTTTTTGTGAGGCACCAAAGCTCACACGGAAAGCGATCGTAACCAATTACTGGCTGCTGGAGTCATCTAGAAGAGAGTGGTATTATATGAATGACAATGCATAAATGTGCGGTTTATAACCAGAACTTTTTAAAAGTAAAAAAAAGGAGTTTAAAACAAATAAATTTGCAATTGCAAGATATAGTCACATTGTGAGATATATATCACATTTAATAAAACTGCAATTACAAGATATAAAGTGCAAATTATGATGCAAAATATGGTAAAATGGTGAGATATAAATTTACATTTATAAGAAATAGTTGAGAAATTGTGAGAAATAATTGTAATTGTAATTACGAAAAAAGTTGCAATTGTGTGAAAGTCGCAATTCACCCTTCGCCGTGCTTTTGATTGACAGGTGATCTGACCAATCACATCGCCAAATCTGCCCTTTTATCCAACAAAGCAGTCAGGAGAGTTAGTAGGTTAGAGTGGAACTTGAAAAACAGTGTGTACTGACATATTTCCGTGGCTGAAACAACATTTCTTTTAGTGTTCATTCATGTTAATATGATGCTTCTCAATGAACTAGAAGGAAGAGATGATCAGTTCACAAGCAGCTTTAACTGCGGTGCTTCAGCGATCACGACACAAAAAATGGTATTTGTTGTTTAAATTTCATAAAAAATTATTTGTTTAATATCAAAAAGTAACTTGCTCTGTCTTGTCTGTCGTCATGTTGTCAGTGTCCTCTTTGCTCCGTGATGTATTTTCTCTACGTGAGAACGTGTGTGGTGTGAGAGCCCCATGGCTTGTTGGACATAGCAACAGTAAAGGTCTTTGCAAACGGTCAATTGTGAGATATATAGTTGCAAAAAAAAAATAAAGTCGCAATTGTGATATATAGCCTTGTCGCAATAAAAATAAAGTCACAATTGTGATATACAGTCGCAATAAAAATTAAGTCGCAATTGTGATATATAACCTAGTCGCAATAAAAATAAAGTCGCAACTGTGATATATAGTCGCAATAAAAATAAAGTCGCAACTGTGATATATAGTCATAATTATGGAAAACTGCGAAATATAAAGTCAAATTGTGAGATATAAAGAATTATGAAAAAAGTTGCAAGTGTGGGAAGTCGTAATTGTTAGATATATAGTCACAATAAAAATAAAGTCACAATTGTGAGATATATATATATAGTGTCACAATAGTCTCAGTTGTGTGATATGAATTAAATATGAGAAATAGTTGCAATTGTGAGAAAGTCTCAATTACGACAAACATTGCAAGTGTGAGAAAGTCATAGTCATAATTATGGAAATCAAAATATAAATATAAAGCAAAATATAAAGTCAAAGCTAAGCAATACATGTTGTGGATGGTTGTTAGGGAGTTGCTACACAATTACTAATGTGTTCTGTCTAGTTGCTAACATGTTGCTATGCACTTGCTAGATGTCCTGCATAGTTGGATTCTGGCCCAAATCAATAGCTCCCACCCCCAGGTTTGTATGATATTCTGATGCTTGCCTGCACTAATGATTTCTGCAAAGACATCCCAAACAAAAATCAAATGCAATATGCAAGAGAGTTTGTCTACAGTAGAGAAGTAGGTTTTGAAAAAACCTGTAAGTAGGAGGTGGAATAGATGTGCGATACATATTGCTCAGCGAGAGGGAGAGACAAGAGCGAGACAGGAGAGAAAACGGCAAAAAGAGATGACTATGTGCAGAGTCAAGCAGTTGTATAACCACAGGAAGCCTTACATAAACATCATCTCTGCTTTCCGTTGCATCACAGGTGTCCAAAATGCCAAATTAATTAATATGCATGAGAAAAATTTATCTGATTCAAGTGATTTAATTTCACACACAAATGCATTTGGCAGAAAACTGGCTCTACTTGATAACAAAAAAGCAAATTGGAAAAAATATTGAAAAGATGTTTTGTAATAAGAGCAAACAAGATTGAAGTAATAAGAGGGTGAACTGTGGTCTATATATTTTAAACAACAAAATACATTTTTATACATAATAAGTTTAAACCAAAAGATTTATACTGGACGTGCTTCAAACACTCTTAAATTAGATGCATTTCTTCTGTCTGTTTAATAATGTACAATATGACTGCTGCTTACCTCTGATGGCCTCTGGCCAAAGTAGATCTCACCACCTTTCACTGTTTCTACGACCTGTTCCCAATATAATTCTCCTAGATGCTCTTGTGTCTCATAAGCTAGCTTAGACTAGCTCAGTATTGGAAAACTGATCTTTATTCTTTCCTCTCAAGGATGTTAAATATTCGATTACCAAAAAAACCTAACAAAAAAATAAATAAATAAAATAAAGCCATCAAATCTGATTTTCCTTTTGGAGAAAACATTCTTTGTGTCTTAATATACAAGCCGGATATCTACAACATAATTACTACAGGATATTAAGTCCAGCAACAGCAACTCAGCCACAAAGTGGTAGGCCACGTAAAATCACAGAGCAGGGTCAGCACATGCTGAGGCGCACAGTGAGCAGAAGACGCCAACTTTCTGCAGAGTCAATAGCTACAGACCTCCAGACTTCGTGTGGCCTTCAGATTAGCTCAAGAACAGTGTGTAGAGAGCTTCATGGAATGTGTTTTCATGGCCGAGCAGCTGCATTACATCACCAAGTGCAATGCAAAGTGTCAGATGCAATGATGTAAAGCACGCCGCCACTGGACTCTAGAGCTGTGGAGACGTGTTCTCTGGAGTGATGAATCACACTTCTCTGTCTGGCAATCCAAAGGACGGATCTGGGTTTGGCGGTTAACCGGGAGAACGGTACTTGCCTGACTGCATTGTGCCAAGTGTAAAGTTTGGTGGAGGGGAGATTATGGTGTGAGGTTATTTTTCAGGGGTTGGGCTTGGCCCCTTAGTTCCAGTGAAAAGAACTCTTAATGCTTCAGCATACCAAGACATTTTGGATAATTTCATGCTTCCAGGTTTGTGGGAAAAGTTTGGGGATGGCCCCTTCCTGTTCCACCATGACTGCGCACCAGTGCACAAAGCAAGGTCCATAAAGACATGGATGAGCGACTTTGGTGTGGAGGAACTTGACTGGCCTGCACAGAGTCCTGACCTCAACCCGATAGAACACCTTTGGGATGAATTAGGGAGGAGACTGCAAGCCAGGACTTCTCGTCCAACATCAGTGCCTGACCTCACAAATGCGCTTCTAGAAGAATGGTCAAAAAATTCCATAAACACACTCCTAAACCTGGTGGAAAGCCTTCCCAGAAGAGTTTATGCTGTTATAGCTGCAAAGGGTGAGACAATTCCATATTAAACCCTACAAATTAAGAATGGGATGTCATTAAAGGCAGGTGTCCCAAAACTTTTGGTAATATAGTGTATCTTTAAATACAAATGAGCTGCTATTCACTGGCCCCCTATCCAGAAGAGGGCGGAGCCTTTACAGCTCGAGCCTTGGATAATCTGCCAAAAACTAAAACATCTTTGGTTTTGATTATCATTTCTATCGTGGTCACGCTCATGTGACAATGCAGTTCTTCATCATAATGAAAGTTTATTATCTCCATGCGTTTTCCATATCTCATATGGTTTTCTGAGTGCACACATCCGAAACACGCACAGCTTGAAAGCAGCTACTGCTGAATATACTGTTAATATGAATCAAACAACAGAAGAAAAACTGACTGAATAACTTTAGTGCTCTTGACTGAATAACTTTAGTAGCTTTAATAAGAATCAAGCATAGCGTCAGTTCTGGCAGGTCACGTTAGCCAAGCTTGCATCAGCTGACTGTAAGCTAATCACGTCTACCTATAGGAATACAACGTCTATCACAGCATGCATATATAAGCTCTTGTTATAATTGCGTTCTCCTGAGCTCATTTACCCTCCTCCATCCCCAGCTCCTCCTCTCGTCCAATCAGAATTTGGTATTCAGGTTCCCCTTGAATCATACCGCCAATTCAAACGGTATGGTGATAGTCAATCAATCATCTTTGATGATAGTGGTCCTCACAGAAATACATTTCTTACTTGAATGCTGCTGTTAAATGCTCTGACGAGGATATAAGCATGCGGACTGTGTACAGCTCAGTACACAGGGTGGGGTCTATGCTAATAAGGCAGAGTTCGCCTGTGCAATGTAACGTCACACTGCATAGAAGCTGCAAACGGCTTATTCTAAGACACTGCTTATGATGTATGGGGAATAAAGGTGCAATAGGTGATTCTCTACAGAAAGTCTCCTCATATCCTTATAGAAATCACTATGTTAAGAGGTGAAATGAAAGCATGTGTTCCCTATCAGTCAACGTGTTTGCATACCACTGCCAGACATCATACGCCATCAGCACATTCACTGCAGCTGTGTAGACAGAGCATGGCAGGCAAACAGTTTACATTCCTTATTGTAGTACTGTTACTTCACTGTACTGTACAGTTTTCTCATTGGTGAATGACACATGATGTAATCTAATAATGTTATTTCTGGTCGTCTCGCTTCTGGTCTGTGTGCCTTCGTGTGTTTTGGAGGAGGTGTGGCTTTGGACGACGATTTGCAGGGAGGGTTGGATTGTATGCTTTCAATGCTAGCAGGCTAAAGTTACCATTTTCCAGAGCACCTATTGCACTTTTAGGTATAGGGATTAAGGGGTGGGTGGATTTTTTTACATTATAGGTTGCGTACACACACTGCTGACACACATTATGTTCAAACACCATGTAAAAGTGAATTTTGCATAATAGGTCCCCTTTATGTTCTTCTGCAAGAATCTGCTCTCTACTTCTGTATTTATTTTGTATTGTTCCCTCTATTGTTTGTATTTGCTAATTTCATGCAAAGTGACCCTGATCATTATTATTATTATTATTATATACAAAGCAGATATTTGAGTGACTTTCATTATTTTATGCATACAATTTATGAATATTATTTATTCATTGCTCACTATTAATGCTTTGCAATATCACCTGAATTAATTTTTGAAAATCCTGCAGCACTCAATTACCATGTTCTGTTGGAATAGAGGTGATAAAGATAGTTGAGCAAATGTGTGTATTTGACTATGCACAGCTACCAAGTTAGCCCAAATCTGCAAATTCAGGCAATTTTCATTTTGTTGTCAAACACACCTTGTGTCAGGAAGTGATGCTAATGAACCTGTTACTCGCACACAGACTTGCTGTCTCTCACCATGAACTCCTAATGAGTCTGCCATGGCTGACTGTAGTTCAATTAAAAAACAAAACATGCCTGTTCATCAAACACACCCACTGTCTCCCCTAATAATGTTCTACAGCAGTCTCACACATGTGACAGTTTCACCCTGTGCATTTCTCTCCAAGGTGGAGATCAGGAAGCACACCTGGTTGACTCGCATACACGTGCATGTGTGGCTGCGCGTTAGCTCACTAATACTGCCTTCATTACGTCTGGCATTATTTGGCGAGCGAGTGCAGAGTGAGATATTGTGCGCTAATTTATGGGTGGTAATTATGATAATTATTCAGTGGGCTCTGGTATCGTGGGGCAATAAATGCCACTAACACGACTGTTTCACCTCCCAGTGGGGCATTCAGCATATTTACGAATGCAGTACTGTCAATGCATATGCAGATCACATTCAGCTCAAATCTCAGAGCGAGAATTTATAATTACGGAGAATCATTCAGCACTGATTTTATATGCTCATCTGGTTTGGGAAATACATTGAATGACACAAAGTGTTGATCTACCATCTGCAGAAGGATCTCTGGGTGAATCTCTTGACACTTGTCAAGAACGTGTTTGAGTCAAATTCTCACTCTTATTCTTTCATTCATTTTTCTTAATGTGGGGGTATATTTTTAATATATATTACATTACATTGATTAATAAAAGTATCATGATAGTAAATGAAATCGTACTGAATTTATTAATACTGTATTACTCTAATACATCAGTATTTTTACTAATGCTTTTTCATATTAGAGTAATGCAGTGGTTCTCAACCAGAGTCCTTCAGCAAGCATAAAGGGGATTTATAATGACTTAATTATATTATCTTAAATAAAAATATAGCTTAATTAAAATGCTAAAAACATAAAACATCAAGATAAACTAAAATTATATATTTTTTCCCTCAAGTTTTTAATTGAAGAACATAGTGAATCAGAATCTTAAATTGTCTGAAATCACAAAATGAATCATGATTAACCCTCTGGTCCTCTTTGTTGAGGTGTCACACTTGGTTCTTTCGTGGTCAAAAGTGACCGAAGCCTTGAAATGTAACTTTGTTTCCCCAGGAAAAGCAATGTAACATATTGTTGTTCATTTATTATTATTATTATTTAGAATTTTGAGGGGATTCTGACTCTCCTGTCCTGTCCTGACTCTCTGTGGTCCTTAAAAATCCCAGGATGTCCTTCGGAAAAAGAGTAGGGGTGTAACTCCGGCATCCTTGCCAAATTTGCCCAATGGCCTCTGTCCATCAGGCTTCATCACTTAGTTAGTTTTTTTTGGAACATGGAATTTAGAAAATGTGTTTAATTGTCATTTTAATTTAAGCACATTAATTGATCATTTTTTATATTATCTTTGGCCTGACATATGACTGGGGGAAAAAAGTCACACCCTTGGTCATAGTTCATGACACCATGTCTCTATATATGCCTTGTATTACGATCAGGTGATTCAATCACAAGCTTCCGCTTTTATCGTGATGATGTCAATTTACACTGCCATAAAAGAACTGCAGGGCTGATTATGTTTTTTAGAAATCCACATTCTCTTTCTGCAAACTAGCTGATCCACAGAGGGTGTGGATGTGAATTTGAAAGTGCTCCAATGATTCATACAAGAACGCTGCCTGTTTTCAAGGCTGGCTTATAATACTCATTGCCGTAAGCAGTTTATTCATCCAGATAAAGATGCAGATTGAGCAACCTTGATGCGTACAGAGCAACACTTCTACCAACATTCCTCTTGTTCGTCCTCCATATCACACATAAACACACACACACACTTTCACTCACACTTCAATACAACTACCGTCTCCATGACAACGGAGGCAAAGCTGCAAGAACACGGAGCACCGCAATAACAACAACATTACCAAATATAGAGTTCCTGTTGCTAAAAAAAGACAAGAACACACTCAGCAAAGGGGGAGGGGCTGCTGTTCATTACAAAATGAGACGCCTCAAAGCAGAAATCAAACAGACTGCAGGGTTTTACAACACCTTTTAACCTTAAATGATTCTTAAACAAGCAACACCAGAAGAAATCTCGACAAATGAAAGGAATAGCTCAACCAAAATGACATTTCTGTCATCATTTATCTCATTACCCAAACCTCTATATATGAGCTATCCTTTTAAAAGGCAGTAAAAGAGAGGAAGATAAAGTTGGAGAGGTAAATATTCATGCAGCTCTGTGCTTCATGCTGTGTTTGTTTGTATCATACACGAATGCCGCCATGATATTAGCATCATTAGCATGACAAACTCAAGGGGCTATGGGCATGAAATGCAATCTGCATCATTTAGCTCGTCACCATTTCATCAGTGTTACAGTTTAATCGCCAGAGGGCTTTTCAACATCCAGCTGAGCGCATGAAATTATCTTTTATTCCTCAGTTGCTATTAAAGAAAAAATGGGGAATATGTCGAGAGCCCACAGGAACATTTCAACACAAGACACATCACAAGGTCACTGATGATGAGTGTGTGTGGGCTACTCACAGTGCAAACACACACACACACACATTTGATCACAATACCAAATTAAACACTTCTTAATTTAAACTCCTTGTGTCTCACTAGTACACACCCACACACACTTCAAAGGTCAATAAAAAGCAGAAAAGATGCATCATAATGTCATGACCCTCTCCAACCAACCACTCCAGTGGCAGCGAGTTGGTTGTGTTCACGGGGTCCTCTAGTGCACTGCCATCAAATTTTAATTTCACAACAGTTGTGAGGGAAAACTAGCAGGTCGGTGGCTGTGAGAGTTCTCTGTAATGTGTGAATTCAGTCCAATAGCTGCACTTCACATCAAGAGGCATTTTGACAGCTTTTTATCTCTCTCTCATCTGAGGCTGATATTCTTCTAAAAGACTGACGTCTTCCTACTGCATTTGTTTCTTGCAGTAATGTCTGTCATTAAAATAGACAAAAGCTATGTAAATGCTTAGTAACAAAATGAACATTGTCAGTTGTAAGTCTTTGAAAATTATATTTTAAACGTAGCCCAAGCTTCTTTTAGCTCAGAAACATGATCTTGCCAAACTGAGTGCATAGTTTCTCAACTAAATCCAGCTGTGCTCATAAATTTACACACCCACTGCTGAATATGTCTGAGTTACATAGAGTTGGCCTATACATGTGTACAAGACACACACATTTTTATATATATATATATATATATATATATATATATATATATATATATATATATATATATATATATATATATATATATATATATATATATATATATATATATATATATATATTTATTATATACATAATTAGAAATAAGTATTTTGTGATCTATATAAATATATAAAAAATTTACAGTATATATTAAATTATGTTATAAAAATATTTTAAAATTATTAAATATATTAAACTATATTAGATTACAACTGATATTAAAATTGGTAAAAAAAAATAATAATAATAATAATAATAATAATAATAATAATAATTACAATTTGGGCCCATAAGAATTTTTTACAAAATTGTAATTTTAATTGGAAAATAAAATCTTACATTTTTATAGATATATTATTTGTCTACTAAACATAGACATTTATTAGCATATCCATGAACATGAAACATGTCCAGAAACATGTTGAAACTGTCTAGTGCTATATATTTTGTGTGTGTTTTTGATTCTTATCTCTGCCAGTAAAGAAGAACACAGGGAAGGTTCTGTTATCAAACATTCACCAGGATCTTGTACTGTCAAAAAGGGCAGCAATTATCAGAAACACTTACAGCTAAATTAATCACAGTTGGGCACAGATAAACTGATCAACACAGATAAATTGTCTGCCCCCACACACAAACTAAAGACTGTTAAAAACAGATGTGAAAGATAAAGAAAAGCGACTGCCTGTGGTCATTTACTCTAAACCTGTTAGGGACTCAACAGGTTGTTTTTTTCTGTTTGGTTGATCTGAATATCAGAGGTATTTTAGAGGTAATATCAGTTTAGCACAGCAGTATTACAGCGGTTGTGTTTATGTGCACGCGCGTGTGTGTGCATGTAAATATAGCTGATAAAGCATCAAGAGGATTTTCTGTACCTACTACAGCTCAAGAGCTCCTACTGTCCACATTCATGCACACAAAAGAACAAATTTCACTGAGTCATTCTGCTTTTCTACAAAGATTAATTACATTTTTTAACAAATTTAATTATGCATTGTCCTCTGCCAGGCTGATTCAGATCAAGAATCAATTCTTTACCGGAAAGCCTTGTCAAACAAGAAATTAAATTAGGTAAAACACAACTGTTATAGTGTCCAAAAGCACAGTTTTAAAATAATACACTACAGCTCTGTTTCAAGAACTGCTGTGGTGAACAGCCTGCTGCCTATACTGCCTACATAAACAGCTACCTTCTAAGACAGCATTTTAACCAAAATGGAAATGTTAAACTATTCTGGAATCAACTGATTCTAAAACAGTTTGAAATTAACATGTTGAAACTAACAGATTGTGCCTAAGGTTACATAATTATGCTGTCACTAGGTAGTCTGCTCACTTGGTTTTGGAATATAGCTTATAAGAATATATTAGAATAGAATAGAATAGAATAGAATAGAATAGAATAGAATAGAATAGAATAGAATAGAATAGAATAGAATAGAATGTCTATTTGTCTTAAGACTGTGTGCCTATGTTACCTAAATATTCTGTCTAGATATGAATTCACTCGGTTTTGGAACAAAGCGAATATATACTGTCACTGTCAGGCGGAAATCATGTATCCCCAAAAACACGTCGTCAAAGTTGATATTGAGTTGATTTTTTATTTACCATTGCATTGCAAACAAGCAAAAATGGTCAAAACTGTGTGAGGCACTTTTATTCACGATAGAGGCAGGGTGAAGTTATGAGGTTTTCCTGACAGTTTGAGGATCCAGTGGAGTTACAAGGTTTAATAACAAGCATATAGTTATGGACAAGGTTTCTGCCCGACAGTGACGATATGTAAATGCAATGTAGAATAGAATAGAATCAAATCGAATCAAATAGAATATTTACCACATTATTGGCAGTAGGCAAAGTCACCATAAGAGTGGCACCATTTTAAATTAAGGGGAAGGTCTCCCTGAAGTACCTTGAGGTGAAGTAGTTTGACCCATCACCTTACAGTTACCAGCCCAGGTCATTTACCTCTAGGTTATGCCTCCTTATGAATGGACACTTCATCAATGGTGCCTTATGCTGTGATTTAAATGAAGCTAGAGGCAAATGATCCCTCATCAGTTTCTTCCACTCTCCCTCGGGAACACCTGGATGGGCCGTAGAGCTTATGATTATCAGACGTGACTAGGCTCCACTCTGCTTGTGCAGTGAGCAAATGAGGAGCTCGATTGTCCCATCAGTGTGCCAGAGCCCTCGTCAGCTCTGATGGCAGCTCACTTCAGTGATCATGAGTGCTGTGTGATGATTTAGGGCCTGTTCACACCTGGTCACTTCATGCATTTTCTGTGATCGAATAGCTATCCGACTGTGAAAAGACCAGGTGTAAATGCCCAACGAAAAGCTTTCGAGATGGATTTATATTCGATCACTCAATCCAATTCAGGAGGTGGTCCGAGACGCATTCCAGATGAAACAGGTTTCAATGAAACAAGTTTAAATGAAGTTCAAATGCATTTGGTTGTTGAAACCACATATTTTAGCCCTCTCAAAATATAAAAAAATAAATGTGTGAAAGCATGTTATAGGCTACATGCAACACACATAGCGACAATAGAATAGAATAGAATAGAATAGAATAGAATAGAATAGAATAGAATAGAGTAGCTAAGTAACTCTTCAGCAATTCGACGTGCAAATTCATTAAAAGTCTTCATTAAAAGTAGTGAGACTACCAGTGCTGATGCTGCTCTCTCTCATATTGCAGTTTTTGATCTTGAAATTAGCTGATGATTTAATGAAATGCACCTCACATCTGTTGCTTTTGTAGATGTAAACTCCGTTAAAGATCAGATTTATATTTGTTTTATGGAGACACATTTATGTGGCCAAGTATAAATGGAACCATTTTAACAATTCAGATAGCTATCCGATCAGTAAAAAACACAAGTTTTTACTGATCGGATAGCTATCTCCAAACTCCTGGATCTCGGCCTGAATCCTTCTCTCTGCCACTGGATTGAGGACTTCCTCACTGGCAGGCCTCAGGTGGTGAGAATAGGCCAGTCCACCTCCACCTCCATCACCCTGAGTGTGGGAGCTCCACAGGGCTGTGTCCTGAGCCCCCTGCTCTACTCTCTCTACACGCATGACTGTTTGTCCACACACAGCTCCACCTCTATCATCAAATTTGCTGATGATACTGTTGTCCTGGGCCTCATTTCCAACAACAATGAGACGGCATACTTGGACGAGGTGGAGCATCTAACATCATGGTGCCAGGACAACTGTCTCTCTCTGAATGTTGGCAAGACCAAAGAAATGATTGTGGACTTCAGGAAGAGACAGCAACGGACATACTCCCCCTCATGATCAGCGGGTCACCAGTAGAGAGAGTGAGCAGCTTCAAGTACCTGGGAGTAAACATCTCCGAGGACCTGACCTGGACTGCTCACATTCAGACACAGGTGAAAAAGCCAGGCAAAGACTGTACCACCTGCGCCAGCTGAGGAAATTCAGGGTTTCACCAGCTATCCTGAAAACTTTCTATTTAGGGGCGATAGAAAGTGTTTTAACTCAGTGCATCACAGTGTGGTATGGGAACAGCACCAGTCATGACCGCAAAGCCCTGCAAAGAGTAGTGCGCTTATCCGAGCGTATCTCAGGGTCAGCTCTCCCGTCTCTGCAGGACGTCTACACCAAACGCTGCAAAGGTAGAGCTACCAAGATCATCAAGGACTCTAATCACCCTGCAAACCCTCATTTCACGCTGCTACCATCTGGTAAGCGCTTCCAAGCCTGATGGCCAAAACTGAGAGACTCAGGAGGAGCTTCTTCCCCAGGCCATCAGACTCCTGAACTCAGTCACTTAACATCACGTGACTTCACGTCAGGATAAACATCGATACACTGACATTGCACTGCACTTTCTGTTCTCGTTGTTACTGTGTAACAACCTGTCATAAACCTGTTTGCACATTATACTCTTTATACATTTGTTAACCACATATTTATAAGTCTACAGTTTACTCACTGCAAAGTCTACTTCAATTATTTTATTCCACTTTATCCTTATTTGTTACCTTTTTTTTTCTCTTGACTTGATTATTTATAATTCTACAGATATAGACATATATATATATATATATATAGATAGTACTTTTTTTATATCCTATTTCTATTATAATTTCTTCCTTGTGTTTTTAACTGTGAATTTGCACTGTCCATGGAGCGGACCTGTTTACATTTCACTGCCGGTTGTATATTCTGTATATAACTGTGTATGTGACAAATAAAACTCTTGAATCTTGAATCTTGAAGTAGTAACCAGGTGTAAACAAGCCCTTAGCTACCGCTAATACAGGCTGCTGTGCCATGCACAGGGTTGGGAGGGTTACTTTTAAAATGTATTTCATTACAGTTACAAATTACTTCATAAAAAAGTATTCAGTAAAGTAACCACAAT
Source organism: Paracanthobrama guichenoti (assembly GCA_018749465.1). Classification (NCBI taxonomy): domain Eukaryota; kingdom Metazoa; phylum Chordata; class Actinopteri; order Cypriniformes; family Gobionidae; genus Paracanthobrama; species Paracanthobrama guichenoti. The sequence goes on from CM031946.1 coordinate 10,979,246, forward strand.
ATGAAGTAATGTAATCTGATTACTTTTGGATTCCTTTAAGGTCACGTATGTACATAAAAGCAGGTAAAAAGCTAAATCAAAGTACTTTTATTTAACTATGAATTTAAAATAAAAACTATTAAAACTAAGCAATCGTGTCTTGTTTCAACAACTAGAGATTACACAGCCCCATATATATTTATATAAAATACTATACAGACGTAAAGTGGCTACAGTATGGCATTACAAATGATTTTATTTATTTATGTACATGGAAAAAAAGATAGTTTATACACAACGATATAAAAAAAAAGTCTCCATCTACATATTAGTCTATGTTAAAATACAAGTTGATAGCACACACACACGTGCTATACAACTATGTTGTTTCCTTTTTCCTCTTAAAAAAAAAAAAATACAAATAAAAAATCCAGACATGAAAACGTTTTCCCAGAGGGAAGCATCATAATTAATAACTTAGCTGTGCCTCAACCTGCATCTGATTATCTGACCATTATAGCGCATATACATATATATTACAAAATGTAACTGTACTCTGATTACTTACCATTACCAATTTTTTGTTGCCGTTACACGAATTTCGTTACACCTGCAGCGTTATGAAGTGAATTCAAGCAATACATCGCAAAAGGTAGCGCAACAAGTTTTATAACCCACATTTAGTGGAAAATCAGATCAGAAAATCAGTACTTATCAAAACAAAGCACAGTTTGAAATGTGTGTGTGTGTGTGTGTGTGGGTGTGTTTTTTTTAGAAAACGCACACAGCACACGTCATGTGCCTGACTGGGGCATTGTGGAGTTTGTTGTTTGAGACAGTGGGGAAGATCTTGCACAGTTGTGTCTCTTTCTAATCCTGCAGGCACTCAGCACACAAGCAGCATGGCCCCAAAAGAGGGCCAGTGCAGATAAACGAGTGATTGTGCTCGTCTGAAAACAGGACAAACATGACTCTGATAGGATGCACTGAGCACTCTGACAGGAACGAAGAAAGAGCCCATTCACACGCTTCTAAGAGAATAATAAGTCGCAAACAGAGAGAGAGAAAGACACTTATCAGGAGAGAGACAAAATCATATACAGTGGCCTCAAATAGAATTTGAAAACCTAAGCCACAGTTACAAACAATTTTACTTGCATTAGATACTGTATAAAATAAGAAAACCAAGTGACATCTGCAAACAAATGATGCTAGAGCTTTTGTCCAGATATAATTTGATTATTCTGAGCCATTTTTTCTAGTTCGAATTAGTATTACTTTTTAATAACCACTTCCAATCCAGTTTAATCAGGCACTATCTGCGCACATATAGCACTAGTTTGAGCCTAATTTACAAAGGTCAGTGCTATTTGACTGAACAATTAAACATGCCGCTATAACCACACACAACATGCAGGCAGTAAGCATAATTTAGTATTAAAAATAAAGATGTTTATGAACATTTTATAGCAATCCTGACAATGGTAATTCATCAAATGTTGATAAAATGGAGAAGAGCATTTTAATGACCAGGAGGGGACATGTTCAGTTCACTTAGTTTTGTCGTGGCCACAACATATTAACTCATGGGAACGTGATAATATGTCATGGCCACAAAATATGAATTCATGGGAACGTCATATTAACTTGTGGGAACGTGATAAGTCATGGCCACAAGATAATTTTGCAGAGGTAACGACATCCTTATGTCGTGGCCAAGCGATGTAAAGTCGTGGATGTTGAGAGAACGGCATCTATTTCTCATGGCCACAAATAAAATGCGTAAACAACCAATAATTAATATCTCGTGGCCACGATAAAAGTCAATGGAACACTTACCTTCACGGTTACCGTATACATCAACTCAAGCACACTTTCTGCATAAATATTTAGTTTAAAGAGCCATTAAAAGGGTCTGGATCATAGTGGCACACTGATTCTGTACAGTCCCAGTAAAGCAAGTTGTGGTACTCTTCTGAAGCTTCCACAATCAAGTGTTTAGAATCGCAAGACAGACAACTGTAGAATGCAAATTGCATTTAGTCCTTTTTTGGTGGGTATCTGTGCTGTGCATGATTTGTATAACTTATTTTGTCAGCGTTAATTGTGGCACTTTCACATCATTCTTGGTGAATTATACCTATGCACTGAAATTGAATTAAACATAATACTTTAAGTAGAAAATTTTTATTTGTATTTTCTTTTAAAACCTGTTCCAATAATTTTTGTTTTATTTAACTTATTAAATGTATAGTTATAATAATATATAAACAATTAATATTATTTATAATTAATATAATTATTTATAATTAATATATATATATATATATATATATATATATATATATATATTATTTTTTTTTATATAATATTTTGCTTATTGTGCTTCTATTTTTTTATTTTTATTATTTTTTTATACATTTTGATAAATGCAACTACTTTCATACACTTTAAGAGTGTCTTTTTGTCCAACACTTTTCGGGAACACTAAAGCTTGATATTACTATACTGTAACTGATGATAATCAAATAAAAACCCTCAAGTTTAAAGGAGTGAAAATGAGGGCGGCTTGGGACAATTGCATATCAAAGCATGAAGAGAATCTGCCTGTCGGGCATGTGCATATTTATAATAGCCGTATAATTAAGATGAAGAATGCTCAGTATCTCAGCGTAGATGTAAGACAGTACTGCTCTTTGTGTGTGTGTGTGTGTGTGTGTGTGTGTGTGTGTGTGTGTGTGTGTGTGTGTGTGTGTGTGTGTGTGTGTGTGTGTGTGTGTGTGTATGACTCCCACACACAGATGCTGTGATAGTTACAGCCAGACTACGTTTTATCTAAAAGAGCACCATTAACCTTGAGAGCAGAACAACATAATAGACTCTGTGTGGTTGTGTGTTCCTGTATGTGTGTGTGTACCTGGGGGCGGATGACTCTCTCAATGTTCCTCAGAGCTGTATCAGGTGAAGGAGGCGAGCAGTCAGGAGTCAGCCCTGTAGAGTCGTCACCATGGTTACCTCGCTCTGCATCACTGACCGACACATGTGAGAAGTGGCCTTCAGAGAAACAAAATACAGAGAGATATAATGAAACTAAAACTACTGGATTCATACATTAAAAACAATGAGTTGACTGCTAGGACGGAATTGGTCAGATAAATGTATTGCTGTCATTGATTTAAAAAGTCATCAGCATAAAGTGCTACTTATGCATGCTAAGGCTTATAGAAAGAAACTAAATCATGCAGAAATTCAATGAATGAACATCCAGCAAGAGCTGAAAAAGACTCTAAAGGAACCCTGTGTCTTCAATGCTAATGAAATGACTGAACGCTGAGCTTCTAATGCAGAGCCTTTGCATCATTACCTTTAACACACACTCTGAAAGCCAGTTTTGGACACGCACAGAAGTGAACTACCTCATTGTTTCACTGGTTTTTGCCATCATATTTTCTAAATGATGGTGTTTTATAAATTATGTTTTTTAGCATATTTTTCAGAAATATTCTTGGTTATATGTACAGGTTTTTGTCAATGTCAGCTTTTGTCAGTGTTAAGGCCAATTCACACCGCACAGACAAACGCCAACAAACCTGTCGGATCAGTGTGTTACCCCTGTTGGCGTCTGTTGCCGTTGGTCAGGGTTTGTTTTCACCTGACTGACCATGTTCAATCAGCGTTTGTCTGTGTCTGCTGGGGCAGTGTGAGCATGACAGTTATTTTTTTCATGAAATTCTAAACCCAATGGCCAACTTGTTTGTTGGTGTTTGTCGGCGTGTATCTGTGCGGTGTGAATTGGTCTTTATACTCAGTTAGGCAAATCACTGCATGTTTACATAATAAGGCCTATTCACAGTGCCCCAAAAAACTACACCAAACACCAACAAACTCCAGAAGACACCAACAAATACCAACAAACTCCAACAGACCAACAAACTACAGGCCAATTCACACCACACAGACAAATGCCAACAAACACCAACAAACAAGTTGGCCGTTGGATTTAGAATTTTATGGTAAAAAAAAACTCTAATGTTCACACTGCCCCAACAGACACAGACAAATGCTGATTGAACATGTTCAGTCGGGTGAAAACGAACCCTGACCAATGCCAACAGGGGTAACACACACTGATCCAACAAAACCCTACAAACATATTTGTCTGTGCGGTGTAAATTGGCCTTAAAACAAACATCAACCAACTACAACAAATACCAACAAACTCCAACCAACCCCAACAGCTATAAACTCCAATTCACACCAGCAAACATCAACAAACTCCAACCAACTCCTCCCCAACAAACTCCAACCAACCAACAACAACAATCAACAAACTCCAACAACTACCCACAAACTCCAACCGAAACCAACAAACATCAACAAACTCCAACCACACCAGCAATTTCACACCAGTAAACATCAACAAACTCCAACCAACTCCTCCCCAACAAACTCCAACCAACCAACAACAAACATCAACAAACTCCAACCGAAACCAACAAACATCAACAAACTCCAACAACTACCCACAAACTCCAAATGAAACCAACAAACTCCAGCAAATACCAACAAACTCCAACCAAAACTAACAAACATCAACAAACTCCAACAAATGCAAAGCCCCTCCAACAAATACCAACAAACTCCAATCGAAACCAACAAATACAACCACCCCAACAAACTCAAACAAATATCAACAAACTCCAACAAACACCAATAAATACCAACTCCTACCCAACAAACTCCAACCGACACCAATAAACAACAACTCCAACCAAACCTAACAAACTCCAACAAATACCAACAAACTCCCACCAAACCTAACAAACTGGTTTATACTGTATTTTGAAATGGATACAAAATCATTACTGGGAAAACTTGAACGTGTAAGACTTCCGGTGTCATTCACTTCCATTAATTTTTACTGTACATAAAAAGTGGTATGAACCTGGTATTTTATATTGAATATGACAGTCATTTAGTAGCATGGTATCTATCAAAGCACCATGGTTTTACCATCTGACACCATCACTGTATACCATTGTACCACTATTGTTCCTTTTTAAGGGAAGCTTGACTTCTGTTATGTTGATCTCAATCCTGTGAGAAAACAAAATACATCAAAAAAATGTATTATTATTATTAACAAGATCTCATCCTCAGATAAGTACATCTTGCTATGTGTGCTTATGTATGTGTGTTTTGGTTTCAAGCCATATATTCAAAAATAGCACATGTACTGTATATACATTCATACACACACTGCAGTGTAGGAGTAGGATCACATTATGGTCTGTGCAGATTTCCCCAGAGTAGGATCACTCTCTGTGAATGAGGGATGAAACAGAGGAAAAGAGAAACAAAGAGAGCAGAACGAGGTGAAGGGTGGGTTACATCTGACTCCTCCACCAAATTACTGAGAAAAACCCTTCCCATCAATCACACACACGCTCATACTACGTGAAAGCCATGCTGTTCAGAAACAGTAACTCCATCCCTTCATTCTCTGCATCTCCAGTTCTGCATGAAGGAATGCGGAAAACAGTATGGGATGATTATGTTAGCTCTAAACGAGTGACTACCAAGTAAGTCAGTAAGCCCTACGGTATCCATCCGGACAAAATCAGAGACGAATCCAAGCTGCATACATTGATTCAACACCCTCCTCATCTTCCTTTCCTTCTGTTTTTCAAATCTGTTGATTGCCAACTAAAAGGCAGGAGATGAGTAACATAGTCAAAACACTAGAGACTTAAAGTGAAAAGCATAATTTTTCCCCCTGCATTCCATCGGAAAAAGTAAACAAGCAGGTAATTAGGCAATAAAACAAATCAAATCCAAGCAGCATGCACATATGTTTACTTAGTTATACATCAAGGACAAAATAGTCCCCAAAAGTGAGCTAAATCTGACAAAACCTCACTTTGGGGATGTCCTCAAGTGAATAAAAAAAATTTAATTAGTAATACATGCAGTTAGTTCATACATGTAGTTAGTAAATCTTCATTCAATCACCTTTAACTTTAGGGTCATTCCAACCTTGTATCATTTTCTACTACTGAACACAAAGGAAAATAACTTAAATATTCTTTTCCATGCAATTATTAAAGAGAATGGGAGCTTTCAATCTTCAAAAATGAAAAATATATAATAAAAGTGGTTCATATTATAGTTTAGTAGGCCATACTACAGTTTTGTGATGACCATTCTTGTAAAGTTTTTAGTTAACTGCTTTAAACATGACTCCGAAGAACGATTCTCATGAATTCTCATGGTGAAAGGAGAGCTGGGATTTAAATGTTACTCTTATTTCTATCCATTTGTCACACCATCATATGGCTTCAGAAGAACCTTAAAGGTAGAGTAGGCAATTTCGGAGAGGCTAGGAATAGCAAGCTAGCTTTGAAATCATAAGCTCCCATCCTCCCTTCAGAGCGCTCTCCAAAGCCACGCCTTCTTCAAAACACATGAATGCACACATCAGAGTCGCCATTAAATTACTTCATGTCTCAAAGCACATAACATTACTATAATACCTTAAAGAGCGCTGATGTGTACCACCTGACGGCTGCAGATTCATTTCAACGTTGATGGTGTTGCCATAGAAACGTATAAATCTGAGTCTGATGACGTGAACTGCTCTGAGTAGAACTTCACAGGTTAACGGAGCATGAGCTTGTTGTTTTGGCTCAGGAGGAACTGTAAAAGGCAGCTGCTGTTTGTTTGCGGCACTCTGTGACTGTCTGTCTACAACTCTGCATAGACTCATGGAACGCGCTGAAACGTGTGGTTCGCAGAGATATGGAAATACATATGTTGACAGACAGGTAGGATATCGTAGGACAAACATTTTTTGGTCCTGAGACTTCCAAAGAAGATATACTGTATGTACATTTTTTATAACAAAAAGTGTTTATGAAAAACATTGCCTACCCTACATCTAAATATAGAGCACACATCATATCAACCGCTTTTTAGTGTTATTTTAGTATTATTTTTAGCAACATTTCTAAATTTCATTTTAAGTTTTATTTCATTTTTATTTCAATTACTGAAAACATTTTGAATACTTTTAGTTAAGTTAAGCAATATAGCGAGTGAATTATGTATATGATGTATATTACAAGGTTATGATGAACTATATTCCTTTCTCCACTGACGGATGACAGTTGTTCAAAGCATTTCTAAGGATACTGTTTTTCAGAAGGCAGCTGTCTGAATCTGAGGTGGCGAACGGGAACATGGTTTGTCTAACATTAGCAACATTAGCATTAGCAACACTTTATTAGCTTTATTTGATAATGTAGTCAAGCCAAAGGCTAATCATATTAATTATGTTATATATCCAACGTTGTACAGAGTGATATATAAAATGCATTTCCATTCTGATACATTAACTTGTAGACGAGCCTGTACGAGTGAGTGGAGGCAGGCCTTATTTGCATATTCGTGGTACACTAACGTATACTAAATGGGTTATATTCAAGCTATTTTAAGGCATGAATATTTTTTTTCACATGAATAAATGTTTAAATGTGTCATTTTGGTGATCAAAGATGAGTTTTAAGGGATAGAATTATTGACTACAGGGGGACTTGTGTTCCAATGAAAACATATATTTGGGTTTCATACATATTTAGAGCACCCTAATGGTGAGTTAATGAGTTGCACTCATTAAGTTAGCTACTGTAGGTACATGTGCATGTCTGTAAAAGACAAAGACAGAAACCATCCAATGCTGTTACAGTCATTTAAACAGGTTTTGGGTAATCATATATCATGCTTAATTGTGTTTGTTCCAGACTTCGCACACATCTGAATCATTACCATGTTTCACAATAAAATCATCACTGTAGATCAGAGATGACTCTCTTTGCTGAATGTGTCAGACCTCACCTCACCGATAAGAAAGCGTGTTAACAAACATATGTCAGCCTTATTCTCTTGACACTGACATTAGGAGTATGTAATTATATGATAAAAGATATTCTGTATTCATGGTGAACGCTGAGCAGACTTATGAATACCATTAAGCCTGTTGGGTCCACATGGACACTTCCATATGCAGATATTTTCTTCCCCGCACACACACCAGTGTCATGAATACTGACAAGCTCCATTCCTCTGGTATGCAAATGATGGCAGAATATTCATGAACCACTAAACGGAGCGGCGTTAATAAATGAAACAAAATGGCAGACTCGATTGTCGCTAGCACACGCATTCATATTTGTACTTTCTTTGTTGACGCCTGTCAGTGTCCCGCTTAAAACAATGTTCACGGTGGATCAAAACACTTGTCCTCGAGATTGTACACGTGCAAGTGTAAAAGGACAGAACCTAACGGTACTGGTGGGAAAGTGCATGACTCTGTAAAAACTGCTCGCAGCTGTTTTTGCGATAATAGCGGGCGGCTCTGTGACTGCGGTAGGAAGCTCAGTGGGGCTTGACCCTGTTGGTAATGGGCAGGAAGCTGGGGATGAATTCGACTTGTGTTTTACTCTTTCAGCCATTAACCTCTCTGAGCTGCGGTACTGAGGGAGAAATGAGGCATGTAGGAGCAGTGGGAACCAAGACTCTTCAGTCACAAATGCTAAAAGATTAGCATTACTCCAGCTGCACACAAACATAAATACTGTATATGCAGAAATATTATTATGTGCAGTTTTGATGGCACAACTACCAAAGCTTGTGATTGAACTGCTACTGATTCTTGTATTATATTATATTGTAAATTTAAGATTGATTGATTGATGGATGAACTGAATGACACCCTACATGGACAACTTGGTATTTCCAGAGAAAATTAATTAATTGATTAATTACATTTTGTAATTTAATAAAATATAAATTTATTGTATTTATGTTAAATGTATTTATATTGTAATAATACAATTAAATATTTTGTATTTAATGTTAAATTTATTTACATTATATTTATGCCCATGCTGTCTTTGTTCAACCCACCACACTGGTCAAAGTACTGAAATGAAATAAAATAAAATTAAATTAAATAATTCAGTCACACTTTAGATTAGGGTTCAGTTCTCACTATTAACTAACAATTAACTATGACTTGTGCCTCAATAAACTCCTAATCTACTGCTTATTAATAGTTAGTATGGCAGTTTTCATAATGTTTAAGTTTAGGTATTTGGTAGGATTAAGGGATGTAGAATAAGGTCATGCAGAATAAGGCATTAATATGTGCTTTATAAGTACCAATAAACAGCCAATATCCTAGTAATATGCATGCTAATCAACTAGGGAAACAATTTATTTTAGGTTCAATTCTTGCTATTAACTAGTTGCTTATTAGCATGCATAGGACATTGGCTGTTTATTAGTACTTATAAAGCACATATTAATGCCTTATTCTGCATGACCTTATTCTGCATCTCTTATTCCTATCCAATACCTATTAAAGGATTAGTTCACTTTAAAATGAAAATTAGCCCATGATTTACTCACCCTCAAGCCATCCTAGATGTATATGCCTTTATTCTTTCTGATGATCGGAGTTATATTAATAAATATCCTGGCGCTTCTAAGCATTATAAATGGCAGTGACAGCATCCATTGAGTTTGAAACTCAAAAAGTGCATCCATCCATCATAAACGTACTCCACACGGCTCAGGGGGGTTAATAAAGGCCTTCTGAAGTGAATCGATGGGGTTTTGTAAGAAAAATGTCTATTTAAAACTTTATGAAGTATAATATCTAGCTTTCGACAGACAGCCTTCTGTATTCAACTGTATTCAAAAAAAGCTTAACTGGCACAACATATGATGTCAGACGTAGTGTAAGCGTTTTGAAGCATTTGCGAGAGGCATTTCATAAGTCGAATACAGAAGGTGGTCTGGTGGAAGCTAGATATTTTACTTTATAAAGTTTTAAATATGGATATTTTTCTTACACAAACCCATCGATTCACTCCAGAAGGCCTTTATTAACCCCCCAGAGCCGTGTGGAGTACATTTATAATGGATGGATGCACTTTTTTGGGCTTTAAATTTTGGGCTGCCATTTACTGCCATTATAATGCTTGGGTTAGCCAGGACATTTGTTCGTCTGAAAGAAGAATGTCATATACACCTAGGATGGCTTGAGGGTGAGTAAACCATGGGCTATTTTCATTTTTGGGTGAACTATCCCTTTAATAAGCAGTAAATTAGGAGTTTATTGATGCAAAAGTGGTAGTTATTAGTGAATGTGTTCTGAATATGTGTACTAAAGTACAAAAACGTTGTTAATAGTGAAAATTGGGCTCTAAACTAAAATGTTACCAATAATTGATAATGTATTTGTGACTGCTTCTGTCATACCACTACACTAGTCAAAGCATTGAAGAGGAACTAGGCTGTTTTTTAAATATAGTTGGGCAAATGCTTAAAATATATGATTTGCTGAAGTATGGTAATGGTGATCAGGGGGGAAAAAAACGTTTTACATTTGGTACATCACGTGTCCATAATTGATCACGACTAACTCATTTAAGTAAAAAAAAAAAAAAAAAGAAAAGAGGACAAACAGACAGAAAATAGGGACAGAGAAGAGATAAATAAACAGGAAAAGACACATCAAAGCAGCTGTAACAAGACTTATGCTGAGCCATGTCTCGACTCTTTCCACCTAAATCCTGTTTTTGACAAGCTGTCACTTAATAAATCCTCAACAAATCCCACACAATCTGACCGTGAAACACAACACAATATTACTGAAAAATAAAACTGACTGGAAACAGTTACCTAGATGACACTTAAAGGACAGTAACTAGTTAGCGGAATACTGAACTGACTAGTTTCCTGTTGCTGTAAGTTTATTGACATCAAATTTAATTGTCGTTAAAGTTGCACAACCTTCTTTCATGATTTTTTAATTGTAAACTTGAATCGCTTTAGTATTCTTGTGAGCAGCTCTTAACAAAGATTTCACAACCGCTTGGTTGGTTGCAAGTCATTTTTTACAACTCATGGTTAACATACAGGATATGAACTAGAGAGATGAACTATGAAGACATATTTCTCATTCTATATTCTTGTAGTAAACGTCTACAGTTTACAATTGTGGGACAGCATATTTATTATATTAAACACTAAACAATGAATTTCATTCAAGGAGATAATAATTCACACAAAAATCTTCAAATATTTAAGATTTACTAATATTTTAATAACATGAAATTACTTTTTAAATTGCAAAGAACATAACATTTTTTTGATATTTAGATATAAAAAAATTTTTAGGCAGGGTGAAAAACTTAATTTGAAGAGCTACATGAAATCAAAAAGTAACCAAAAACTTTTTTTTTCCCAAGACCATGATTAATGGGTAACACTTTACAATAAGTTTTAATGTGTTAATATTAGTTAATGTATTAACTAACATACACTCACCTAAAGGATTATTAGGAACACCATACTAATACTGTGTTTGACCCCCTTTCGCCTTCAGAACTGCCTTAATTCTACGTGGCATTGATTCAACAAGGTGCTGAAAGCATTCTTTAGAAATGTTGGCCCATATTGATAGGATAGCATCTTGCAGTTGATGGAGATTTGTGGGATGCACATCCAGGGCACGAAGCTCCCGTTCCACCACATCCCAAAGATGCTCTATTGGGTTGAGATCTGGTGACTGTGGGGGCCATTTTAGTACAGTGAACTCATTGTCATGTTCAAGAAACCAATTTGAAATGATGAGCTTTGTGACATGGTGCATTATCCTGCTGGAAGTAGCCATCAGAGAATGGGTACATGGTGGTCATAAAGGGATGGACATGGTCAGAAACAATGCTCAGGTAGACCGTGGCATTTAAACGATGCCCAATTGGCACTAAGGGGCCTAAAGTGTGCCAAGAAAACATCCCCCACACCATTACACCACCACCACCAGCCTGCACAGTGGTAACAAGGCATGATGGATCCATGTTCTCATTCTGTTTACGCCAAATTCTGACTCTACCATCTGAATGTCTCAACAGAAATCGAGACTCATCAGACCAGGCAACATTTTTCCAGTCTTCAACTGTCCAATTTTGGTGAGCTCGTGCAAATTGTAGCCTCTTTTTCCTATTTGTAGTGGAGATGAGTGGTACCCGGTGGGGTCTTCTGCTGTTGTAGCCCATCCGCCTCAAGGTTGTGCATGTTGTAGCTTCACAAATGCTTTGCTGCATACCTCGGTTGTAACAAGTGGTTATTTCAGTCAAAGTTGCTCTTCTATCAGCTTGAATCAGTCGGCCCATTCTCCTCTGACCTCTAGCATCAACAAGGCATTTTCGCCCACAGGACTGCCGCATACTGGATGTTTTTCCCTTTTCACACCATTCTTTGTAAACCCTAGAAATCCCAGTAACTGAGGAGATTGTGAAATACTCAGCCCGGCCCGTCTGGCACCAACAACCATGCCACGCTCAAAATTGCTTAAATCACCTTTCTTTCCCATTCTGACATTCAGTTTGGAGTTCAGGAGATTGTCTTGACCAGGACCACACCCCTAAATGCATTGAAGCAACAGCCATGTGATTGGTTGATTAGATAATTGCATTAATGAGAAATTGAACAGGTGTTCCTAATAATCCTTTAGGTGAGTGTATGAGCAATACATTTGTCACTGTCCTTGTTAAAGTTAATAAAAACACAGGTCTTCATAGTTCACAGTGCATTAACTAATGTTAACAAATGCAACTTTTGATTTTAATAATGTATTAGTAAATGTTGAAAAGGCTTTTAATAAATTAAGATTAATAAATGCAGTACATTATTAGTTCATGTTAACTAAACCTTGTTATGTTAATGAAACCTTTTTGTAAAGTGTTACCAATTAATGTGATAAGCCGTCATAAGTGTGATGTGTGAGCATCTCTATTTATTGTAGGATATACCAATGTGAGTGTTTTGATTGGTCCTGTGCAGTCATGCAGCACGAAACTGCAGTGTTGACTATAATCAGGCAGAAAATAGAGTCCTGTAAAAGCTGTGATTTCATGCTTGAGGTGACACCAGGGGGCCAAAAATAGAGCTGGTCAAAATCCACAAAAATTCACATAAACATCCACACAAGCACAAACAAGGGGTTAAAGTACAGTAAAACAGGAAATAGTTGAACACACACTTGCTCACACACACACACATCAAGTGAAGTCCCGCCAGACTGTGCGGCTGCATTAATAGAGTCATCTGGGAGATAAACAGTGACTTCAGTTGCATCAGGTGTGAATCACAGGCCTACAGGCAACACTGCTCACTGCGTATCCATGACAACTTGCAGGTGACTCACCAACCTCTCTAGGTAAGGCTAAATCTGTTTCCACGACAACCCTAACCCTTTCCGCAGGAATGATGCCAGAGGAAAGAACTGCGGCAGGGGCCGTAGCATCCCAGTACTACAGGAATCTAACGAAACGCCAGGACAAGAGGAGGAGGAGGGTGCCATGGGACCTAATGTTCTGTGTTTGTCAAATCAATACAGCAAGTATTTATAATATAATATAATATACTGCAATATAATAAGAAAAGTAATGATTTGGGATCGACTGGGAATTAATTGGATTGTGAAGCATTTACTACTGGGATACTAGTTTATAGTATTTGTTTTTTTAATAATTGTAAATTGAGTTGTTTGTGATAAGTTCATGAATATTTATACATTATTTTTATTATAATTATTATAATAATAATAATAATAATAATAATATAAATTATGCATTAATAATGATTACTGCTCTTATGAAAACACTAATTCTGTGTGTTATTGTTTGTTCAAGTGCGAAAGAGAACTCGATACTGGAGCACGTCTTTCTGTCTGCGGCGTGTGTCAGGACATTCACAAACAGCGCCATCTCTTTTGTCTTGTCGCACTTGAATGGTTTAAAAGCATTTGCATGAATAAGAGCGTGATCATATAAATGTAACGCTAGCACAAGGATGACAGATGCTGTGTTAATTGTTAAATATTTTTAACTCATTAAACTGAAAAAATTAATCGCATGTGTTAACGTTAATTTTGACAGCACTAATAATGATTAGTTATAAATAATAATAGTAATAATTATTATTGTAAAATTATATATATATATATATATATATATATATATATATATATATATATATATATATATATATATATATATATATATATATATATATATATATATATATATATATATATATATATATATATATGCATTTTTATGAACATTTCACAATCCAATACATTTCCAATGGATACAATAAATTCCTGCACATTTTTCCTTATTGAGTATCTTGTGTGACATGGAAATACATCATATGGAAAAAATGGATTGCTAATGTTTTATATTGACTTAATGAGGTGCACAAATAATTTTTCTGATAAGTATAAATGCTGAGTTAGTGCAGAGATTATTTACCTCAACTTTCTATCGATTGATTTCGTCGCTAGTTTTCATTGATTAGAAGTTACCAACCGTTACGAGGACAGGCGTGGTGGAGTTGGATGTCCAGAGAGCAGGGTTTGCGTGTGACAGCTGTAGCCACTGACTCGTAAGGGTTGTCCTCATCCTCTGGTAAAAACACGTCCAGTGATGGAGAATGGGCAATTTCACCACATCGCTTGTCCTGCACAAACAGCATAACAGAAACCAGAGTCTTTAGACAGACAGACAGATAAATAGGTAGACCGAAAGACTGACAGACAGACAGATAGATAGATAGACTGAAAGACTGACAAACAGACAGACAGATTAAAAAAAAAAATTCTCAAAGTTTTCTTGAACATTTTTTCAAAGGGTGAAAAAGACACTGCAACCAATTGAGAATTTCTCCCCATGAAGACAAACCATTCTGTCTCAAGTGCACAATGGCAGGGATAAACAGCCACCCATGACACCCTGCTCCATCATCTTCAGTGAAACATTGCCATCACCTCCTGCTGCCTGTTTGTCTTCATGGGTGCAACACGGCAGGCGTGTGAGGGCAACCATCCCTCAAAGTAAACATAGCACAGGCCAAGCTGCCCCCATTGTCATCTCACTTATTTCCCATGAACCCCATCGATTTCTTCTCAGATGACTATTACTCTACCTGTCAGGCCCAAATCCTGCATCACCCAGAAAGCATTAGACACATCCATCATGCACCAGGCACTGGGGAAGGGCGATTTATCACACGGGATTGAAAGAAAGACCTTTGTCTCTCTCACCATTTCTCTCCTGATGATACAGCTGTTCAGTTAATTCCATATGGACACTCAAGATCAGGTCTTGGTTACGAGTAAATTAAATCCTTCTTCCAACATTCACTCTCCATACACTCAGACACAGGTGGTTTAAAGTGTAGTTAAATGTGTGTCCATGCAAAAGTCATCCTCGAGGGGGTGCAGCAGAGCCAGATTGGGGGCCTTTCCCATTCCTTTTTATTTTACAAAGGAACTTTGTGTACAGTTATGTCAGAACAATCATCCAAATAAGAGGACTTGGACTCTACATATAGCTGATTAGAGAACATGGAAGATGAAAGAAAATATTCAGTGGCTGAAAATTGCTAAAACAACTTTTACTATGGATACCAATGCAAATCTAAATGAATTATATAGAATACATAAATGCTTGCCGTACCCGAGAGCGAGACTGATAAATATCATGTAGTCACTCATATCTCACAATATTTAAATAATTTAAATAGACATAATAAATAGTTATGATTTCTGAGAAACGCACGGTGAAGGCAACGCAGCTACTGCACTGTAAAAAATTGTTATAACTTTTTTATCTTTTGTCAAATTACCTTAGATAATTAATGTGGTTCAGATAACATAATATTTTGAGTTCATATTTATTAAACCAATCTCCTTCATTGTATTAACTACATTTTTTTCATTTAAATGAACTCAAAATTTTAAGGCAACCAGGTAACTTACTTTTTTAAGTTAAACCAACAATACTTTTCTCAGTGTGTAGATCTTCGCTCATTTCATTCATAGAGTTTACACTCATTCACTTTACACACTCATTGCATAATGTTTTTAGATGTTTATGTATATCATCACACTGGCTCATTTGGTGTCTACAGATTATTTTTTCTGTTATTCGGCAGAAATCGTTATTCATTCTGAAGCCATTATCTGTGCCTTTCCAAATAAATTATTCGGTCACATCCCTACTATAGAGTACGGTGTTCAGTGTGTCTACTAGGCTGTTGCTTGGTGGTTAGAGCATTGCTAGGTGATTGTGAGTAGTGCTTGCTCGAAGTCATCTCCATAATGCTAGGGGGTTTGTTATAGGTGGTTGTCATGGTGTTACTAGGGTGTTCTGTGTGGTTACTGTGGTTGCTGTTTCACAATTTTTTTCTTTTTTTTTTTTTTTTTTTTTACATTTTATGAAGAAAATGTGAGTGGTGCTTGCAAAATGTGCTTCCACTACCAAGTGTTCTAGATGGTGGTTAGGTGGTTGCTTACTGGTCGGAGTCAAAAAAGTCCACCCGTAAGTGGCAAGTTACATACTGAAGTTTAAAACGTGTGGTTAGGAATGTGCCTTAGCAAAACTTCATCGCATTGATCCCATCCATGTAAACTTTCTCCTCTTTTCCCACTTCCTCTAATGATCGTTTTCCCCTCTCTTTCTATTTGAGCCACACTGAATAAAACTCCAGTCAGAAAGAACAGAGGCCCTCCAGAGAGCCGCACTGAGAAATCAACAGAGAGAATAATAGAGAGGTGAGAAAGAGAGAAAGACAGAGAGAGATCAAAGCTGCGTTCACAAGAACTTATACGTTTGGACTTTCTGTGTCAGTTTTAATAGCGTGGTGGGGCGGGACAGAGGAGTCGGGCACACGACGAGGAACGTACTGAGAGAGCAGGAAAGAGGGGAAATGCATGGGCTTTGAATCAGTGGTTTCCTGCATTGTACGCTAACATGCACACGCTTGCACAGGAAACTACCAACTGGCCAAATAGAGAGAGGAAAAAAACGACAGCAAAGTTGTGGGTGACAATTGCCCTTCGCTGAAGTTAGTTATTCTGCTGGTGAAATAATACGACTCTACAGAATAATTTTTTTATAACCTAACCCTTAACCTGGAAGAAAACTTTGATTAATAAATACATTTATACTTAATAAACAAACTAACATTAGTAATATCATAAATAATACTATTCATGATCATAAAAATATAAAACCATATAAAATAATTCAATATATAATTTTAATATATTTTTATAAGAATTTATATATATAATTCTGTCGATAATCATTTTTAAAAATAATATTTGTCTGTTTTGTCAGATTTAGATCTCTTCTAAGAACAAGTTTGTCCCAAATCTATAAGCACGTACACACACACGAGTATACAGTACACACTTATGTTAAAGAAGTTCATTACCTGTTTATCTCTTGCAGATCCTTATTTCTTCACTGTGCCTGAAATTTCAACTCTTCAGCGTACAAACAAAATGACCCCTCTGCGCCTGACTGTCCGAGCACACTACAACTCTTGTTCTCTTTCTCTATCTCTCTCTGACAGCAGACACAGGAACTTCATTTTTTTTTTCTCAGAAAAGGAAGACTACAAAACAAACAAAAGCGGTTCAAGTCAGTAATTAGCGTGCTGATGTAGAGCTGCAGTTGCTGGACTCGGATTCAAATAGGAAATCTACCCGGACGGCCCTCAGTCACGTCTGCAATCTTCAGCTGCACATGTGACTGGGGCCTGACAGACTTTATTGCCGGCTTAACTCTTGTCTTCCTCCCTTTCTCATTTTCTTCTTTAATCAGGTCTTTTCGCTTTATTCCCTTTGGTTTTCTTCACATTTATCCAGAGTTCTGTCACTTCGGTCTCACGCTATTTTCTCAGTTGATACAATATCTGATCTGGATGGCCACTGTCATTTCCTGTGCTTTTCTAATCTGAGCTCTGCATATTTTGGAGGAGGACCCCACAGCATAAAAGGACCTCAGAGACCTTCTCAGAACAGATAGAGGGATTGATATAAAGCGCGAGAGGGAAGATAAGTTTGGTCATGTGCTTTAGAGGAGGGCTTTGCATGCAGAGATGATACCAGTGGAGGGAAGGAAGGCTTACACAATTTCGCTGCAATATGCTTCACGGCAAGGCTTCATTATAAACTGAACAAACAATAAGCGGGAAAATGAAGGAACTACAAATAAAGAACATCAGTAAGATAAAGTAAGATAGCCTGTTTAAGACAGTCATTTTCTCACTAAAAGACTTCCAGCCAAAATAATCTCATTCTGCCTGATATATAACGGACTTAGTGCAAGAGATGAGAGAAAGAGAGAGAAAACAGAGAGAAAGACGACAAAGGAAAAAATTAGAAAATTAGCAAACAATGATTTCCGACTTTCATAAACATGCCCGACTACAGTTATTATATTCTTATTATATTCTTCTATTAAACACCTTTGCAGATTTAGAACCTGCTCCCAATGTAACTATGAACTTCGCATGCCAGATGTGGAAACACAGAAGGGTACATCTGCAGGTCAAACCCCAAATGTTGAGAGAGCAGTTGTTTAAGGACAGTATGGTTAGCGAATCAGACTGGTAACCCGAAGGTTGCGGGTTTGATTCTTAATAGCGGCAGGAAATGACTGAGGTGCCCTTGAGCAAGGCACCTAACCCCAATCATTCCCCGCCACCTGGGTGTGTGTATCCACGGTTTGCAGTGTGTGTGTGTGTGTGTGTGTGTGTGTGTGTGTGTGTGTGTGTGTGTGTGTGTGTGTGTGTGTGTGTGTGTGTGAGTTCACTAACTTGGATGGGTTAAATGCAGTGGACAAATTCCGTTACAACACTTGGCCTTTAGATTTTGAGATGGCTTCACAGCTAACATAGATAAAAGACATGGACATGGATAAAATAAATAAAAAAATAAATAAGTAAATAAATATATATACACAAACCCGATTCCATAAAAGTTGGGACACTGTACAAATTGTGAATAAAAACAGAATGCAATGATGTGGAAGTTTCAAATTTCAATATTTTATTCAGAATACAACATAGATGACATATCAAATGTTTAAACTGAGAAAATGTATAATTTTAAAAGGAAAAATAAGTTGATTTTAAATTTCATGGTATCAACACGTCTCAAAAAAGTTGGGACAAGGCCATGTTTCCCACTGTGTGGCATCCCCTCTTCTTTTTATAACAGTCTGCAAACGTCTGGGGACTGAGGAGACAAGTTGCTCAAGTTTAGGAATAGGAATGTTGTCCCATTCTTGTCTAATACAGGCTTCTAGTTGCTCAACTGTCTTAGGTCTTCTTTGTCGCATCTTCCTCTTTATGATGCACCAAATGTTTTCTATGGGTGAAAGATCTGGACTGCAGGCTGGCCATTTCAGTACCCAGATCCTTCTTCTACACAGCCATGATGTTGTAATTGATGCAGTGTGTGGTCTGGCATTGTCATGTTGGAAAATGCAAGGTCTTCCCTGAAAGAGACGACGTCTGGATGGGAGCATATGTTGTTCTAGAACTTGGATATACCTTTCAGCATTGATGGTGCCTTTCCAGATGAGTAAGCTGCCCATGCCACACGCACTCATGCAACCCCATACCATCAGAGATGCAGGCTTCTGAACTGAGCGCTGAGAACAACTTGGGTTGTCCTTGTCCTCTTCAGTCCGGATGGCATCCCAGTTTTCCAAAAAGAACTTCAAATTTTGATTGGTCTGACCACAAAACAGTTTTCCACTTTGCCACAGTCCATTTTAAATGAGCCTTGGCCCAGAGAAAACGCCTGCGCTTCTGGATCATGTTTAGATATGGCTTCTTTTTTGACCTATAGAGTTTTAGTCATGGCTTCAAAGCTACAGTAATTGTCATGGACTAAAAAAACTATTTTATTTTAATTTTATTCCTCTAAAGTAAAATTTTCCTCCGAGTTAGAAGTATTTATGATTAATTTTGCTAAAATTATGTTTTGCGATTTACTAATCAGTGGAATTATGGGCGGGGCATTCTAATTGTAGAGATCCTCTGATTGGAACAAAATCTATCACGTGCAGGATAAGTCATCAATAGTTTTATTCTGTTTTCCTGGATAGGAAACTGGCATTAACTTTAAAAAAAAAGTTAACTTATAAATGAGAGAGTGATGAGAAAGTGACAATGTGCAAAAAGAAGAACAAAGTAGGAAAAAATTAAGCTAGTCAACCACACACAGTCTGAGCAGATAGTCCATAAAGGGCCAGTAGAGAGACCGGAGGCATTTTGAGCTTTGAGTCCTCCTGAGAGCTTCCTTATGCAGGAAAAACCATCATCACCTTATCATGCGCAGCCTGTACAGTCTGGGAGAAGTTAACATTCATTAGTTGCCCTAATTATCTCTCAGCACCTAGGAGGAAGTGCGGAAACCTTCTCGGTAGATGAAGCCACTGTCGGGGTTCTGAGATTTTAAACATGAGTCACGGATATACAAAAGAGATTAGGCCACATGTGGGAGAGGAGGAGCAGGACGATGAAGATTAAAACAAATATGACGGAGGAAACATTTAATGCAATCACTCAAGGGAGCCTTCTGCTTTAGAATAACTACAGTCAAGGCTTTCCTTTATATTATTACAGAGTAACAAAGCACCCATGTGAGTAATCCGAACACTTAACAACGATGATTTCCAACGTGGAGAGTCAGAGACTGCGTCAAAGCTCACCGAGAACAGCAGGAGCAATGATGGTGGTCTTTCATTAAATTTTAATGCCACACAAAATTGGTATCAAGAGAACTGCACAAACATAGATGGGAACAAAGCATATGAGAAAATGTTATTGTGCTTGTAACTTGGTGGTAAATAACTTTGATTACTGAAATCACTCCTTAAACAAGTTCATATTTCTATAAATCATCCGTTCGAGTTGAATCCAGCGTTATGAAGGCTGTATATTTATATGCAGTATAGCCCGTTCTCGCTCCATCTCTTGTATTTGGCTTTAAACGGCTCATAAAATACGACCAGTAGTTTAGAATTCTTGTCCCAGCATTGTTTTCAGACTGATATATTAAACACTCTGACTGAGCAGTCAGTGAGACCATAGGTTTCCTCTAATACAAACTCACACACACATATAAAGCCATTCTGCTCAATTACAATGGAAAAACTTTACTTCCCGGGGCACTTAATTAGCTGTAATTAGTGGCTTTTGTAAGAGCAAAGTCATCAAGCTGGACAAGCCCAACCAAATTACTCCTATACAAGCAATGAAATGCCATAATTTAGCCTAGTCGATGCTGTATGCAAACTGAGGATCACAAGCAGCAAACACCCTTCCAGGCGATCAGTAGTGCTACGGTTTTACTTATCAATTAATCTTTATAAAATATATATGCTGGCGTTCAAAAGTTTGGGGTTGGTATGATTTTTTATGTTTTTGAAAATGGTGAAATATTATTACAATTTAAAATAACTATTTTTTAACTCTAGTTTTCAATTTTAATATATTTTAAAATGCAATTTATTCCTGTGATGGCAAAGCTGATTTTTTTATTATCATAACTCCAGTGTCACATGATCCTTCAGAATCATTCTAATATGCTGATATGCTGATCAATGTTATCAATGTTGTAAACAGTAAATATTTTTACACTGTTAAAGGTAAAAAAAAAAAAAAAAAAAAAAAGTTGGATTCTCCAAATACACACCTTCAGGATTCGAGAAGTTTCTAAAAGTATTTTTCCGAGTATGGCCTTGTATGACAAGCTTTGTTCAGGTTACGGTAGCCATCAGCAGTGCTGTCGTTTTGTTTTTAGACCACAGATTCAACAATGTCACTAAAGAAGTGTGTTTCTGGTTGTGAGGGAAAGATAACCTTGTTCAGCTTCCCAAACAACCCAGCATTAACCACAGGCGGTGAGTGAAACTGCATCAAATGTCTGTGTTTTGGTGGAAATCGCCGCGCAAGTGCATATAATGTCAACAACACGAACGTATATTGAATCAAAAGTTATCCAGGGAGCGTGTGTGTGCTCGAGATTCTTTAACTCCACCCGCTGCATGCCTTCACGAGTTCGGATGTTTTCGGAAAGAATCGGTACAGTGTATCTGTCTTTTATAAATACAAACCCGATTCCAAAAAATTGGGACACTGTACAAATTGTGAATAAAAACAGAATGCAATGATGTGGAAGTTTCAAATTTCAATATTTTATTCAGAATACAACATGACATATCAAATGTTTAAACTGAGAAAATGTATCACTTTAAGGGAAAAATAAGTTGATTTTAAATTTCATGGCTTCAACACATCTCAAAAAAGTTGGGACAAGGCCATGTTTCCCACTGTGTGGCATCCCCTCTTCTTTTTATAACAGTCTGCAAACGTCTGGGGACTGAGGAGACAAGTTGCTCAAGTTTAGGAATGGGAATGTTGTCCCATTCTTGTGTAATACAGGCTTCTAGTTGCTCAACTGTCTTAGGTCTTCTTTGTCGCATCTTCCTCTTTATGATGCTCCAAATGTTTTCTATGGTGAAAGATCTGGACTGCAGGCTGGCCATTTCAGTACCCAGATCCTTCTTCTACACAGCCATGATGTTGTAATTGATGCAGTATGTGGTCTGGCATTGTCATGTTGGAAAATGCAAGGTCTTCCCTGAAAGAGATGACGTCTGGATGGGAGCATATGTTGTTCTAGAACTTGGATATACCTTTCAGCATTGATGGTGCCTTTCCAGATGTGTAAGCTGCCCATGCCACACGCACTCATGCAACCCCATACCATCAGAGATGCAGGCTTCTGAACTGAGCGCTGAGAACAACTTGGGTTGTCCTTGTCCTCTTTAGTCCGGATGACATGGCGTCCCAGTTTTCCAAAAAGAACTTAAAATTTTGATTGGTCTGACCACAGAACAGTTTTCCACTTTGCCACAGTCCATTTTAAATGAGCCTTGGCCCAGAGAAAACGCCTGCGCTTCTGGATCATGTTTAGATATGGCTTCTTTTTTGACCTATAGAGTTTTAGCCGGCAACGGCGAATGGCACGGTGGATTGTGTTCACCGACAATGTTTTCTGGAAGTATTCCTGAACCCATGTTGTGATTTCCATTACAGCGGCATTCCTGTATGTGATGCAGTGCCGTCTAAGGGCCCGAAGATCACGGGCATCCAGTACGGTTTTCCGGCCTTGACCCTTACGCACAGAGATTGTTCCAGATTCTCTGAATCTTTGGATGATATTATGCACTGTAGATGATGATCATTTTTCTCTGAGAAACTCCTTTCTGATATTGTTCCACTATTTTTGGCCGCAGCATTGGGGGAATTGGTGATCCTCTGCCCATCTTGACTTCTGAGAGACACTGCCACTCTGAGAGGCTCTTTTTATACCCAATCATGTTGCCAATTGACCTAATAAATTGCAAATTAGTCCTCCAGCTGTTCCTTGTATGTACATTTAACTTTTCCGGCCTCTTATTGCTGTCCCAACTTTTTTGGAATGTGTAGCTCTCCAAAATGAGCCAATATTTGGCATGACATTTCAAAATGTCTCACTTTCAACATTTGATATGTTATCTATATTCTATTGTGAATAAAATATAAGTTTATGAGATTTGTAAATTATTGCATTCCTTTTTTATTCATTATTATTCATTATATTTTATTTGTACAGTGTCCCAACTTTTTTGGAATTGGGTTTGTATGATAAAACTCTTCGGACATATGAAAGATGCAGTACTACTCTTTAGGTACTCAAGATTAACATGAGACTGGCAGAAACTGTGCGTGTTATGCCCCCTTTAAAGTAAAAAGATAAATATTCATAAAACTTTATCACAAAGGGAGTTTCAACCCCACACAGAGCACTTTTTGGTCATTTACAGTTCAATTATATTGTAGTCCTAATCTAAAACCGGTCTTTTCCAGGATGCCAAAACAATCTGGAAAGGTCACAACAGAATGTCTGTTTGTAAACAGTAATTTTATCTACAGAGAAAAACATTGCAAAGCAGATGCTACAGATGGGAGCGCTTACCCTGATCTGAAATCACAAGACATTTTCAGCATAAACATTAAAAGCACGTTTTCTGACTGCAGCACTTGGATTAGAGGCGGAACGAAAAAGTGTAGAAACAAACAACACGAATGCACAGATCCAGGTTTTAAATACGCAAATGTATGATGCAACAGAAAAAAACAGATAGTAAAAACAAGAATGGATAGAAAAATAAAAAAAGAAAGGCAGAGGAATGCTGGAGAGCAGCTTGAATGAGAAAACAGAGGCTGATACCCAGTCTCTCTCTCTGTCTGTCTCTGGATGTTATTGCGCAGTGCTGTGACGCATCTGTTTTGATGGAGACTCAGATCTGTCAATTGAGAAGTGGGTGGATATCCCACGCCTTGCACTTTATGAATTCTATGTCTCCTAGCAACTACTAGAACCCTTCAGAATCCGTGTGCATCTCTCTCCCTGCGGAGGAGAGCCAGTGACGGAGTTCGGGATTGGCTTGCGGGTGCAGAAGTATGACTCGCAGTCCAAGGAACCCCAACTTGGAGCTGGAGTCTCCCTTCCCCCAGCATGCTGGCACCTTCACTATCCCTGTTTCCATGGTAGCGGGAGGTCTCCTCACATGGCGCAGGTGGGCGGATCAGCGTGTGGCACGATTACACTTCCTGTGGGATAATTAGACTTCCTGTCTGAGGGATGGGAATCCCTCTTGCTCATTCTAGCATTATGAAAGACTCCTAAACATCAATCCAACCAAAATTTCCACATCCATCTTTTTATCCACAATCAGAATTAAAGATAAAAAGAACATATCATAGATGCCCAGGAAGTCTTTGAAGATCTTTGTGGTTAGTGGGCTAAAATTTCCATAACAACATGCCACAAATTACATACCTCATATATCTTGCATTTGCTCATGAGAATGAATGTAAATAAATTAATATGAATATAAAACTTTACAAATTAAAAAATTAAAGAATGCATCATAATTTATGCAAATACATTAAATAAAAATAATAGATAAAAAATAAATAATAAATAAAATTATATATTTAAAATATAATATAAAACAAAATATTTTTATATTTAAAATATATTATTTTATATTATATTCTTTTAATATTTTATTTTATGGATTTACATGAACTAAAATATAGAAATTAAGAATGCATCATAAAGCATGTAAAGGTAGATAAATTAAATAGATAAATTAAATAAAAATAAATGAATTCATTAATTATATAAAAATATTTTTAATATATATTATTGACAAATTACTAAATTATTGGTATCATTGACTACTTTATGATCACGTATTATTTTGAAAAGTAATGCGTTACGTTACTTTTTTGTTACTTTTCCTCACCTGGATTGAACTTGTTTGATGTTTAATAACAAAAAAAAAAACTATTTTCTCACAAACGTAAAGGCCCTTTCACACCATAAGTGAAATGAATAAGCCTCAGGCTGAAGAAAATGCAAATTCACACCTGTACAGAAGAGGCGCAGTTAAAAAAAAAAAAAAAACCTTTCAGCTGTTCTGGATTGAAGAAGAATAGGATGCAGAAGAAGAAAGTTCAACACACTTCCTTCAGCATAAAAATGAAACACAAATATGATGTTTAACTAAATTAATTTTTGTTTTTTCGTATGGTTGAATTGGATCATTGAAGTTCAGCAGCAAAGACATTGGTTAACATAGTGAGATTAAATACATAAAGTATATTTGTGTTATTTAACATATTTAATTATTGCAGGTTTTTTTTAATATTCTGAGTTTGCACTTCACAGTTTTTATTCATTTACTGAATCCTTTTTGTGCAAGTGAGATGAGTAAATGCTCACATTTAATCTAGAAATATATAATAACCATCATGTTTACACCGCGCCTGTGCACTTACTTCTGATTTCTCCCAACATGGGGACAGGAAAGCTGTCAGTCAATAAATGGGAAAACAAAGTTACCTGCATTACTTATTTGAAAAAGTAACTTAATCTTAAAATTAAAATAGTAATCTGATTACATAACTCGCAATTTCAGTTTTTTCTTTTTTCTTTTACAAATTCTTTATCCACTAAGGAGTCTGTGGCTGCATTGTAAGGAAAGGAAGTGTGATACTGTGTGTACCTGAGAAAAGCCAAGGTTTCTGCAGCCGTTGCAGGGAGTGAGCGCCTCCCACAGGCCTGATGGTCCGCAGCTCTTTTCCTCCTCTTCCAACGCTGGAGGCAACGGGGGAGTGGGCCGCTACAGCCACGTGGAGAGAGATACATACAGTTACATAAAGTCAACAGTAGTAAACACAGGCTGAGGTACAGATACTGATCTCAGCTCATGCCAACATAGCACAAGATTAAGATAAGACAGAGATTAGAGAAACGAATGGGAGAAACCCTAACACTCAGTATGCTGGCTATATGCTATAGCCTTACACTAAAATGAGGCAGTCACCATTTTGTTTACTGCTTTCTGGAGCCAAATAAGCTCAATTTTGACTAAACTTTTGTTAGATTTTATTGTATTATTGAAACAATCTTAACAAACTGTTTTGGACATTCCTCATTCAAGTAGATAGGAACTGTTCTATACAGAGCTCCAAAAGCAGGGGTGTTCAAACTGTCCTGAAGAGTTAAGCTCCAATTTGCCTCAAAACTTGAATCAACTTGTTCACACGGAAAAAAAAAAAAATAAAAAAACCAAAAAAACTTTGCGAGCAAACACAAAGTTTCCCCGGGAACGCAAGCAATTTGCAAGTGAACTCAAGACTTCTCGGGGGAACACAAAACATATGCGAGAAAACGCAAAAGAATTGACAAATAGTTTTTCCTCCCATCTCATATTTTTTTTCCTTCACCATGCATGTCCCTTTAGGGGCACCATAGTTCTGTACAAATGTGAACTGACTTGTAAATAGGACTTTTGATAAGTGTCTTTCTTTCTGTTTCACTCTGTAGTCCAATATGAACACTTTCTTTGCTTGTCTGTGACTTTTAGACAGTTTTTCTGTGACTTTTTAGAGGACTCGTAACATGATTCATGATGTAAATATGTGACAATCACAGTCTGACTCTCAATGACCAATTTTGTCGGATTGTTTTGCTGAAACCTGAAGGTTTTTTTGTAGCTCCAGAACTCATGTAGAAACATTCCTAGTCATGTTGAGCCACAAAAACTAAAATATACGCATGATGTGTATTTAACTTGTATATGATACTAGTATATGAAACAATGATCATTTTGCTTCAAACATTTGCTTTCCTTTAGTTCATGGGTTAGATTCCCAGGAAAAGCAAGAAACTAAAAAAAGGTAAACGTGTACCATCCAAATGTAATGTAAGTTGCTCCAGATAAAAGCATCTGCCAAATGCATAAAATGTAAGGCCGTTAAAGCGCATTTGTTTTGCTCTGAAACAGGGACTTCATTTGTTACAATGTTTTTTTCTTCTTGGTTCAGTTCGCTTTCACAAGGCAACCTTTCAAAGTGTACCAAAATGTGTTCACGCAAGTCACATGCGAGTACAACTGTCCGCTTATTGGTCAGTTTCCTCCGCTTCAGCCATCAAGATGATTGACAAGTTCCCTCAATGAGCTTATTGTGGCTTTACTTGTAACTGTAACACTATGCGAATGTAGCCGTCATTCCTGCTTTTAAATTATATACATTTGTATTAATACTGCAGCAAATTCAAACACGCTCTCTCCAGATCTCCTAGTGCTGTCTAGAGGTTAACAGTGTCAAGACACTAACGGATGTTATAATGCAGCTAGAGCAGGAAGCAAGGCTTCATCGGGTCAGCATGCTCGCACAGAGAAGCGCAATTATACATTTTAAGATGAAGACGTGCTCTTTTGGTTTTCAACGGTGATAACTAATGTGCTCACTCACAGAATCAAACACTACTGCTTTTTATATAGCACATTTGCTGTTATGAATTATGATACCATTTGGTTTGTTTGTCAGTTGGGTCAGATTGCTTTCACACCTCAAGCGAACCGATCCAGAGTTTGTTTGCAATCCAGCTCGTTCAGGCGGTCTCAGGAGCGACTGTTTTGGGGGGTGATCCGAGCGCAATTGCCGTGTTAACATATGCCTAAATGAATCGACACAAGAGAGAAAACGCACCAGGTTCCGAAACAAATGCTCAGGTGTGAAAGCACCCTAAATATGCAAGGGAAAAATAGCAAAATAATTCCTTTGACATAAGCAAAACATTTAATTTTTAATTAGCTAATGCTGTTTTAAATGAAAATATTGTTTTGTGACAGCATGCATGGCCAGTAAATGTTCCCAGAACCCTTTTATAGATGCTGGAAACAACTCCAACCCCTTCGAAGTCTTGGGAGTTTTTGACATGTGACTGGAATCGATCGGAAGAGTGTTTGTGTGCGTGCGTGTCTTTGCTTGTTTATCTGCGCTCTGCAGACTTTGACTGATTGACCCGACACAACATGTTTAATTGTATCGATCAAACAAACGCAGGGGAGAAAACCGTGATCCAGTGGTCACTGTGACAGATCTCCAGCAAATAACCATTGCATAACGTTCAATTGCACACTTTCCTAAGGCAATCCTAATGCACAGTTTATCTGTCCCGTGCTTAAAGTAAAATTCACTCCCTCAGCCAGCAATGTGATGAAGCCACGTTAAAAATAAGATTCTGTTTGTGTTAAATAACGTCAGTGATTAAATCTGGGGCTGATTTAGAGCTATAAATACGTATTTATGAGATTATATAAATTGAAGGGATACCCAGCACTGCACCCAGTGTTTAGTTCTGTATTCCATCTGCTGGCCAGAGTGAGGTACAGCATCAACAGTGAAAAGCTCATTAGGACCTCTCGAATCTTGATATTCAGCGAATGACGTGACTGATTTCATTTTCTTGGAAAACTGAAATATTTTTTATATTTTAGAGGGAGGTATTCAGATGAAACACTTCAAACCATCAGCCAAAAAGCCATTTACTATACTGTATTTTCTTCGCGAGCACACCTTGTTTATTCGTGTGAGAGTGCCGTTCCGTTCCTCGTCAGACAGCCGCCCACTGCCGAAGCTCTCCATGGACTGAGAGTGAGAAGAGATGGTCTGACACAGCTCCTCAAAGGAACAATCCTTATCACGGCAGATCTTTATTTCATTCAGCAACTTGGACAACTCTCCTGTTACTGCGTCATCTACAAAGGGAATGAGAAAGAGGGATATATGAATTTAATGGCGAAACAGAGGAATATTTCTAAATAACTAGTTAAATATATATATAAAAACTTTATTCTTTTTATTTACATTTAACTGCTACTGCTTTATTAATTCTATTTTATAATACTTTCTACTACTGATATTTAATTTTATTTATTACTATTTCTTACAAATAACTGTGTACAAATGTGCAAACACTTCAGCAATACAAAATACAGTTTTGTCATGTCAAAATAGCACAATATAATAAATCAAATTTTAATTGTATTTATTTATGGACTGTATCATGCTACCAAAAGCATATAACATTTTTCTGTAAGCGCTTTTAAATAAATATTTACTTACAGAACATTCATCATGAGAGCTGACCTATTTATTTTTATTCTCTTGTCTGTTTTTCAATATTTAATCTGGGACAAATGCTTGTTTTCTGGCAGCGACTCAGTGTGCCGATGTGTACTAACAGTCATTTTGTGGTTGGCAGACTCTCAGATTCACCTGTGATCTTTACCAAAATGCTACCCCAGCTGGAACAAAGTCGCACATCCAGCAGTAATTCAGAGCACAAAGGGAATGAGTGAGACTGCGCTGCGCTACAACTGGCCATTAGGGGCGCTGCTGACTGCACTTTCATTATAATGAACATCCCCTTAAAACATATACTCATTTGTGTCACTATTTGTGTTCCTGTTATGGAACAATGTTTAAGTGATTTAGGCGTTCAAACATAGGATTAAACTAAAATATTTGCCAGAAAAAAAGCAAAGCAGCAGAAAATGTGTTGTAATACTATCCCTTGACCACTGGGTGTCACACTGCACACTAAAATACATGAAAGTGACAGGAGTCGTGATGAGCATTGAACATGTGTGTCCCTTTTTCACTATTTAGCTATTCAATTTTAGCTAGTTTATTAAATGTGAATATCCTATGATGTTTTTAATTTGAATATATTGCAGTTTTCCCTGATCTGACAATCACATACTTTTATGCCGCAGAGACGGGGAGGGCACAGGTGAGGGTATTGATGTGCGTGGTGTTGGTATTGGGCGCTGCCGTGCTAAATCTTCGTGGAAATTGCCTCTGTCACAATCTGACATCATATAATCTAGGGAGACAGGGATAAATTAATTTATAGTGCACAGATAAACACAACCACAAAAGTACTGAGATGTGCCAGTTTGCTCAGTTTTAGGACAACATTAAAAGAATAGTTCACCCAAAAATGAAAATTAGCCCATTATTTACTCCCCCTCAAGTCGTTCAGAGTTATATTAAAAAATGTCCTGGCTCTTCCAAGCTTTATAATGGCAGTTAATGGCTGTTTCTGTTTTGAAGTAAATACAAGTGCATCTACCATCATAAAAGTGAGAAATGTGGCTAAAGACGTTCTGAAGCGAAGAGTTTGAGTAAGAAAAATATCTATGTTTAAAACTTTACAAGCGGTAATCTCTAACTTCCACTAACTGTTGTACGCACCTTCACGAGAGACTGTCGGTCCAGCGTATGACGTAGGACGCGGGCATAGCGTAAGTTGTGACGAACGCGGAAGCGCAGAGGATAGATCAAAACAAAACTTGGTTCTCGTGAGAACAAGCATATTCTCACCGGAGTGTCCTATGCTGGAATGCCAGTCTCTCATGAGAGAGATTACAGTTTGTAAAGTTTTAAATATGGATATTTTTCTTACACAAACCCATCGCTTCGCTTCAGAACATGTACAGAACATATTAACCCCCCGGAGCCATGTGGAGCACTTTTATGATGGATAGATGGACTTTTATGGACTTCAAAACAGAAACAGCCATTCACTGCCAGGAATGGCACTTCACTTGGAAGAGCCAGGGCATTTTTTAATACAACTCAGATTGTGCTCATCTGAAAGAAGAATGTCATATACACCTAGGATGGCTTGAGTAAATCATGGGCTAATTTTCATTTTTGGGTGAACTATCCCTTTAATTCAGAGGAATAGATGAGAGGGTGAAATTTCAAAACAGACAAAATCAGAATCATTCTCTTGTTCTTTTAAAAAAATAAAGCACTTTTAGGTTACGAAAACCAAAATGTGGTGCTGTAATTGTAGCTCTAAACAACTATAGGCTGCTCAAGCCACATGATAACCATGAAAACAACAATAGTTTCAGAGTCCTGTCAAAAACTGTAGATTATAAAACCACAGCAAGTGTGAGTTTGAGATTCCTTCACGCTGCGGATTCTGGTTCATTGACCATACAGAAGCAGGGCTGAAGGGTGATTTAGACTTCACATATGTCCAAAGGAGACATTTTCGAGCAGTAACAGGAGTCCTAAACTCCCAAGTCTGCATTTCACAACCCTCAGAAATGTATAACAGTGGGTGGGCATAAAGTGGATGGAAACAACAAGAGCGCTAAAATAAATTTAATTTCAAAACCAGATAACCACATATTCTTTTACGAGGGTGTGTTTTTGAAAGCAGAGATGGAACATTGGGTTCAAACACCCATCGTCTTTTGTTCTGTATGATAAACTCTGCTGGAAAGAATGAGTTTAGTTGGATCAGTACATGAATCATCCAATATAATCACAATACTGAAAATGGCCTAAAGTAGTAATAACATGTGTATAACAAAAGTAATAAACATATAATAAGTCTAAACTCTCATACATACCTCAACAAAATGAGTGAAGACTCAGTAATGTTGGTATTTGTAGCTGTTTTTTTGGCCTAAAGTATGTCAAAGAATGAGGATTTCTCACACACACTAAACAACCATTGTTCTCAATCTAAAACAAACTTCCTGAAACAAACTTTATCAATCTGCAAGCATCCGCCTTCTGATCTCCACCAGGAACATGCTCCCTCGTCGGCGTGTGCACGTGTGCGTGAGTGTGTTTGTGTGTTTAAGGGCTTTATTTGCTTTTAAAAAGTTTCAATGTGTGTGCGTGTAAGTCTGGGAAACACTTTACCATGTATGAGAGAAGCAATTTGTTGTGATTTCTGAGACGGATGTTCTCTCAGTATGTCTAGAGCAGTTCTTCCCTGGCAATCTCTGATGTTGGCATCAATCCCTGAGAAAAAAAGAAAGAAAAAGTGTCAATTTTGTATTTGATTTTTAGTTTAGTTTTAATTAGATTTAAATGTTAATTTAGATCTCTTTTTTTGATAATTTGCTTCTTTGAAAAAAAAAAGAACTTGAAAAAAAGAGTTTAGTGTATTGCTTTATTTAGTTTATATTTAAATGGGTTTTTTTTTCTATTTGTTTTTTTATCCCTGATAATGCAACACCACAAAACTGTTCCATCTGCCTATAATGGCACGAAAATAAAAGTGGTTAGCTGTTTTATATGTCAATGAGATGGCAGCGTCTTGTCTAATTAAGAGGTTCTTTTTAACGGAATCTAAAGTGAAGCTAAGGATGTTCATTTAAATATGAAAATTAAAGTCATTTTTATGAAGTGTTCATTTGAATTTTTGCACATTTAAAGTTTCAATTTAGTTTTCATCCATTTTTGTTTTAACAAAATTATTCATATAAATCAGATATGATATAAATAACAAAAATAATAGTCATATTACTTAACTTGAAACAAATTGTGTTTAAAAATAAATAGTCTTATGGAAATGACAGAATAGAAAGAAAAAAAAAACAGACTTCTTCCCATTAAACCCTGAAAAACATGAAAAAACACAAACGAAACAATTTTCCCAAAGCAAAACTTTCCATAACAATAAAACTATGACAGAGTAATGACACCACCCTTTCCTTATACAAGTTCCGCAATCTCCAGTTCCTGCTCCACAGCTGGCACTGACAGGGAAGCTGTTAGGTCACAGGTCTCACAAGTAGTTTAAACAAACCATGGCCGTGCAACATCCCCACACACATACACTTCCCCGAGACATACCTGAGTCAAGCAGTAGCTGAACCACATCCATCTTTCCGAAGAGAGCAGCTTCGTGGAGAGCACTTCCTTTCTCTGTCTAGAGAGAGAAAGACTTCAAGTCAATATTTTAATCCTAAATGGCTCACATAAAGAAGTAAACGGCCGTAATACACTATGGCGTCATTACTATTGCTGTCCTTGCAGTCTATCAGCCGTCTACTGGGGCGACTGGCAGGGCATTTTATATCACGCTCACTGTGAAGTACTTAACTACACCCAATTTAGCTCTGGAAACATTTATTCAGTGTACTACAATTAACGGCAATGGCACTGAAAATTTATGAGGCTGACTGACGGGAGCTTGAGAGGGAAAGGAACAGGCAAATTAGACCAATCGGCAGTCGAGACAGATCGCGAGAGAGCTTCTTGCACTGTTGAGCATGGTCATTTTAATAGGCCACCGGGAGACCAACCACGATACCGTCATTAGTCCAGAGGCATCTGTACAACTCAAGTGCTTGCTCTTCTCCCTGAATTCCCTGAATGGATGTGATGATGCAATACACATTAAACAAGAACCACAGGGATTTACAGTAATACTTAATCCTGCACGTCATGTTGCTGCAAAAACAGCACTGACCTTCAGTCTGGGAGAGCCAAAACTACCTCTGTGCAAAATTTTGAGACACCTTTAGGCACTGTTTGTGTCTAGCAATGGTATTAATGGCATTAGTCATTTTAGTCCCAGATAGATCACGTTAAGTTTGAGGGCCCTATATCTTAAAGGGGTACTTCGCTAGAAAGATGAATGTGTATTTAAATTGGGTCATTTATGTAGTAGAAATGTGAAATTATTTTAGAAGTTGGCGCCTTCTAGACTGAGAAAAGACTCATGTGGATGAAAGACAACAACTCCCAGAAGGCACTTGCTTCGCTGGCCTACGAGGCCACTCTCAAGCCACGCCTACCGATTACATCTCTTGCCCACCGCGGGCAATTAAAAAAAAAGTTGTGAAAAGTTGTTTTAAGTTTGTCATTGTACCGTTTTGTTGTTGTGTTTTTCATTAAATGCTAATGAACCCACAATTCAAGCAACCCACCCCGAGTTGGCGCTAATTCAAAACCAAAACTAAAAGGAGCACAGCCACCCGGCATTCATTCACGGCCGCACTGTCGTTCATTCATTCACGGTGCGTGTCCAGTCTGGCTATGGAAGCTTAACTTTCATAGGAATTCATTAAAACACTCGCGTTGCTTTGACCGCTCTGTTATCGATGCCCGAGCGGCCGTGCTCATTTTACATTCTGTGGGTGAGATCCCACCCCTATGGGTGGGTTTAAAACATGCGGAACTAACTCCTACTACTGGCTGTAGTCGCTAGCCTCTGGCCAAAAAAAGCCTCCAATGACGCAAAATGACGATATTTGCACGATCATTCCAATATACTACCAGGTTTCTACTGATACAAAGCTTAATGCTAATCGCTGAAGTAACCCTTTAACCCAGCGCAATGCAACACCAGGCACGACGCAAGTGTTTTTTGCTAGTTTCAGCCCAACGCAGTAACAGTTATCATTTTCATGTCCAGCTTTAAATAGCAAACACACTAGCGTGCATCTGTTTGCTCAGGCTGGTCTGAAAACAAGGTGTGTTCAGGTGCATTATGGCGCATTGCTAATTTAAGGCAACTGAAAATGCAGTATTTTTTGTTATTTAAAAGGCCAGTTAGTAATATGTGCCTCTAGGCGGGTGCACAATGCGCGTACACTCTGCTTATTACACACACAGGGACGTGCAGCAGCACACAAACATTTTAAAGGGGACATATCATGAAAATCTGACTTTTTCTGTGTTTAAA
The DNA here is from genome assembly GCA_018749465.1 of Paracanthobrama guichenoti. Lineage (NCBI taxonomy): Eukaryota > Metazoa > Chordata > Actinopteri > Cypriniformes > Gobionidae > Paracanthobrama > Paracanthobrama guichenoti. The sequence continues at coordinate 11,014,083 of CM031946.1, forward strand.
TGCTATAATCGGGTCCCCGGTGCATCTACCAACCTAGAAAACGTGAAAAAGGACAACCCAGTAACTTTGGTTTTGCAAGCCTTTCTCTGCAAGTATGTTAAAAAAAAATAAGCCATTCAGATCTCTCTCCGCTTCTGACGTAGGAAGGAGATCTTATTATAATATTACCGCCCCTTAATCTGCACGTTTCCACCCACGGTGCTGCTATTTTGTTCTTACAAGCTACAAAGGTGAAGACCCTTGTGTGTATTTGACAGTTTAAACACAACATAAAAATGTGAAAGAAAAGTTACTCAAGAGACTTGACGTCTGACAACCTGATTATTGTGTGACAGTCGTGTGCGTGTGCTTCAGATAAATGCGCTCAGAAAACGATTTATTATAAGTTTAATCTAATATAGCTTTAAAATGCGTGGAAATAATAAACTTTAATGATGAAAGAAGAACTGTGCTATCCGTGAGAGGGATCGAGATATAGATGATAATCAAAACCAAGCAGATGGGGCAGCACACAGCAGCTCATTTGCATTTAAAGGCACAAATGTAGTCAGAAATGGGTATTTACAACATAGATTTAAAAATTATATGATATTTTAAACTGAAATATATGTATATTTTAAACATTCTGGGGACACCTGAGACTTAAATTACATCTTGTAAAAATGGGCACAATAGGTCCCCTGTAACTATTAAAAAATTCCGCTCTGGAGAAGCGTTCAGTCTTTCCGCTCGCAAATACCACCATGTAAATAGCGAATCTACCATGATGCAAGCGCAACTGGCTTTTAAAGGGAATGGGAAATGAGACTCTGATTGGTTTATTGCATGTTACGCACAAAACACACCCATGACTCATTAATAGACTAGGTACAACCTTTTTGGACCAAGCGCCCGATGCATTGGTCCGTTTTTTTGTCGTTAAACTAGCAAAAGTGGATTCGGACACCCCTAAGTGCACCTGCGCCATGCGCTCAGATCATTAAAATAGGGCCTCAAGTCTTTATAACATTATATAATAATCTTTGTGCATTGTGTATTTTGTGCCTTTTGCAGCTTCTCGCGTGGCGTTCTAAAAATGCGCCACTCAATTTAAAAGAAACTCAACTTTAAAAAAAAAACTAGTGCTAGGGTAAAATGTATTGTAATTAATCGCATCCAAAGTAAAAGTTTGTGTTTACATATGTGTGTATACTGTGTATAATTATTTTGTAATATACATTATATAAATACACACACATGCATGTATACATTTAAGAAATATTTGCATGTATATACTGTATATATAATTTATCTTATAAATATAATTTTTATAAAAAATTTTTTATTAATATATATACATATATATATATATATATATATATATATATATATATATATATATATATATATATATATATATATATATATATATATATATATATATATATATATATATATATATATATATATATATATTATATATATATATATATATATATATATATATATATATATATATATATATATATATATGAATGTGTGTGTATTTATATATACACATAATTATTATACACAGTACACAAATATATTATTTAAACACAAACTTTTATTTTGGATGTGATTAATCACAATTTATTTTTCCACAGCACAAAAAAAAAAAAAAAAAGACCTTGTGGTTGTTCTATTCCAACACCCTGCGTCTCGCATTTTTAAATGCAAAAAAGGAAAGAAGCTAAAAACATTTAAACTTGTCTCTTAAGACCCCTGAGTTCTGTTCCATTCAGTCGGGCCAGTCGTACAGTTCTTGATCACAAGAATGCATCCTGTGAACGCCCACAAGTCTGCTGAAAGTTCTTAGAGAGAAGTTGAAAACAGCAAAATGAGGCAAACACACACATGAGGTTACATAAAAGAAGACTATAAGTGTAGTGCTGGTACACTGTCAGAAAAAATGTGGAAAGATTCTTTAGGACACATTCTTTTTGATTTTGGAGATTTTGTCCTCCACTTTTTTTGTATTAATAACCCATATGGGGTCCTCGGGTACTAATTTGCCTTCTTTAGGTGTAGATAAGGTGACAATACAAACTATCAGGCTTAAATCCAGTGAATCTGAGGATACAAACGAAAAGCTTACATAAAGTTACGCCTTTAAAACATGCACTCGCATCCACTGTGATTACTTACTCAGAGAAAGCACAAAAAGAGTCACATATAAGAAATTCATCCTTGAACCTGAGGTTAAACTCCAGTCTAGATCACTGAATAGTCCAGAAAGACTAAAAAGTTGTGAATGAGGCTTAATCCTGAATGAGCATGGTAAAATAAATACTGCAGAGCACACTGTTCTCCTGAAATGTTCTGTGCTGTTTGGGATGAGCAGCGAGTGCACCCACAATGGGACGGGAAGCTAGACCCCCTCCTCTGAATGAGGACCACTTCCTGTCCGGTTTCCCATGGCGATTAGCTATTGATGTCACCAGGAGGAGGAAATCAATTCACTCTCACTGTGCTTCCAGGAATTGAGAAGCGGTGAGCAGATTGCCTTCACCTCTCTTTCTCACTGCTCTACTTCAGATGAATGTACTTGCAAGTTTACAGTCTGGCAGAGTTTCTTTCTCAGAGGGGGAAAGAAGATGGAAGACTAAAGTAGCGGCTCCTGGCTATAAATTTAGGTAGGGTAGATTCTGGGTTAGTTTATGAAACCCATTTTGTAAGCTTTATTCTAATCGCTGAACACATCAGACACACTTTTGACAGAATTCTAATGTCCTTGCATTATTCAGCCTGAGGGTGGCGCTCTAATGATGATTGACAGACTTTATTAACACATAGAATGCCTAGAATCATAGAATCTTAGAATTGCCTTAAAATAGTATTTATCATGTCCGAATTTTGTTTTAGAATATTATGTAGGAATTACAGTGAGGAAAACAAAGTCATGTCTATTCTCAGAACAAACATAAAACAAACACAACAGAACTACTGTATATAAAATATATGAGCATGTTTAAATGAAAGGGTTTATACTCTCATTAATTTGATATGCTACTCCACATAGGAAGAACAGACATGTCACATGCCAACGAGTTACTGATCTGATGCAGACACATATCTGAAGCAGACTAATATCATTTTGGGCTGTGTCCGAAATAGACCCCTATACCCTTAAATAGGGCACTATTTGAGGGGACAGCCATTTGTAGTGGTGTCCGAAATGCACGAGTGCACTCATTCAATCCCACAATGCACCGCAACAATGAGTGTACAAATGATGTACGCTCAACGGCTGGAGAATACCCCAAATGCACTTTGAGAGTCACGTGCTGAATGAATTCTCACGTCTCACCAGAAGTTGCCGGCCGCAGCTGAATTAATCATCCATTTCCAAACCGTGCTGGTCCTGCGCAATATCAAACAGGTATACATTTCTTTTAAATTGATTATTAAATTGTTTAATTACGGTCTATGCTTGCTAGTTTCCATGGCAGAGTTCAAGAGAAATCTTTTCATTACTACTGGAGCTGCCAGTTTGCTACGTTTCAAATAATTATTAAACAGCAAACAGAAGCTATGCAAAAGTGGCAGCCCTTCCGGAGCACTCAGTGACCAAATTCAGTCACTCTTTTCATTCACTCCTTTAAGTGGACAATATTAGTGGAGTAGTAAGTAGGGAATAGTGATTGACGGTATAGGGGCGATTTCGAACACAGCATTGGTCTGGAGCGAGGTTTATGTGAGGTAACTTCACGTGAAAATAAGTGGGGTAGCCAGAAATGGCTCTCTATGACAGTGTGCTGCAGTTCCATTTTTCACCACAGATTTACATTGAAAATTGGGGCACTGTAGAGCTAGGGAGGACTCAGAGACCGGCTACCCAACTTGGTATCATGAATACATGCCTGCCGAATCCGTGCGCTACATTTGAATATAACCTGCTCACTTTACGACTTAAAAAAAGTCTAGAAAATCCAAAAAATAGTTGTTGCAGAATGCTGAACACATTTATAATTTATTATTGATTCAGTGTATATAGAGGTCTATGTTTTGATGGATATTTTGGTGCCGTGGCTAGAGAGAGGCATCATAAAATATTTACTCATTCACTCATGTGATCCCAACATTACATCAACATTACACAACATTCCATGTTCACCTTGGAATACATTTTGTCAACCATGTTTTTTTCCCTCATCTACGGCACCAACGTTTTATTTGTTCAAAATTCATAAATGTATATTAAACATCAAATTCGTTCCCATTCACAGTGGACAAATTGGAACATGTCTGGTTAGCACACTTTGTTGCACTGTAACTTTACAGGGTTAAATATGTATGTGTTCAAATAATACTGTATCTCTCATAGAGACAGAGAGAGACAGAGGACGGGGAATCCAAGCTTTCTGAGATCAAAGCTTCCTCTGATCATCCTCCCTCACACACGCAACACAGAACCATTCAAGTGCTGACAACTCAGCAACGTTCCAACACACACACACACACACACACACACACACACACACGCCTAAAAAGACAGCTTTTCCATACAAACAGCTTTACAGCCTGATAAATAAGACAAGCACATCCAAGAACACACACAAACCTTTGAAGCTATATTAGTGAAGATCTCACTAGTATAATGGTTTTCATACTAAAATAATGATACATACTATTCTGATGGCATTGTTGAGTGTAACAAAATAGCAGACTAAAATAAATTATTCAGAAAAAGAATTTTTGCATTACATTTCTTCTGTAGTTGCCCATGCAAAACTCACCGTGAGGGTGTTGCTACAGTATGCGGTTACTAATATGCGGTTATATTTCTGTGTGATTTTCAGTGCACTAAGGTGTTACAGGGTGTTCTGAGTGGTTGCTATGCAGTTGCTAGGGTGATCAGTGTGATTGCTAGGATGCTCTCTGTGGTTTTTAGGTTGTTGCCTGAGTGTTTTGGATGATTTCTAGGGTGTACAGAGTGGTTTCTATGCAGTTGCTAGAGTTTTCTGGGTGTTTGCTGTTCTGAATGGACAAATCAGACACGCACAAAATGTAAAAATGCAGTGTCCATACAAACAATGTTGTAGTTTGACAACCACATATCTAACAAGAACACAGATATAAACCTTAAATTAATGAAGACCTCTCATACATAGAATTATTTTTTCATACTAACAATGATATATTTACTATTCTCTATGCTTAATCCTTTTTTTAATTATTTATTTATTTTTCCATTTACATTTTAGTAATTAATTGTTTTTACAATTGAGGGCATCCCCAGATGTCCTCAAAGGTTCCCAAAGCGAAGGTTTGTATGATTTAGGTCGCTTCTTTGTCCCTAAAGTATAACATACGTAAACACACACCAGGGAAGCCTGAGGAAACCCTGAACTGAGAACAGAGTGTTCCTCTACTGCGTTTCACTTACTCACACAGCTAGATGAATTATTCATCCATTTGAGCCCTTAAACCATTCACACTATCTCTCTATCTCTCTCTCTCACTCGCTCACAACATGACAAATACAAAGTTCTGTCATGAAACTCTAGATGGCGCAGGCTCATAAGTCCTTAACTCAATCTGATTGCAATAGAGTGGTGCAGGTATGATGTCACTTTGTAGGCCATCCGGCAGTTTGCGTCGCACTGGTTCCCTCAACAAAAACCCAATAGATTTTTTTTTTCTATAGGCTTTTGGATTATTGCAAAAAAAACTAGCTCTGTGATCGGCAAAAGTTTATGATACTTACCCGTTTTTTCCATCAAGATCATTTTCACAGATCAACACAACTTTTATGAATTTTGAAGCCTAAATGAGAAACTCTCCACCCTCCCCAGCTCCACTTGTATAGATCTGCTATGGGGTGATTCATGTATGCTATGTTGTACAGCAGCAGCATATTGTGTGTATTGGCAATGGAAAGATGCAGCAGCTGTCATGACAGAACTGAGAGCTGGAGCCAAAAGTGTGTGACATATGAGTTCTAGACAAAGAGCACATCCTGCTCACACACTGACCTGTGTGTTAACGTCCATGTCAGCCTCCAGCAGCACTCGAACGGTAGAATGATGGCCATTCCGTGCGGCCAGATGTAGAGGCGTGTGCTTGCGTGTATTGCAGCTCATGAGGTTGGGGTGGGCGGTCAGTAGCATGCGGACAACCTGCAGGCGGCCATACAGGGCGGCCAGGTCCAGCGGCGTTTCCCCGCGACTGTTCCTCATGCTGGGGTCTGTCAGCTCCTGCAGCAAAACACGGACCACCTCGGAGTGACCGTACTGAGCCGCACAGTGCAGAGCCGTCTCCTTCTCAAGGTTCTACATCAGCGAGAGAGAGAGAGAGAGAGAGAGAGAGAGAGAGAGAGAGAGAGAGAGAGAGAGAGAGAGAGAGAGAGAGAGACACAAGGACAGACAGAAAGCATGTTACTGTAATAAATTCACTTTGAAGCATCCATTATCCAAACATGAGCTGTCATATAACCATGACAACTGTCTGTCAATCACCTACTGCCCTAAATAAGTCCCATAATGCAATGCAACTGCCTGCAGGCTATTGTCAGTTTTTTTTTACACATAAGACGATACACAGTAGCAAAGATGAACACCCTTTAACCACATGAATGCTGGTTAAAACTGATCAAGACAAAGACAAATAACTTGAAATTGAAACATGTGAATGCATTAGCAGAGTCATGTTGTCATCATTTAGTGATGAAATGATAAATCTAATGGCAGTGTTGTTGAGTGGGTGCTTGGTGTTTTTTAATGACCCAATTCAAAATATATTTGGCTAGATATGGCTCAGGATTCTCCTCTATTGTCTTTTTATTTTCATCAACTGATCAAGTCTGATTACTTGGAAACATAATAGCATGGCACAACTCTCCTTTGTGCACAAATGGTGTGGGACAAGTTAGAGGTTTGTTCAAATCTGTAAACCTACAAGTGAACAGAGAATATCATCCACCAATGAAACTGGAACTATAACCATATTATAACATAACAGCACCCTCTACTGCCACTACTGTACACCATACTTCTCTTGGCTATACATGTTAGTGTGTTTAGAGGGGTGCTCCAACAAACAGAGAGATGAGAGGTTATGTCTGTAGCATGAAGACAGAAGGAGCATTCTTGCAGGTCTGTCAATAAACAAGAGAGCTGCAGTGAGTGGCCGCTTTAACTGCGATGACTTATTTCAAGCAAATGGGTTCCTTAATTAGCCAGACATGATTGAAAACGATGATAAGAGACTCCCAGTCCCTGAAGCAGCACAAAGAAACAGACCTGATACTGCAGACAGATTTCTCTCGCTCTCTATCACTCTCTCGTACTCTCTGCCCTGCCTTTCTTCCTTTAATCTTCCTTTTTCAGCCTTGAACACCAAACACACACACATGGTAATTTCCTGCATCCATCGTGCATCTGTATGTCGGCCAGACAGTGCAATATCCAGAGAGACAGCAGGCCGCTTTCCCACTCCATAGTGTTCACGCCCTATTGGTTAATATCCAAGACGGGCTGTCATGATAAAACAACAGAAGAACAGGCAATCACATTCAATAAATGAAATGACACATAATAGTGACGGCGTATCTAGAGCGATCAGCACTTTAGACGACACAAAACACATAATTAAAGTATAAAAAAGACAAATAGGCCCAACAAAAGTGCTTTGTTCACAGAGGAGGAACCCGTGAGTCTCGTCTCTTAGCGGAGCACTAAAGCAGATGTACAGACAGACAGTACGGCCCATGGGAGGATAGAGGAGGTGTGGTAAATCGCATTAGCTTCGGCTATCCTGTACAATCCACTGCAGTTTAATGCAGATTTGTTTTTTGAGCCAATATTTTAGAATTAAAAGAATATATCCGGGTTCAATACGAGTTAAAGGGATAGTTCACCCAAAAATGAAAATTATCCCATAATTTACTCACCCTCAAGCCATCCTAGGTGTATATGACATTCTTTTTTCAGACGAACACAATCTGAGTTATATTAAAAAAATGTCCTGGCTAACCCAAGCATTATAATGGCAGTAAATGGCAGCCCAACATTTAAAGCCCAAAAAAGTGCATCCATCCATTATAAATGTACTCCACACGGCTCTGGGGGGCTAATAAAGGCCTTCTGGAGTGAATCGACGGGTTTCTGTAATAAAAATATCCATATTTAAAACTTTATAAAGTAAAATATCTAGCCTCCGCCAGACCGCCTTCTCTCGCAGCGCTTACACTACGTCTGACGTCATATGTCGCACCAGTTACGCTTCTTTCATAAGTTGAATACAGAAGGCTGTCTGTCGGAAGCTAGATATTTTACTTTATAACGTTTTAAATATGGATATCTTTCTTACAAAACCCCATTGATTCACTTCAGAAGGACTTTATCAACCCTCTGGAGCCATGTGGATTTGGGCTACAAATTTTGGGCTGCCATTTACTGCCATTATAATGCTTGGAAGAGCCAGGACATTTTTTAATATAACCCTGATTGAATTCGTCTGAAAAAAGAATGTCATATACACCTAGGATGGCTTGAGGAGTTAATTTTCATTTTTGGATGAACTAACCCTTTAAGCTCAATAGACACCATTTAATGTTGATTGCCACAAATAAATAAATAAATAAATAAATAAATAAATAAATTATGGTGGTACTTACAATGGAAGTGAATGGGTCCATTTTTGAAGGATTTAAAAGCAGAATTGTAAAACTTGAAGTACATTGATTCTTCTGTTAAAATGTTACTTTAAAGGTGTTTAAATAATCATTTTACCAACATTTTAGGGTATATATGGCATTCATTGCCATTTAAGTGCTTCAGTATAAACCTGATTTTTTTCTTCTTTTTTATTAAGAAAAGCAGAAACAAGTGGAAATTACTTTTTGTGGTAATCACCATTATGCCCGGGATATCCCTTTATATAAGCTACCATGCCATTCCATACACAGGAAGCTGGGTCCAGAAGTGACCATCGAACTATAAAACACATGGTTCAACTTATTCTCTCACATACTGTACGCTTGTTTGGCTAAGGCAGGAAGTGACCTCATACTACTGACCTGTGTAAAGGAGAGATGGGTGAGAGTGTTAACACAGCGGATCTGACACCGGGACTCACAAACACATCTGGCAAATGCTGTGTGTGTGTGTGTGTGTGTGTGTGTGTGTGTGTGTGTGTGTGTGTGTGTGTGTGTGTGTGTGTGTGTGTGTGTGAGAGAGAGAGAGAGAGAGAGAGAGAGAGAGAGAGAGAGAGAGAGAGAGAGAAAGAGAAATAGAGGAATTCAGAGGGCCGTCTCTTGTGGGCTCAGAGAATCTGAAGTCAGAGAAAATGGTGTAACCTTTCATCCTCCCAGCCAGAAAACAAAACATTCCTGAGTAACGCACTAAACTAGCCATTTTCTCACACTCTCGCTCTCTTTCTCTCGAACACATACACAAAGCATCCATGCCCATATGCTCAAACACTCAAATCTTAGCTAATTAAGTCTATTGTTTTTTAACATAAAAGTATTTTTAAATATATAACACTACTGTTCATCAGTAAGATTTTTTAAAAACATTTAAAACACTTTAAATTGACCGAAAGTGACAGAAAATACATTTACGTTACAAAAGTTTTGTATTTCAAAAAAATTATTTTTATTCATCAAAATTCCTAATACAAAATGGTTACCACAACAATATTAAGCAGTGCAACTGTTTTCAACATCAATAATATTATGAAATGTTTCTTGAACAACAAATCATCATATTAAAATGATTTCTGAAGGATCATGTGACACTGAAGTAATGATGTTGAAAATTCAGCTTTCCGTCACTGGAATAAATTAAATTTTTTTAAATATATTAAAACAGAAAACAGTTATTTTATTTTGAAATAATATTTCACAATATCACTGTTTTTACTGTATTTTTGATCAAATAAATGCAGCCTTGGTGAGCATAAGAGTCTTCTTTCAGAAACATTAAAACATTTTACAGACCTCAAACATTTGAACGGTAATGTGTGCTTTTAAATTAGCTTTAATATCAAATGAATCTAGCTGCTACAGAATAGCCATACCCTGATTTAATTCCCAAATATCCCAAAGGAAGGTTTTGTCAGAGTTAGCTCACCTCTGTGGACAGATTTGTCCCCAAAGTGTAGCCAAGTAAACACACAAAATCATTTAATTAAAGCACTTTCTGCCTCTCTGTAAATGATTGATAAATCAGGCATCAATCCACAAATGGACACACCAATTGCCTCTTTATATGTTTTTACAACAAAACTTGGTCTAGTGCACTTTTGTGTTCTAAGAGAGAAAGTAATATGGGTTTGAAAAGACATGAGAGTGAGTAAATGATGACAGAACTTTCATTTTAGGTGAACTATCCTTTCAAGAACCTGCTCACTTAGCTGAATGATACAAGTACTCTTCAAGTAAATTAGCACCGACTTTCCTTAATATAAAGTCATATGCTTTAAAATGAGCCTGTCACAGGCTGTCATGTTCTTGATGGAGAACGCTGGGTGACAAATCACCTGCAGGTAGGTTTGACGCGGATCTTCAATATGTACATGGCAAAGATGCGCTGAGTGTTTAGATTGATTTTATGTCCTTCCAGATAAAAAAAATGATAAATGGAAGCTCTCCACTTGTATTGCATTTACAAATCTGGACAACAGACACAAGCTCAAATGAATGTTCAGACATTAGATATGCACAGCAGAATCTTTAAATAGGCCCTCAGAACAGCACACAATTCCACTTTTTTTTGTTGTTGATATTCCCGGATGGTTTACAGCCCTTGTGTTTGTTTGTGTCAGCATAAACTATAAAACACTTAACTTTAAGAGATAAGGCTATAAATAGCCTCTATATAGCAGTGCTGAAATAATAGCATATCCTCTGACACTAAATATACGAGTATTATATTCGGATATGAGTAATGCCCAAGTCATAAAGAGCTCAGCATCCCACACTGCAATGTAATATATGCCATAATGTCCATGCCACCGGCTGTGTGTATCACCACTTTTGCATTGCTTATTGCTCCTAAGGTGCTGCATACTCATTTAGAGAGAAGGATGTAATTTTTTTAACACACTGAAAGGTCACAGCTGTTTGTTATCAACCACCAGCCATCAGTCAGAGTTGTGCGGCGCTAATAATTGAGTTGAGAAAGCTTTCTAAATTTGAGTTGAACTCATTTCAAGCTAATTCAAACCAACTTCCTTTCGTGAATTAAAAAAGAGCAAACTCAAAAACAGGCCCTAATCATTATTAAAAGACTACTGACATTGTAAATGATTGCCCTACACTGTTTTTGTCTCTCCGATACGCACTCATGCCGGCGGTGAAGGTCTATCCATCAAGATGATGGTTTAGTGCCTGAAGATTGGAGGTAATTGTTTCTCAGGCTGGTGTGGTCATTAAGAGTGAAGCAGACAGCAGGAGAGAAAGCTTCACTCTTCCTTGCACAGACACAGCATTTTAACTGCAGGTAAATACAGGCTTTTCACAGAGCTGCTCTGATTCTGCTCAACAAACCCTCCATCAGCCCATCAACACTCTGAGATGCGATGAACAGCTCTGAAACTGTCAAAACCCCGTTAAAAGTGTGTACCGTATGTGTGCCTGATCGAGTACATGGGGTGCTTTTAGTGGTCGTACATATATTTGTACTAGACTAGTGTAAAGTGCTCATTAGCACTCATTACTAGTGCTTGTTTCTGCTGTTTAGATTTGAATCCCTAAGCATTAAAGTTCAGCTCATCACCTACCATTTTAGACATGGATGGTACCTCAAACTGTGGCAGCTTGTTGAGGAAAGGTGTGCTATTACTTTTCAGATGTACCATTTTCATTTGCCACATGATAAAATGTGTCAAGTCACCTTTATTTATATAGTGCTTTTAGGGGTGTAACGATACCATTCGGTCACGATTCGATACATATCACGATACTGAAATCATGATACGATATTATTGCGATACTCCAAGACAAAAAGTCCAAGGTACCAAGACTCCAAGGTAAAAAGTTAATAAAATATGTACTGTTGATTAAAATGCTAAATTTGGTATTACATTGGGGATGGAAATGAACAGGCTTGGACTTGGTGCTGGTAACCCGGTGCACAGGACAGTGATGACACCAGAATAAAAAGATTCATGATTCTGAAGCTGAAAATACAGAATTACTTTAGATGAATATGCTTGCACTCTGTCACTGACTAGATACATTTAAAATAATGTAGGCCACTTTTTACTGGTAACATAAGACATTTGGTATTATCAGGACCCACAAATATTCCCCCATTGCATTATTTTACATTATATTCAACATTATAGTAGTTTAATGTAGTACTGACACTAAAACTTGAATTTTTTCCTCACACAGTAATTTTCATTTTGGGTGAACTATACACAATACAGATTGTCACTATCCATGACACATATTGTTGCATATTTGTATTGTGATATATTGTGACATGATATATTGTTACACCCCTATGCTTTATACAATACAGGCTGTTTCAAAGCAGTGATAAACAGGAAAATAATGATTCAGTGATGCAAACAATTCAATTCTGATGTAAAGAAGCTCTAAAAAGATAGAGCTAATCACAATAGTGATTGACACTGAGCGGTAAGCAAGCAAAGATTTGCTGTAAATGTAATTGTGTACAGTACCTGCTCGTTAACTCTGCTGTGGGACGGCCCGTGGTGGATCAGTATCTGGACTATGTCCACGTCACCTCTCCATGCGGCCAGATGCAGAGGAAAACAGCCCTTACTGTCTGCCACATTAGTAGAGGCTTCAAACTGCAACAACTTCAACACCACGTCCCTGAAAGAAAGACAAATAAGAACGGTTTCATGTTTTTGTAATTGTGTGGCCGATTTTCATTCTTAAACAACGAAAATCCCATAAATCTTCTGTGGTATCATTTAACTTTGCAGGCACAATTACGAAAATCCCATAAATCTTCAGTGGTACTATTTAACTTCGCAGGCACAATATGAAGGGGGTAATTGTGCTCTAATCTTAATAATACATAATTCATGTTATGCAAAATCCCTCTCCTACTCTGGGCTGATTCTTACAGTACATGTTTAAACCACCCAAAAACATTAAACCAATCTAATTCCATCCCTGCTTTAAAAAAAAAATCTGCCTAATCTGACACCGCCCCATCCCATAAACCCCTCACTAATCAAATAAAACTCTAGCCACCCTAATATAGCTGTATCCAGACTCACAAACCCTGCCCTAATCAGACCTCACCCCTATTTCATAAACCCCACCCTAATCTGACGTGATGCATATGAGCTGGATTACACCTCTGGAATCTCAAGTAATCCTGACGTCTAGCGTTTTCCCTTTTTAAATCCATAACACCATGTTGGGAGGGAGTGATTGTCTGATGTTCTGAGGTGAATGTGTGCAAAGCTTGTTATGTGTAAGCGTTCATTCATTTGATTGAGGATTTACACCTTGATTCAGCTGTTCACTTTTCATGAACCTGTAAATGAATTAGAGAATTTGAGTGTGTTACCTGTGTCCGTTTAGAGACGCGTGGTGCAGAGGTGTGTATCCTGAGCCGTCTGCACAGTTCACATTGAGGCCTCTCCACATACTGCAGAGGAGAAGAGATATTGCTCAGTACAGATCAGTGAACACAAAAAAGACATCAGTACAAAACTAATAAACACAGACAACAAAACCATATACAGCATATTTCATGAGTTATTTCTTTAAAGAGCTGATCTGAGAGCTGATACAGCAGAGATTGAGTAAACTACACTCATGCCAAGATTGCTATGAGACTCTCTCGTTTCTCACGATCTCCAGAGGACCTTAAATGCTGCTTAAAGACACACGCACGTTTACCTCAATATCTAAATGGGGTTTGCAATGGAAAAAGTTCACACTTTTTGTTGCCAAGGACTCCAAGTATAAAGAGGAACTCTTTCTAAATAAAAGGCAAAATAAATTGGCTAGCTCCTGTGTCACCATCACACGCATGTGTCGTGGTGCTCACGTGAAACGGCGTCGGCTAATGGGAAGCCGGCGCTACATCAGCCGTTCTGATGTAGCGCTTCAAAAGTGCTGCACTGTATTCTCTGTGTCAACAGTGTAAGAGTCTGACACAGGCTAGAAGAAATTGTTGAAGACATTATTGACTACTTTTGGTGTGCAAAAAAAAAAAAAAAAAAAAGTATTCTCGACACTTCATAAAATTAAGGTTGAACCACTGGAGTCACATGGATGATTGTAACAAAATGTTTTACTAACTTCCTGGGCCCTGAAAGTGGTAATTAAATGGTTGTCTATGGAGGGGTCCGAGAGCTCTTGGATTTCATCAAAAATATATTTTTTATTTGTGTTCTGAAGATGAACTAAGGTCTTATGGGTTTGGAATGACATCAGGTAATGACAGAATTTTATTTTTGGGTGAACTAACCCTTTAATAAAAATATGCAAATACACAAATGTGTTAAAATACTGCAGTAAACATATTTAATATCTTAAGTTAACACATTAAGTATGATTGATAGCCCTAAAATGTTTTTATTATTTATAAATTATTGTATTAAATATATGTCCTCAAAGAGTTTTGTCAGATTTTGTCCCCAAACTATGGATGCACAGTAAGGTGTTGAATATTTTCTTGCAAATAAATCAATAATTATATAGTGATGGCAGAAAAAAACATCATTCATTCTCCAATAAAAAAATGTTTTTAATCAACATTCATTTTCCAATTAAAGATTAAACAGAAAGCACACTGTGAGAATTTGTCATATGAGAGATTGTTGAATAAAGATTGTTGATTTATAGTTTAAATCGAGGCTACTGCAAGTAATACTTTCAGATACTTTCTATTTCACACACACACACACAAACAAACGCACGCACACACACGTTGGATTTCCATGTTGAATGGGGGTTTCTATAGACATGATGATTTTTATATTGTACAAACTGTAAATTCTATCACCTAAACCCTAAACTTATCCATCACACAAAACTTTCTGCATTTTTTCTGCAGTTTTCCTCATGAAGACCAAAAACTGTCCCCACAAGGTCAAAGATTTCTGTCATCCTTGTGGGGAATACCTGTACCACACACACACACACAGGACACACACGTTAATACCTGAGAACAGTTGCAGTTGAAGTCAATAGTACTGATGTCTAGACTGATAGGTAGACTCACTCCAGACAGACATGAGGAGGACGAAGGCCACAACCCACAATATGATTCACAACATGATTGACCAATTGCAGGACAACAGGAAACACACACACACACACACACACACACACACACACACACACACACAGTCCCATGCTGCCATAAATAGACATTCCAATAGTCTGCAGAAACAACATTAGACAAAGGAGCATGAGAAAACTTCTTAAGCTAATTCAGAGGACAACAACTGAGAGTGTGTGAGACTATGAGAGGGAACCACAATGATCAGGACTCTTTAAAGGAGTATTTTGGGTTCAGTACAACACAACACAACATAGAAAATCATTCTGACTCACCACCTCAATAAATTCCATTTATTAATTGACAATTCAGGATATAAATCATTCATAAATTTAAAGCATTTTATTTTTCTGTGAAATTTTAATAGAAGATATATATTGAACTATATTACCATTTAAAATATTTTGTAATGGTTTTGAAAGAAGTTTCTTATGCTCATTAAGTCAAAAATACAGTAATATTGTGAAATATTATTTCAATTTAAAATAAATTGAAAAAAAAGAAAAAAGTGCCACATGAACTTTCAGAAATCATTTTAATATGCTGGTGCTAAAGAAACATTTATTATTATTATTATTATTATTATTATTATTATTATTATTAATGTTATGTTAAACAGTTGTGTGGTAATGAGGATTATTGCAGGATTATTTGATGAATATATAGTTTAAAAAACAGCATTTATTTGAAATAGAAATATTTTGTAACATTATGTCTTTACTGTCACTTTGAATCAATTTGATGCATCTTTGTATTAATAAAATTAAAGTATTCATTTATTTTCCAAACTTTTGAATGGTAGAAGTTTTGTTTTTTTGTCAGGACAGCTGTATAACTTTATGAATCAAGTAATAAATAGGACAAATGTCATTGGCCCATACCGCAAGTGTAATTTTTGCTTGCCTTCATAAATAAAGGGACGAATCAAAATATTTTCTGTGCTAATTGACAGAAACCACCTTTAGAGCTGAACTTACATTGAACCCATAACATTTCTTAAACTCCAGTCATACAAAGCAAGTACTACAGACACCATGAAACATCAACCTGAGAGTCTATCAATCAAACGATCAGAGAAAAAAAAACTCAAAAATTCAGTTTCATTCCAAATGCCTGCTTTTACTCCACAGATACCAAATGAGCTGCTCAATTACGCACAGATAGCATGCATTTCAGCATTTGTTTGCAGCTGATGTGTCTTTGAAGGACCTTTGTGCGTCAGGACACATCAAAGGAACAACGGACAAGGTACAAATTGAGTTAGTTAAAAGCATTAGGTCGAGCTGCAAAACAAGGCCGTTTCTCAACGGATTAGGCAACTATGCAGGGTATTTCCTCCAAATAGTGAGAATCAACTACGTCAAATGTTTATTCCCTCTGCATTCAGGAGAGGTCACAGTCTGCGGCAGTGTGACTGTGATGTGGCTGGATGAATGTGTCATGCTGATGATTCTGGTGAGACAGAAAGCCTGCGATAAAAGTATAATACTGTGACAAATGGGAATCTGAACATATTTTCCCACTCTTGCGTTCAGAGCGAGGGAAAGCCCTGCCTTTGCTGTGAGTGTATATGACTCATCCTGTGTGTGGAGAGCACCGGGGTGCTGCACTGCATACAGTATATCAGTATCACCCAACCTGACACACACACAGCAGCACAGAACTAATTGGCATAGCTATACACTCTGGAATCTTGAGTAGTTGGAAGCGCATGAGGGAGGGTTATTGAAGAGGATGATATGAATAGATGTGGAGGAGTCGGAGAGAGAGAGAGAGAGAGAGAGAGAGAGAGAGAGAGAGAGAGAGAGAGAGAGAGAGAGAGAGAGAGAGAGAGAGAGAGAGAGAGACATTTAAATAAGCTCAGGCTGAGAACTGACAACTGCTCTCTAGTCACAAAAACAAACTTAAAATATCTCACACAGACAAACCACACTAAAAATCTAGGCATCATTTTGCACAAATGTTTTTTTTTTTGTCTCTTACACTCACCAAGGCAGCATTTATGTGATAAAAATATTGTAAAAACAGTAATATGAAATATTATTACAATTTAAAAGAACTGTTTTCTATTTTAATACATTTTAAAATATGTGACCTATGCTGGCAAAATGATGTATGATTTGTTTGAATCGGACAAAAAAATGATGGAGCTACACCTGTTTGAAGTCGATAGAGTCAGCAAAGTCAATTTTGAGAAAAATCGAGTTTTCTGAAGGTTCCGAAACAAAATCACCTAGCAACCATACCTTAAAATCCCTGATAATACCACCACATTTGACACACACCAAGTCAACACCAAATATCTTTAGGAAAAATATATATTCAGCTTTTTTTTCCATGATATCACAACTGTATCTATAAGACCGCACAAATCTAGAATAATGTTAGTACACATCAGATGTTTTCCCCAACAGTTAACCAAAAGTTCACATAAGACCAAGATAGATATTTTGAAATACTGTAATTCTGTGTATCGGGATTGTGCGCTGTCTGAGGTGTCTTTGTGAGCGCGCTTCGGATCTGTCAGTCAGCGTGAGTGAGATTGTTCTCATGGACAAAGGAAAGGTACTCCTAAAACGCACAAATAAATGTGTTTAATTGGTATTTGGAGAATTGAGATCGCTAGATGAGGGCTTAATGAACTCTTTTTGTAAGATCCTCAAAATCAAAATTTTTCACTTGTTTTGCCTGTACCTCGAAATGATCTGTGTGCTTTCCGACTCATTTTTCAGAAATCATTCTAATACGCTATTTGGTTCAAATTTCTATTTGGTCTTATTCTTATCAATGTTGAGTTGAATGTTGATTCTTTGATTAATAAAAAGGATTTATTTCAGAATTTATTTCAAAGAAATCTTTTGTAAGTATAAATGTCTTTCCTGTCACATTTGATCAACTTAATGCATCCTTGCTGAATAAAAGTAATACTGTCTTTCAAATAAAAATCTACTGACCTCAAATTTTTGAACCGTAATGTACTTTTTTTTAAAGAAATGTGAGTGGTGCATAGACATGCTCAGTCGTTCATTCATTCACTGTTGACTACATAGTGAATGCCACTATGTGGAAAGACTGACTGAAAATGAGTGCATTCAGACACAGCTCCAGATGATATTGCATTGTTTGTATGACGTAAAAAATCTAGTCGACAACCAAATCTGAACATTCTGTTGTTCTGTTACAGAAAACTCTCCCCTTATACTACACACAATGTATGAATGATGTGTGAATTATATTATATTCTCAAATGAAACAAGCATTCAATGTGCTACAGTTACACGACATTGGTATATTTAGCTACTCTGCTATGAAGTGAAAGTGATTGTTGCGTGCATGAAGTATGATGGTGTAGCAGAGCAAAGACATAACTTGAGATATTAATACGGTCCATGACAGTGCAGGAAATGTAAGATGCGATCACGTTTAACATTGATTGGCGAATTTTCACAGATACAGTAGTTTCAATAGGAATACATGTGAACAGCAATTTCACAAAAGATTTCCCCACACAGATTTTGCCACAGGTTTGAGTTGGCCACGTTGACCAACAGAAAGCATGGTTTGATAGTGACTTCTATGTGAGCTGTTCATCTACACTATTGACAATGTGACCGCACCATTACACACCAAAGTGTAATAACAGACATGTTCGCCTTTGAATGTACACACACTGTATAAACGTCTATTGTGTTTAAAAAAAAAACAAAGGTTGAAGCAAAACATGAGGTCTCTTGCATCCTGATTGGTCGATTGGACCATATTGTTTGAAGTGGCTCAATCAGATTGTGCGTCAGATTGATTGGCAGGGTCTGCTGATGCCCCTTTCATTTCCACCGGAGGATAATTAAAACCAGACACGGCCAATCAATAACCGCACTGTACCCCGAGGGCACAGGAAATGCACTGATGTCATTGATTCTCCCATGAGCCCGCTGAGTGTTGCTGGGCGTGTGTGGCCTCCTTATGAGAGATCACAGACATATATGAACATGCTCAACAAAGTCTGGCATGGCTCAAGTTGGTGTTAATTATACCTCGTCGGATCTTTCATGTCTACCTGCAGTCTGTTTCATAACAAGCAGCCATTTCTCAGTACAATCTAATTACAGAAAATCGTTTTGATTAATGATGGGGCAATTTGTTGTTACATGCATCATCAGTGCGGGAAACCTGACACGAGCACACGCACACTCACATACATAAGCCCACGAGGAAAGTTTCTACGTCTGTGTGTGAATGTGTTGAACAGATTTTGTATATGCAGTGCTGCCAAACGATCTGAGCAAAAGCCGAATTTAGATTTTAACAAGCTGCTCTCCACGTAAGCAAAGCTTAATCGGAAAGCCCAACACAAGGGAGCAGTATGAATCCCTCAGGCCTACCAGTCTTAATCTCTACTTGAAGGACAAACAATGACTAAATGATACACAAGCAAGAACAGAGTAGTAAGAATATAGTGTGCTTGTGACATCTGTGCTAAAGGCCAGTTGAGTGTGGAGAACCGTATATATATTCTGTGGTTACTTCTTACCAGAGTTCTCGCCAGTGTTTGACCACCGCTATCCCACAATGCACACTGCCTTGCTGTCCAGCCAGTCACAAACTGGCTTCAGTTTGGACCACTGTATGTGTTTACAGTACCTCTGTACTAACTGAGCATGCAGCATTGCTGTCTAGTGTCTACATATTTTCTAAGATAAAATCCCAAATAACTCCACAAGCCACATAAAGTTGCTAAAGTCGCTAAGCTAACAGTGCAATACTCTAATAAACACAAATATATTTAGTTAAATAAGCAACTTTTAGACATTAGACTGAACTATTTTAATCAATATTTTTGGCATTGAAGGCTAAAAATTTGTACTAAAGAGTTGCTAAGCTAACAGTGTGATACTTTGTGATATTGTATTTATGGTTAAACAGTCATTTTTCATTGGGTTTAACTATTTTAATCACTATTTTTGGTAGGCTAAAATTATTGAAATAATTACTAATGTTGCTAAGCTAACAGTGTGATACTCGTAAGTACAAAAATGCATAAACAAATATTGTATTTACGGTTAAACAGTCGATTTTTCATTAGATTTAACTATTTGAATCACTATTTTTATAATGAAAGCCAAAATTATTGTAAGAGCGTTGTTAATGTGTGATACTGTTACTGGTAATGTTTCGATATAATAATAATGATAAGCAGAAGAAATGTTCTTTTAGCGCCAAATTAGCATATTAGAATGATTTGTGAAGGATCATGTGACACTGAAGACTGGAGTAAAGATGCTGAAAATTCAGAAATCAATCACAGAAATAAATTACATTTCAACATGCATTAAAATAGAAAGAAAGTTATTTTAAATTGTAATAATATTTCACAAGATTGCTGTTTTACTGAATTTTGATAAAATAAATGCATCCTTTGTGAGCATAAGATACTTTTTATTATTATTAAAAATCATATCGACCCCAAACTTTTGAGCAGTAGTGTATTTTTCACTGAACTGATTCCAATGCATTCTGGAATCGCTACACAAAGGATGGATTTGATTCTGCATTGGATTTTGGCAGCATAATTATGCTGTCCACCTTTTTGGAACACCTTTATCATTGGGAGCATGCCAATGACGCCTTAAAAGTCTGCCTAAATAGGCAGCTCACTAAATTTTGGAACAGTGATTTTGTGTTTTTGCATATGACTGTGGGATCTTTATATAAATGTTAAAAAATACCATTAAACCAAGCACACATAAAGCATCATGCAGAATCATCAACCTAAGCATTTAGAAACACAATTTGCTGATGCACTGGACTGAGGTGGGCATCATCAGTGCTTGCCACATGACTAAACTCCAGGGTCTTAAAGGCACAATATGTAATTTTCGCCGCTAGAGGTTGCTTATTCAAAACAAAGGCGTAGCTTGATGAAACCTTGATTTCGAGGAATCATGGGAGTTGTTGTCTTCACCTCTACAGCCGATGGAAAAGAATCCGAGAAGACTCAGGCAGAAATCATATTCATGGATGAGCTAATGTATTAAAGATTTATTAACGTTACTGTAGTATGAAGCAATGTGTGGCTGAAAGCCGTTGGAGCGGAACGAGGCCGCTGGAGCAACTGCTAATGAGAGACGAGGGCGACACACGGCTCGAGAGCAGTGGAGCTTTTATTATGCTGCAGACGAACGCTTCCGCTTCCTCCGGTCATGCGTATGTGTGGTAACGCAGTGCTAATTTATCATATTAGATACATTTGGGGTGTATTGAAAGTTATGTTATGCTACTTTGTGTGTTTGCTTGGCGGATCCTATGAGACACGTGTTGCACACTGCAGTAAGCTATCAATATTAGGCATGGTAAAACATGGTACTCGCGGTAAATCAAGAAAGCGAGATTTAAACAATAAGACTAACTGTGTTAAGTTACTAACTGTAACTATATAACAATTATTAATTTTCGGTTGATTAATGTATCCAAACAGTTGCTCACCTGTCTAATAAAACATAATATATTAAAGTGTCTTTGGTGTGTCCATGGTTTCTACAAAATAAAACGAATATCAAGGATATGATGTCATTGATAGGCTACGCATTGACACGGTCCGTGTCCTGGTTCAAATTTCTTATTTCTCTGGATTTAAACATTCTTGGAAACATCTGGGATAATGTGTGGAAGTACACATCGATGTACATTGTTCTAGTGGTTTTTTGATATTTGAATAAAAAAAAATTACATATTGTGCCTTTAATCTGGACTTAGCTTTGAACTACTTGAGAAGAAAGTGTGGGAGACGAAACAGGTCTGACCACACCAAGCACTTATGAGCCTGACCTGACCTTAACTATTGATTACCAATCTACGAGATGAAGCGAACATGCTCTCATCCTCTTTTGGTCTTGTGTCCATCCTGCCGAGGATCAAACAGATGAACCTCCAGGGCATCAGTGAGGTCAGAGATCCATCACCTCACTGTAGTTACCTACAATGACCTGGAGACTGATTACTGAGAGTGATCCGGGTCATCAGTCAGTCACGGGAGGACAGTTAGCCTAACGTTACATGTGCTGACATCCTGTCTGCCTAACAAAGAGCTTATCTGAGCAATTACAGGCCACGAGACGATACATAAACATAAAATAGGCGCACACAAACATGGCTATATATGGACTTTGTTGTCTTGCTGCATTTGTAAAACTAGCTTTACTTCTCTAAACAAGTGTAAACATGCATGGAGAAGCATTTTGTGTATGTATAAATCTCAAGAATAACGGTGTTGAAGCATCTTACACCTGTGCCGCAGCTGACAGTTCAGACATGATGGGATAGACATTTGAAATGGTTGATGTTTCTGTGGTTCGTATACATCCTCTTCCGAGAGCACTACTGCCGACCCATCACATGACAAACATATACACGTGTCCCACGCACGTCACGCACTCAATTGCGTCTAACCAATAAAATAAACAACCGATTTCAATAGAATATATAATCTATGACTGGAGACTGTCATGCACATAAAACATACCCACGCACAGGAAAATGTGTCAAAATCAGCAATCTAGCAAGGGAGCAACGTATCTCAGAGAGGGAGAGATGTATGTTTTTTCCGAGTATCAACACGGCTGTGAAACGGAAGCCGATCGACACCGTGGTGATATTCGAGGGTAGAAACAGGGATTATGAGTGAAGTTTCTTTTATACAACTGAAGATGTTAATATTGAGCAACTTACATATTAGGCTCAATATTGCTAGTGGTTTTGGCTGTTTTTGCTCCGCCAACGCAAATAGTTCCAAACACAGCCACAAGAGAATCGGTGAGCGTCTGAGGTGTTGAATCAGAGTTTTGGAGGGAATCGGTTGAATAAATGATTCGATAACTCACTCACTCACGAATGACGGCGTTTGAACAAATCGTTTGAATTAATGATTTAACGACTCGTTATTAACTTGATTCGTTCCGGTTTCGTTCCTAAATAAATTAGCCAAGTCGTTTGAATGTACTATTCAATTACTCATTCGTGAATGTATCAGTGTTTTGAACGAATCGGTTGAATGAATGTGACTCAATCATAAAGACTTGCCGCCACCTACTGGCGTAACAATGTAACCTGAAAGAGTGACACTGAAATCTATCTATCTATCTATCTATCTATCTATCTATCTATCTATCTATCTATCTATCTATCTATCTATCTATCTATCTATCTATCTATCTATCTATCTATCTATCTATCTATCTATCTATCTATCTATCTATCTATCTATCTATCTATCTATCTATCTATCTATCTAATCATTATGTGTAAAACTATAATGCCAATAAAGTGCTTTGACATTACAATGGCAAACTGAGAAAGAGAGAGCGAGAGACACCCATCTGGGATAACAGATTGTCATGCGACTTTCTCAGTCTAATGGGCTGAGTGTAAAGTTGTTGACACACAGCTGGGTGCAATTACTCCCCACAAGAAATTATTTTAAACACCAGTAGACTGTTTGGACTTTCACTCTATCAACTCTATCAAAATAGCTCTCCCATAAAAACTCTCCCACTAGAGCCAGCCTCTTTTACGCTCACGCATAGGCCAACGGAAAATAACAGGACGGGGACTGAAAGAGAAGACAGAAGGAGACCTAGTCTGATTAAAATGATGAAAAGGGAAATCTGAATGAGTACATGAACCTTGTTAGAATTCATTGCCACTCGATAAAAACTAGGCAGGTGATGACAGGTGCTGTGTGCACCTCAAGCGGATATCTGTCACTGCTCCGCTTTAATGTTAAACATCGTGAAATAGGATTGGAAGCCTTGAGCAAAAGGATTTCCCGTTCTCCTCTGCCTTGCTCACTCTTTTAATCTAGCCACTTTATAAATGATGTATGTGTACATGTGCCCATATGCAGTATCATTTCCTCTTCCTATGGAAAACATACCCCATTTCATGTATATAGGTAGTAATTATTATTATTATTAATTTCAGTTAACATACTCTTTGATTAATACAAATTTATATAAATAATTTTTTATTCTTGCATCCTGTTCCATGTGCTTCAAAGGAAAAGAAACAATATTAGAAACATTTGAGTATTCCAGGAATTAGAATTGTATGTTGTGCAATTTTATTTGCATTATATATTTTTTTTGTAATGTTTGAATGCTATTATGTATGCACATGATCTTTTGCAAAAGAATGCAGGATAAATTGCATGTTTCATAATTGGCACTGTATTTTTTTTTAGCAGCTATAATGAAGATGCATGATAACGTAATACACGATGTGTGTCTAAGTCACCAATGTTTACTGGATCAAAGCCATTGCTACCACCCAAATTCATGTTTACGATGTACTGATTCACAACATAAGGAAATAGAAACTAGAATAAGGCACACCCAGAATCTGTGAGAGGTCAACCAAAATGCTAGGTAGGTCAGAGGTTGCTGACCACAATAGTCGTCCTGGATTCCACAGAGGGAGCTGCAAATGGAGTCTGTTACATGAGTAAAGCCTTTGAGCCACAACCCGAGCAGAAGCGCTGAGCTCTTATGGTTTAGAGGTGAAGACGGATGTTTGTGCCACAAACAAACACAAAAATAGTATAGCGGAGAGCAGTGCATATGCCCTTGTGTAAGGACATCATATGATGCATAAACAAATATCCAGAGAAGGGTGGACCTTTAGATACACACAAACACAAGGTTTTTTATAGCGAGTAGTGAGTTCACTGTATGTATAAAACATTACGTTTTCTGTTGTATTATGAGTTCCAAATCGTGGGCGCATGCTGTGATGGTAATTACAGATCTCTGCTCAGCTGCACCGCAAACACTGGGCTGATGTCACACTACAGTCCATCTGCAGTGTGCATTAGACGTCTGTGATCAGAGAACAATTCGTCCCATAACCACGTATCAAAGTCCGCTCTGCCTAATGTAATATGCATAAGAACTGCACAGTCGGTGGAATATCTGATTTTTTTTTGTACTCTCATTTAGCTGACATGATAAGTACCATTAAATGGATAGTTCACTTACAAATGAATATTCTTATGAATATTCATTTACTTATGCTCAATGTCATTCCAAACCCTTAAGACATTCTTCTTCAGTAGAATGCAAAAGAAGTTGTTTAGCACAGCATCTAAGTTGGTCGTTTGCACACAATGACAGCACTCTGGAATACTTCATTCTTATTGGTCAATCATGACATTCTGCTGTCAAATATTTTTAATAATGAACTCTATATTTAACTCTATAACTCTATATTTGCTGTTAAAAAGACATATAAATATAATTAATATTTTCCAATCTGCAGAAATTACATAAATGTTGAGAGTCTGCATGTAACAGAAGTTGCGATAGTTGTTTCTCCCTATTGTGACATACCTGAGAGGAGCGGCTTCTCAAACAAGGAAAAATGTAGGTTGGGACTTGATTTTGTCTATCTGGAATTGATTGGATCATTACGGTTTGCTATTGCTGTGATCTCATGTGAGTGAGGATGTCCAGCCCTTGTGCCAGTAAATATGTCATCAGAGAAGTCATTTCAAGAGATCTGATTAAAGATTACGAGGGCACGTGAATTTGAAAAAAAAAAGAAAAGATATGCATGGATAAATCATGTATAATAAATACTGCAACAGTCCATTAAAAAAAATATGTGCATATTGCAATCTCCAGTGGAGAGGGGAAGTGAGTGAGTAAAATACAGGGACGAACTTATATTAACTTTACTAATAATAGTCTAATTCATCATGAGAAAGCAAAAGTATACCCAGTCAGACAGACATCCTACATTATGTGGATAAAATGTCCTCACAAAGATGGCAATATCCGAAATCCTTGTCCTTGTGGAGACATTTTTTGGTCCCCATGAGGAAAACAGCTTATAAATCATACTAAGTGATGTTTTTTGAAAATGTAAAAATGCTAAATGTTTTCTGAGATGGGTAGGGTTCGTGTAAGGGGGTAGAATATACAGTTTGTACAGTATAAAAATCATTATGTCTACGGAAAGTCCCCATAAACATGAAAACACAACGTGTGTGTGTGTGTGTGTGTGTGTGTGTGTGTGTGTGTGTGTGTGTGTGTGTGTGTGTGTGTGTGCACGTGTGTGTATGTGTGTGTGGTTGAGGTATCCCCTATGTTATAGGGACAAAATGTCCCCACAAAGACTGCAATATCTGAAATCCGCGTGTGTGTGTGTGTGTGTGTGTGTGTGTGTGTGTGTGTGTGTGTGTGTGTGTGTGTGTGTGTGTGTAGTCACTGCAGATTTTTCTCTTTACTCTAAAGATAAGAAAAACTTACAAGAAGAAATTCTGAGAGAGTAATTGAACATTTCTCCAGGTGAATTTGCTGATGTATGCAGAGACTGGTCTCGCTCTTTCACAAACACACTCACTCTCTCTCTCTCTCTTATTCTCTATTCTCACTAAATTATCTTCATATTAACCGCAAGAAGAAAAATATTTTTTCAACAGAAGAGTTATTCACTCAAGAGACTGTGAAAGAGAGTGTTGGAGAGAATTAATTCCTCAAAAATTTGTCAGTGACCACACAAAACCATACATCCTCACTGTCAGCCTGTTGCAATGTTGTGTTTCAGTGTAAAAACAGATGACAGACAGGCTGATGCTTAAACAGTAGATACGGTAATGACAGACAGGCACTTTTACAATAGGAAATCTAAGACAGACAGACGTTTTTGTGACAGATAGACACTTCAGTGACAGACAGATGCTTTCTCTGCAGTGACAGACATTACATGGGCATCTTCTGCGCCTGCTGCAATGACCGAAGAGCATGTTATCACTATACAGCAGACATACTGAGAGAGAGAGAGAGAGAGAGAGAGAGAGAGAGAGAGAGAGAGGACTTGCCAGTTACCTCAAGATAGAAATACAAAAGAAATCGACCAAACATTTGCTTTGTCTTCAAATAAAAACAAAATTAAGAAAACAAAAAAAGCATTAACTATTCAAAAATAATATGATGGTGAAGTGGGTTAAACGATCAAGTGACTGAGCGGTACTGTGACTGTGGTGGTACTAGGGCAATTTTAAATTTAAAAACAGACAATTTTCAATACAATTCAATATATCTCAATATTTAGATGTACACTATATTTCCAAAAAAATCATTGAATTCAGGTGTTCCAATCACTTCAATGGCCAAAGGTGTATAATATCAAGCACCTAGGCATGCAGACTGCTTCTACAAATATTTGTGAAAGAATGGGTGCCAAGATAGGTTGCCACCTGTGCAATAAGTCCATTTGTGAAATTTCCTCACAACTAAATATTCTACAGTCAACTGTTAGTGGTATTATAACAAAGTGGAAACAATTGGGAACAACAGCAACTCAGCCACAAATTGGTAGGCCACATAAAATCACAGAGTGGGGTCAGCACATGCTGAGGCATGGCCGAGCAGCTGCATCCAAGCCTTACATCACCTAATGCAATGCAAAGTGTTGGATGCAGTGGTGTAAAACATGCCACCACTGGACTCTAGAACAGTGGAGACATGTTCTCTGGAGTCTGACAAGCCAATGGACGAGTCTGGGTTTGGTGGTTGCCAGGAGAACGGTACTTGCCTGACTACATTGTGCCAAGTGTAAAGTATGGTTCAGGGGGGGATTATGGTGTGGGGTTGTTTATCAGGGGTTGGGCTTGGCCCCTTAGTTCCAGTGAAAAGAACTCTTAATGCTTCAGCATACCAAGACATTTTGGACAATTGCATGCTCCCAACTTTGTGGGAACAGTTTGAGGATGACCCCTTCCTGTTCCACCATGACTTTTCACCAGTGCACAAAGCAAGGTCAATAAAGACATGGATGAGTGAGTTTACTTGACTGGCCTGCACAGAGTCCTGACCTCAACCTGATAGAACACCTTTGGGATGAATTAGAGCAGAGACTGCGAGCCAGGCCTTCTCGCCCAACATCAATGCCTGACCTCACAAACGCATCTAGAAGAATGGTCAAAAATTCCCATAAACACTCGCATAAACCTTGTGGAAAGCTTTCCCAGAAGAGTTGAAGCTATTTTAGCTGCAAAGGGTGGGCCAAATCCATAAAACCCTATGGATTAAGAATGGGATGTCATTAAAGTTTGTGTGCATGCATATAAAGGCAGACGTCCCAAAACTTTTAGCAATATAGCGTATGTGCTCTGAAACGGGTTAGCCAATTTAACTAAAGTAAATTCAAAATGTTTAACGAAAGAACTAAAACAGAATAAATGAAGTCATGTTTTTTTTCTCGCACAGGTTTCCATATAAATAATGTTCATACAGTATGTATAATAAATGAAATTAATGTTTTGATGTTATTTCCATCAAGAGGTGCATCAATATTTGGTCAAGATCTTGTATTTACAATGCAAGAGTCAAGCACTCTGTAAAGTCTCCTCCAGCACATCCCAAATACTTTCCATGATTTTAAGGTCTGGACTCAGAGATGCCAATTCATGTGTGAACATGATTATTCATGCTCCCTCCAAACCATTCTTTCACAAGTTGAGCTTGGTGAATCTTGACATTGTCACCCTTGAATATGGCCACGATGTGTCTTGCTACATGGTTGTTTAAAAGATGAAAAGCTACACACTCCATGGTTAGGGTTCAAAAGCTACACACTGCAATCATAGACTCTTAAGGCCCGTTCACACCAAGAATGATACCTATAAAGATAACAATAAAGATAACTATTAGCGTCCACACCAGCAGACGATATTGTGTTTATTCTAAGCGCGTACTTGTCTGTCACTTTAAATGCTCAAGCTTGTTACAGCAGGATGGATTCTGATTGGCTGTCAATTTTTTTTATCAAAAAAAATCGTTCTGAAAGTAATTCTAAAGCTGCTAATTTTAAAGCTGCTGTCCGTAACTTTTTTTGTGTGTGTTCAAGATTTACAAAAATTATATAATGAGAATGTACAACATGAATCCATTTTCCAAACTGTGTTTTTGTCTTACCCTGAATCATTATGGTACACTTATAATAAGTGTTTATATTGGGACTATTTCAGACCGGTCTGGTAGGAACCGCTGCGGAGGAGCACAGTCCCTGCGTGACTCGCCATAGACATAAACAGAGAGAAGTAGCTCCGGCTGCAATGTTCTTCCGCAAGACACATGCAGTTCTGTTTATTACCCGCTAGAGCATCAAAAGTTACGGACTGCAGCTTTAACTTAATTTTCACTTAAAATAATTTAGAGCAATTACATGTAATTGCTCATCTGCATTAGCGGATTCACTGAGTATGAAAATCTATTGCACATGCAGGTCATTTATCTCTCACACTAACACACTACAACTAAATTACATCTTTAAACACACCACTGCCAAACCAAAAGCATAATTTGCTTGTTCCTGAGGGACTGCAGGAAATATTAGCATACTAGCGCTGGAGATATTTCTCAAAATAAACACTTCCCCTACACAAATACACACATACACCCTTGAGTCAAGGCCCTTGTGGCATTACGAGTAATTACTTTATGTTCTAGTTTCGTTTCCTAGTGCCGAATGGCTTAAAATGAACACAATACACACATACACAGAGCAAACACACACATATTCAGTATAAACAAACATACACACACTGTAATTACATCTATATTAGCAAGCCATTATATTTTAAAGCAGTGGACAGTAATGCTGCCCTAATGAACTCTTTGCCCCCACACACAAACACAGAAAGACAATGTGATGAGTCAGTTTGTGGTGAGGGATTCATGAAAGCAAACCTTGCTGAGATGCCAAGAAAGACCACTTATAGAGCACTAACATAGACGAAACCGATCAACTAAAACGCTCTCGGACACGAACGACACTTCAGATCATGCAGTTGTTAAAAAAAGCTCTGTAGGATTTTTGACTGGAGAGTGATAAAACAGGCATGTTCTTTGGGCTGCTTGGAAATGAATCTGTCCTGCTGAGGAATGGACTGTCACACCTGTACTACTGTAGTGTTATATTAGAATTACAAACATGCAGCTACCCGTGTAATTGTTCTTTCCTCGTCACTGTCAGCGCTTTGATGGATTTGCCACAGCCACATTCTATCATGACAGAAAAACAACAAGCAAAAATCATATTTTTCCCTTTCATCTACTGCTCCTATATGTTCTGATCTGGGATCTGTGGGGTTCATGCTTGTTTGTAGTCACAGGTGAGTATCATCGGTCTGTTCTGGGATCCATCATTCATTTTAGAGCTTTTAATATGTCTTGAGGTATTGAAGTTATCTATATGCTAGAGAACTCATAAAAGTTGACAAAACAAACTTCTAGCAGATACTATTTTTAAAATATATTCTTTTTTTTTTGTCTGTGATATATATATATATATATATATATATATATATATATATATATATATATATATATATATATATATATTTTATATACAGTCATGCTCAAAATGATTCATACCCTTGGTAAATATGACCAAAGAAGGCTGTGAAAATAAATCTACTTTGTTAATCCTTTTGATCTTTTGTTTTAAAAAATTCTAAAATTCTAACCTTTCATTGGAGAATAAGTGGGGAAAATCTTATTATGAAATAAATGTTATTCTCTAATACACATTGCTCACAATTAATCATACCCTTTTATTCAATACTTTTTGCCAAGATAACAGCTCTGAGTCTTCTTCTGTAATGCCTGATGAGTTTAGAGAAGACCTGACAAGAGGTCAGAGACCATTCCTCCATACGGAATCTCTCCAGATCCTTCAGATTCCCAGATCCATGTTGGTGCTTCTCCTCTTCAGTTCACCCCACTCATCTTCTATAGTGTTCAGGTCAGGGACTGGGATGGCCATGGCAGAAACTTGGTTTTGTACTCAATGACACATTTTTGTGTTGATTTTGATGTTTGTTTTGGATCACTGTCCTGTTGGAAGATCCAAACTTAGCCCATGATAAGAGTTCTAGCTGGGACAGTCAGGTTTTATTTTTTTATCTGTTGGTATTTGCTAGAATCCATGATACCCTGTATCTGAACAAAATGTCCAGGATCTCTGGAAGAAAGATAGGCCCACATCATTGAAGATACAGCAGAGTATTTAATTTTACACATGGGGTACTTTTTATCCCTATGTGCACCAAACCCATCTTGAGTGTTTGCTGACAAAAAGCTAATTTTTTTCCATCTGACCACAGAACCAGGTCCCATCTGAAGTTCCAGTAGTGTCAGTTACTTTTCAAACATTCTGTGGTCAGATGGAAAAAAAAAGAGCTTTTTGTTAGCAAAAGGCCAAAATTTACTTTCATCAGAGAACATAACTTTGGAGCACTCAGCACCAGTCCAGTCCTTTCTGTCTTTAGCCCAGGCGAGACGCTTCTGACGCTGTCTGTTGTTCAAGAGTGGCTTGACATAAGGAATGCGACAGCTGAAACCCATGTCTTGCATACGTCTGTGTGTAGTGGTTCTTGAAGCACTGACTCCAGCTGCAGTCCACTCTTTGTGAATCTCCTCCACATTTTTGAATGGGTTTTGTTTCACAATCCTCTCCAGGGTGCGGTTATCCCTATTGCTTGTACACTTTTTTCTACCACATCCTTTCCTTCCCTTCACCTCTCTATTAATGTGCTTGGACACAGAGCTCTGTGAACAGCTAGCCTCTTTTGCAATGACCTTTTGTGTCTTGCCCTCCTTGTGCAAGGTGTCAATGGTCGTCTTTTGGACAACTGTCAGGTCAGCAGTCTTCCCCATGATTGTGTAGCCTACAGAACTAGACTGAGAGCCCATTTAAAGGCCTTTGCAGGTGTTTTGAGTTCATCAGCTGATTAGAGTGTGGCACCAGGTGTCTTCAATATTCAACCTTTTCACAATATTCAAATTTTCTGAGATACTGAATATGGGATTTTCCTTAGTTATCAGTTATAATCATCAAAATTAAAAGAAATAAACATTTGAAATATATCAGTCTGTGTGTAATGAATGAATATAATATACAAGTTTCACTTTTTGAATGGAATTAGTGAAATAAATAAACTTTTTGATGATATTCTAATTATATGACCAGCACCTGTATATACAAACCCGATTCCAAAAAAGTTGGGACACTGTACAAATTGTGAATAAAAACAGAATGCAATGATGTGGAAGTTTCAAATTTCAATATTTTATTCAGAATACAACATAGATGACATATCAAATGTTTAAACTGAGAAAATGTATAATTTTAAGGGAAAAATAAGTTGATTTTAAATTTCATGGCATCAACACATCTCAAAAAGTTGGGACAAGGCCATGTTTCCACTGTGTGGCATCCCCTCTTCTTTTTATAACAGTCTGCAAACGTCTGGGGTCTGAGGAGACAAGTTGCTCAAGTTTAGGAATAGGAATGTTGTCCCATTCTTGTCTAATACAGGCTTCTAGTTGCTCAATTGTCTTAGGTCTTCTTTGTCACATCTTCCTCTTTATGATGCTCCAAATGTTTTCTATGGGTGAAAGATCTGGACTGCAGGCTGGCCATTTCAGTACCCGGATCCTTCTTCTACGCAGCCATGATGTTGTAATTGATGCAGTATGTGGTCTGGCATTGTCATGTTGGACAATGCAAGGTGTTCCCTGAAAGAGATGACGTCTGGATGGGAGCATATGTTGTTCTAGAACTTGGATATACCTTTCAGCATTGATGGTGCCTTTCCAGATGAGTAAGCTGCCCATGCCACACGCACTCATGCAACCCCATACCATCAGAGATGCAGGCTTCTGAACTGAGCGCTGATAACAACTTGGGTTGTCCTTGTCCTCTTTAGTCCAGATGACATGGCGTCCCAGTTTTCCAAAAAGAACTTCAAATTTTGATTGGTCTGACCACAGAACAGTTTTCCACTTTGCCACAGTCCATTTTAAATGAGCCTTGGCCCAGAGAAAACGCCTGCGCTTCTGAATCATGTTTAGAAATGGCTTCTTTTTTGACCTATAGAGTTTTAGCCGGCAACGGCGAATGGCACCGGTGGATTGTGTTCACCAACAATGTTTTCTGGAAGTATTCCTGAGCCCATGTTGTGATTTCCATTACAGTAGCATTCCTGTATGTGATGCAGTGCCGTCTAAGGGCCTGAAGATCACGGGCATCCAGTATGGTTTTCGGCCTTGACCATACGCACAGAGATTGTTCCAGATTCTCTGAATCTTTGGATGATATTATGCACTGTAGATGATGATAACTTCAAACTCTTTGCAATCTTACTCTGAGAAACTCCTTTCTGATATTGCTCCACTATTTTTGGCCGCAGCATTGGGAATTGGTGATCCTCTGCCCATCTTGACTTCTGAGAGACACTGCCACTCTGAGAGGCTCTTTTTATACCCAATCATGTTGCCAATTGACCTAATAAGTTGCAAATTGGTCCTCCGGCTGTTCCTTATATGTACATTTAACTTTTCCGGCCTCTTATTTCTACCTGTCCCAACTCTTTTGGAATGTGTAGCTCTCATGAAATCCAAAATGAGCCAATATTTGGCATGACATTTCAAAATGTCTCACTTTCAACATTTGATATGTTATCTATATTCTATTGTGAATAAAATATAAGTTTATGAGATTTGTAAATTATTGCATTCCTTTTTATTCACAATTTGTACAGTGTCCCAACTTTTTTTGGAATCGGGTTTGTATATATATATATATAAAAAAAAAAAAAAAAGAAAGCATTTAAATTATAATCAAAAAATATAAGGACAAAGGTTTACTGATTTTTTTTGTGAACATTAAATAAACATGATACTTGAGGACTTCATTCACTAAAAAATCACCTTTACAACAATTTGTTAAAGTAATAGCAATAAAAATGATTCGAAAAGTTAAAAGAAAAACTGTAGCATCATTTGTTCATACTGCAGAAGCCACTTAGTTTAAAATTTTGTTATGCAATGCACTGACATTCAAACATTTAAGTGTGGCTTAAGTGCCCAAATTCTTCAATAGAACAGAGAGAAAAAAAAACAAAAAAAAAACGTGTCCAGACGCAGAACATCTCCAGAATGCAATTCATTGTGCACTCAGATCATGAAAGAACAGCATTATATCACTGTGAATAAGTGCGAGGAGCAGGGTGAAGGACGCTTCACTCACATAGTCAAACTCAAATGTACAGATACTAAATGAACTCAAATCTCAGCTGAATAAACTCACAGATTAATGTTGGGGGATGGTCATTCAGATGACTGGCATTTCAGGGTCGCTTAATAAAAAAAAAATTCCCATGCTATTTACAGCCCTTCCAAGCAGTCCAGAAGGAATGCTCCCGAAACATGCACACACACAGAGCTTTTTCCATAGCAAGAGAACTGTTTATCAGTGTTTTAATATTATTCATACTGTTTGAACTTTTAGTAATTTTGTTACGCAAATATTTCTTAGTCTTATTTTTATTTCAGTTTTACTTTTTAGTTCTTCAACTTACACTAAGTTGTATAGTTTAGTTGTCAAGCATGAGAAAAAAAAAAAGAACAAAAACATCCATGCGGTCATCTTCTATGAGTAAAATCTCCACCTAGAGCTGTTGGTTTCTGCTTGTTCCTTAAATCCATCCGTTGCCACCCTTCAATACAAAACAAATCTGCACTAATGGAACATAATCACATTTGTTCTGTCCCTCCTTTTTCTTGCACACCGGCTTAGGAGGAGGATCATTAGGATATCGAGTCGTGTTTGGTTGTTCATAAGTTCCCAAACAACCTTACAAAGAACTTTTGAGGTCCAAACAATTCAAACAAAAAAAGACAGACTACACCTTGAGGTCAAATCTTTGTTCAAGTGGCCCAGCTTAGCCCCAACTTGAGTGTTCAAACAACCGACAAATGGAGTGTTTATTTATGCTGAACGGGTCATAACCGGCCCTCTGCTGTTGCGTGTTTAACCAGTAAGGACTACAAAATGAGGAATAGCATTTAGGACGGACATCCAGCAATGCTGCTGTAATCACACACCCACATGAACACACACAGACAGTCTGAGGGTGGTGTACTGTAGTTTTAGTATCGATGCAATATGATGGTATCATGAGGTTAAGTGAGTGTTTCACAGAGCCATTTGCAGCTCTGCTTTACGGGGCCTTTTACTGCTTCAGCCCTGCGGGAAAAAATGCACTCAAACGCTGCAACAGAAACGACACTCATGTGACACTTGCACACGTTTCGCTATGAATTTCACAATGACTCATTTAAATGACTACAGCACACAATAGCGGAGTTGTGTGTGCATTATGCAGTGCCAGGTGAGTGACAGCTAAAAGGGTCAGTGGGTTTAATTAAAGACTGGATTAACAGACAGCTGCTCTTATGAAAATGAAAACACGGTCTTAATCATCACTGTGTCCTCTGCTCTGCAAGAGCTCCTCATTCTTGCTTCACAAAACCCGCTTTTCAGACTCTCGTCATGTTGTCACACACACTAGCTAAGCACACTACACACTAAAGCAGACTACTTTCTGAAAATAATTTTCTAGTTTTCAACATTGATAATAATAAGAAATGTCTTTTGAGCAGCAAATCAGCATATTAGAATGATTTCTGAAGGATCGTGTGACACTGAAGACTGGAGTACTGATGCTGAAAATTCAGCTTTGAAAATTGAAAAAGGAAAACTGTTAATTTAACAAAAAAAAAATTGTAAATAAAGTAAAATAAAGTAACATCAACATCAAGCACTCATCACAGAGTAGCTTAAAGGTGATGTTGAAGGGACAGTTCATCCAAAAATAAAAATGTTGGTGTGAGAGGCTTGTTGTTCAATAAATAATATTTTATTTTCGTCCGTTAGTGATTGTGATTTTTTGACTTCGGAGAAAATTGCATTATTAGGCCATTAGATGGCAGCAAAGACTGACTTTATCAATGAGTAAGTAGTGTAACCCCTCCTGTTCGAAGCGCCCTCTCCAAGTGGGACTCAAACCTATGTCCACCAGCATGAGAGTCGGACGCACTAACAAGGAGCCTAAAAGCTGCAACCTTCAGCGTCAGTCGCTAGAGCGTCTCTTGAGATTGAGGTTTACTCGCACAACTACTAGCTGGCCTCTGTTACAGCAGCAAAGACTTTGCTATTGAAAGGGACTGAAACAAGGTTGTAAACAAGGACGTTATTTTTACTTTAAACAACACATTATAAGGCGCAACCAACAAATTCATTGACTAACGCTGTTATGGGAAATACCCTTAAATGACTAATTGAATACGGAAAATGTACTCACAAATAATTTTAGCCTTGTAATTCTTGTTTGTCTTCAAAATACAACAAACATATGTTTATGTGGCTAATTTTATGTGTTGCAGTGATACACAGAAGTGTTGGGTGAACTGGTCGTGCTTTATTGTGAATAAAACACAGCTATTATTGACCAGTCAGAAGATTCAAGATTCAAGATTCAAGATTCAAGAGTTTTATTTGTCACATACACAGTTATATACAGAATATACAACCGGCAGTGAAATGTAAACAGGTCCGCTCCATGGACAGTGCAAATTCACAGTTAAAAACACAAGGAAGAAATTATAATAGAAATAGGATATAAAAAAGTATATATATATATATATATATATATATATATATATATATATATATATATATATATATATATATATATATATATATATATATCTGTAGAATTATAAATAATCAAGTCAAGAGAAAAAAAAGGTAACAAATAAGGATAAAGTGGAATAAAATAATTGAAGTAGACTTTGCAGTGAGTAAACTGTAGACTTATAAATATGTGGTTAACAAATGTATAAAGAGTATAATGTGCAAACAGGTTTATGACAGGTTGTTACACAGTAACAACGAGAACAGAAAGTGCAGTGCAATGTCAGTGTATCGATGTTTATCCTGGCGTGAAGTCACGTGATGTTAAGTGACTGAGTTCAGGAGTCTGATGGCCTGGGGGAAGAAGCTCCTCCTGAGTCTCTCAGTTTTGGCCATCAGGCTTGGAAGCGCTTACCAGATGGTAGCAGCGTGAAATGAGGGTTTGCAGGGTGATTAGAGTCCTTGATGATCTTGGTAGCTCTACCTTTGCAGCGTTTGGTGTAGACGTCCTGCAGAGACGGGAGAGCTGACCCTGAGATACGCTCGGATAAGCGCACGACTCTTTGCAGGGCTTTGCGGTCATGACTGGTGCTGTTCCCATACCACGCTGTGATGCACTGAGTTAAAACACTTTCTATCGCCCCTAAATAGAAAGTTTTCAGGATAGCTGGTGAAAGCCTGAATTTCCTCAGCTGGCGCAGAATCAAGGACTGGAACTAATTCAGAAACTGGAACTTTTATAATCACCCTCAAGTTTTTCTAAATCTGTATGAATTTATTTCTTCTGAATATATAACACAAAAGAAGATATTCTGAAGAGTGTTTATGATTAAGAATGTTATCAAGCAGTCTTTCAGTCATGGCAGAGCAACAGTTCGACTTTGAAGGCAACTCCATCACCCCCTTTGTTAGCAGCAGTGCAAGAATGAACGTAAAATATAATGGATTGCAAACTTGCATACTTGCGTTATCTTTCTTTCCTAACATTAACAGTAAAGATGATGACAAATGCTTTCTAGCTTTCCTGAGGAAAAGTGGCTCAATTGATTTATTGAATGTATTCTAGTTTGTTTCTTCACTCTGTAGCGGTCTCTTTATACTTGTGAATGAGTTTTTGAGGAGCATAAGAAGTATTGATGAAACGTCCCCGATCGTTCCCATCACATATACTAACAGCCACATATTTCAATAGCTCATTCACCTCCCTTAATCAAGCATACATCAAACAGATAGAGAAAGAACAAGACAGAGAGAGAGAGAGAGAGAGAGAGAGAGAGAGAGAGAGAGGGGAAGAGACAAAGAGAGTGAAGAGAGAGACAGAAAGCAGAAAAGATAGAGGGATTGGCTACAAGCCCAGAGGAAAATCCATACCACTCTGTTATTGGGCATATAATTGGTTTCCTCTCTCTTGCTTGCTTCACTCTCTATCTCAACCCATCCCCCAATTTAGGCAGAGTGTAAACCTCTAGAATTTCAAATCATGATAGAAAGTGAATTTGTGAATTCATGTAGGCCTACTTGTGTGTACATGCGCATGATTGTTTGTCAACACTTTACGTTTTATTTCAGGCCTTTATAGGGGCCATATAAGACAACGTAGTGTAGACAATACATAAGGCTTACAAGCTAAAGCTAAAGCGGGTCATTCACGATTGTGAAATAACATTCTAAGTCATTACCCAGCAAGCAATAGCCGTCATTTCACCATCTCAGTTAACTATAGTCCAGCTATGAGTAACCAAACTTTAGCCACAATAACCTTGAATTTGGTTACATGTAGTTTTCGCCAAAATAACTTGCGAGATGTATGATATTCCATCATGTAAGAAACAGTCATTACAAGGTGTTTGGTTTAATTTCATTGACATTCATGCTCTCTAGATGACTAGTCTATTCTTTTGCTATGGTTAGACATCTAATACATTTTCACTTACAGCCCAAATGCCTTGTCTTAGCCTAGACATCAGGGCTGTATTCGGACGGCTATTAGACGTCTTTTAAACTCAAAATTGCTTGCAGACATGGAAGACATCTATTGGCTTACCACTGCAAGATCAAGATCAAGATCAATCCTTTCCATCTTTTTTGAGTCGAGTCTGGTGTATGTGTGTGTGTGTGTGTGTGTGTGTGTGTGTGTGTGTGTGTGTGTGTGTGTGTGTGTGTGTGTGTGTGTGTGTGCTACTTGAGGCTCTATAAGCTGTTAACAGCATCTATCACAAGTTCAATACAGCTCAATAGTTCAATTCAACAGTGCAGAATATGTCTGCATGAAACATGAAATAGACTAACACACACTCATTAATGTGTAAATGAATGTGTGTGGGTGCAAAACTGTGCAAAGAACTGGGAGGTAAACATGGCTAAACTGACAGAAAGCATGGAAAAGCATGAAAACATTATAAATGAGAGACGTGCTCCCATCACACATTCACATCCTTATATTTTGACCTTTGACCTCTGAGTGAGCTCAAGATGTTAAACAAACTATTTATTTTAAGATAAAAAATAATCAAATTACCTAGATGATTTCTCAATCAATTAATCAAATATATCTATATTTGTTGAGAAAAGCCCCAAAATAAGATAATTCCAAGACATTGCTTGGGTGGATAAGTAATGATTGAGTAAACATTGCAGAAAGTGGCATTAGAAGTCAATATATTGTGTGAATAAACAATCTCAACCTTGCTCAAACATAACTCAAAAAGAATATGACATTTTTGCTTGTTCATTCCATGTCAAAATATGCTCTCAGCAGCAGTGATTCCACTCAGACAGAAGCAGTCTGGGTTTCACCCAGAGGGGTCTCTAAGCGAAGTGTGTGTATCTGAGCTTTAGTCTGAGAGAGGAGCTCCCAGCTAAATCAGCCAGAATCCTGTCTGGGAATTCTCTCTCAGAGAATCTGCCTCTCCTTTACAAAAGAAACTCACGCCCTACACTTCCAGCTGTGCCCTATTTCAGGGATCACAGCTCCGGCCGCTGAGTCAGCAAAGGTTGTCTTCCTCTCAACCACACACAAAGAAAAAAACGCAGCTAGTCCTCTCCATTGGTGGGTCCTGACCCAAAAATGGCCTGAAGGTCTGTTTGCACCTCAGGGAAAGATAAAGATAAATGCACATAATAAAATGCATATATAGAGAGCATATTACTGGATGTATTTCAGTTCAAGGTAATATTATGAAATTAAAGGGATAGTTCACCCCAAAAATAAAATTACCCCATGATTTATTCACACTCAAGTCATCCTAGGTGTATATGACATTCTTCTGTATATGACATAAATCAGAGTTATATTAAAAAAATGTCCTGCCTCTTCCAAGCTTTATAATGGCAGTGAATGGCTGTTTCTGTTTTGAAGGCCATAAAAGTGCTTCTATCCATCATAAAAGTGCTCCACACAGCTTATATATATATATATATATATATATATATATATATATATATATATATATATATATATATATATATATATATATATATATATATATATATATATATATATAAATGTTGATTAGATAATTGCATTAATGAGAAATTGAACATGTATAAATTGATAATTATTTATATAATTATTAATTATTAATGAGAAGTTGAATGTCATTATATATATATATATATATATATATATATATATATATATATATATATATATATATATATATATATATATATATATATATATATATATATATATATATATATAAATTAAAATTAAACAAGAAATCTCTAATATCATCTGATAACATGTATCTATATATTGTGCATCCATAATACATTTACATGTTTAAGGATATTTGTGTTTACTTTTGAACTTTTTTAAATAAATATGGTACTGTTTTGTAGTCACCACTTGATGCTCAATGTAAATTCTGGGTCTTAAAGCAAAACCATCTGAGATCCACTAATTTAGACAGATAGAGTGAGGTTTTTTTTTGCTTCTCTCTCATTCTATCCCTGGGCTGCATCTCTCATTCTCTCAGTGGTAATGTTTGTGTGATGAAAACAGATGAACACACAGAGGTTGGCATGAAGTTTCTTTCTGTCTATCTCTCTCAGGTAGTTTTTCTTGTTCAATATGCCACTAAACCTCTATGAAATTGCCCTTCAATGTGCTTAAAAGTAATGGGGCTGGAAAAAGAAGAGCACTGAAAAATGAAATAGTCTTCATTTTCATTGTGCTCTGAGGGCCATAAATATTTCACAATGTTTAAAAAGAGTAATTTCTCTTCTGTTACTCACGTATGAATAAAACACAGGAAAAGCAGGCGATTGTTTCATAAAGTCACAGATAGTCTTGCATACCAGATTACAAAGTCTGGTCCTCTTTGCAGCTTATTCTGGACAAGAATAAAACCACCTGGGATTGAGACCACCTGACCACCACCTGTTATGCATTCATTTTCTAAAATAAAAATATATATTTTTAAATAATGATATATATATATATTTATTTATTTATTTATTTTTTTTTTATTTTATAATAAAAAAATAAATAAATAAATAAAAATCTTGTGGGTGGTCCATGGGAAGTCTGAGACTGAGATTAGGTTACAGATAACTTCATGAACACCGACATAAATACACAACATACACGATAATCTATATGGCATATGATTTAATTTTTTTTTTTATATTTGCACTAGGGGTTTATGTGTGGTCGTCAATTCATAAGAATTATGTTTGAAAATGTGTGTGGGCCCAATGCCACTGTACAGTATATACGCTCAAAAAACAGACTCTGTTCTCTGCCTACACTCAACTACATCAGCAAAAGCAGCCATATAGATGAACAAGCAACTATAGGAGAGAGAGAATCAGCATTTAACTTCTGAACACACACATGAACACACACAAACACAACATACACAAAGCTAGAAACAAACCAGTGAAAGCGCAAAACACATGGTTAACCTTATACGAGAGGGGGCATGTTTCAGAATTTCAGAATTGTACTATTTCAGCATTATTAAATATAGTATTTATACTGTACAGTGTTTACAGATTTTGTATGTATCGAATACCCATATGACCTCCTATTACTACATTTGCTAAAATGCCCAACACACTCAATATGACCTTCCATTTACAGCGTGATGAATC
The DNA here is from genome assembly GCA_018749465.1 of Paracanthobrama guichenoti. Lineage (NCBI taxonomy): Eukaryota > Metazoa > Chordata > Actinopteri > Cypriniformes > Gobionidae > Paracanthobrama > Paracanthobrama guichenoti. The sequence continues at coordinate 11,055,968 of CM031946.1, forward strand.
AACCAGACCAGCAATATAAACCGTGACTTTTAACATCTCTTTCTTGACTCAACACCCTTTTAACACTATGACATATGTGTGTTAAAATGCATTTCTCCCCTAGGAGTTCTCAAAAGGATTGCAGGCCATTTTTCTCTCATTTGTAAAACGTACAGTGTTTAATTTCCCACCTATCATTTGATGCTTGATTTATCGTTGTGCAAATGCTGAGTGTTATTATTTTAAGATAGACTTGAGTCAGGTTCAAAACCTGTATTGTCATGCTATTTTTATACATAAAGTCATTAAAAATGCGCAATAACTGCTTATTTCCATGATTTTAAGTGGATTTAGTTCACGAATACCAAATGGACAATACTGTATATGCAAAAAGATAGATTGCATAAACTTTCGGAATTAATCATGCAGCGTAATGAGGACATGCAGCATAGGCCTACTACTGTTTGAAACATATTGTTGCATACTGCATTCATGTTTCACATACATTTTTTTTTAAATAGTAGGCAGTATATAGACTGTGCAGTAAGCAATAGGCTTGTTTCCATTTCAAATACAGCCAGAGAGTTTTTGAGATTCAGATTGGGTGTGTGACTGGTTAAGAATGGCTCATTTGTTTCAAATGGCCTGAGAGATAAGTCTTCTGTGCTCTATATGAACCTACTGAGGGAAAACAACACACACACACACACACACACACACACACACACACACACACACACACACACACACACACACACACACACACACACACACACACACAGTCTGGTTCGCTATCTTTTTGGGGACTCTCCATAGACATAAGGTTTTTCATACTGTACAAACAGTATATTCTTTCCCTTACACTAACCCATCACAGAAAACTTTCTGCACTTTTACATTTTCAAAAAAAAAAAAAAAAAAAATTATAATGTGTATGATTTATAAGCTTGTTTCCTCATGGGAACTTCAATTTAGCAGTGTCCCCACCAGGATAGAAAAACATGAACACACACATATAGTCATATAGTTTATATAAATGTCCATATTCAATACTCACATTCACAGATCAGTGGGTCAGAATTAAATCCTGCTCATTACAAGAGTAAATTATTCTGATTTACTGAGATTACATCAAATAGCCATAACCACACTGACCAACCATACATGCCTATCAATACTACAACCCATAAACATTTCTGTAAAACAGTCTAAGCAGTGTAAAAACAGAGGAGAACAGTCATATATCACTCTCTAACAGCTCTGAGCACTCTCACAAATCTCATAACATTCAGATTTTCCCATGAGTCTCTGTTCCCTTATGGGTAATCGCTGACAAATAGCACAAGCACCAGATATGACCTTGCAGTAAATGCCAGTCTCCAGATACCTACCCAAAAACAAACGCACAGACAAGTAGAGGCAGGAATTTAACCGGTAATGAGTCTCAATTACTTGAGTTAATGGATGCAAAGCTATGTCTTTTATTTTAAAAATGTAAAATATTTTAATAATTTTTAATAAAACAATATTTTAAAATATAGATTAATATATATGTTATTAATATTATGTTATTACCTAAATGTTCCCACAAAGTTGGGAGCATGACATTTTCCAAAATGTCTTGGTGTGCTGAAGCATTAAGAGTCCCTTTCACTGGAGCTAAGGGGCCAAGCCCAACCCCTGAAAAACAACTCCACACCATAATCCCCCCTCCACTAAACTTTACACTTGGCACGATGCAGTCAGGCAAGTACCGTTCTCCTGGCAACCACCAAACCCAGACTCGTCCTTCGGATTGCCAGACAAGCGTGATTTGTCACGCCAAAGAACACGTCTCTGCTCTAGAGTCCAGTGGTGGCGTGCTTTACATCATTGCATCCGATGCTTTGCATTGCATTTGGTGATTTAAGGCTTGGATGCAGCTGCTCGGCCATGGAAACCCATTCCATGAAGCTCTCTACACACTGTTAAATGTTCTTGAGCTAAGGCCACACGAAGTTTGGAGGTCTGTCGCTATTGACTTCTATCGCTATAGAAAGTTGCTGACTTCTGCGCACTGTGCGCCTCAGCATGCACTGACCCCGCTCTGTGATTTTACGTGGCCTACCACTTCGTGGCTAAGTTGCTGTTGTTCCCAATTGCTTACACTTTGTTATAATACCACTAACAGTTAACCATGGAATATTTAGTATTGAGGAAATTTCACAAATGGACTCATTGCACAGGTGGCAACCTATCATGGTACCACGTGATAGTCACTAAGCTCCTGAGAGCAACCCATTCTTTCACAAATGTTTGTAGAAGCAGTCTGTCTGCCTAGGTGCTTGATTTTATACACCTGTGGCCATGGAAGTTATTGGAAAAATAAAATAAAAATGGCACGTTTTTGCAACACAATTGCTTCACAGACAAAAAAGATCACTTTTAAGTAATGTGATTACTGAGGTGTTTGTGAGTCTAAAGGTGTGAAGCCAAGTATTCCTAACACTAATACATCAGATGTCAAACACATCTGTTTTTCACACATTTCTCCTCAGCACCTTTCTCACAGGTGGTACAGATGCTGGCTTATGTTGAACATGTTGCATATGTGTGTGCATTGTATGGCATGAGGAAATAGAGTTGAGGATTCAGTTAGTGAATCACTGTATCACTGGTCTGCTAAAACAATGAATATATACCAAGAAATGTCCTGTGCTATTCTAGTCACTACTACTGACGCAATAACAAAATTTCCCATCACACAGATGATCTGAGAGAGTTAGACATCTGTTTTTCCCATAGGCAGGGTTTGGAGGAGTCGGAATATATATACGCTTTTTTTTCTTTCACCAAATGGATGTTTTAATAAACATTTCAACACGTGAATACATCTGTGTGAACTATCCCAACATCCTGTTCTTTCTATATATCGAGCAATCATTATCAGCATGTGTGTGTGTGACTGAGCTGGACCAGCTAATCTGGAAGGAAATAGCATCATGGGATATTGCGGTAACCCTGGACTGTCATTTTACACACACAACACATCATCATCACTATCACTAGGACATCCTTTGGCTGTGCACAAACATTGGACAACGATCAAGGCTGCGTAATGTACACAGGACAAGCTCTGAAGCGGAGATGCATACATCCGTTTAAACATATGACTCTGCAACTTCCAGGGCACACATATACCGAGAGCATGACCAGCCACTAATGTCCAACTCAATGCTAATTGGGTTACACCAGTAAGCTGGTGTTAACTCAGCTTTAAGTGGATTTTACTCAGGGAATGAAACATTCTTCTGTCAGACTGTCCAACTCACTTTCTAAAACATGTGCCAAATCTCACAAAAACTGTTAAGAAATATATGGGTGTTATTTCATTCCAAAATAAAAAGAGAATTATATTTAGAATGAAGAAATAGAAGACTATTTTGCATTCTGCCACTGTACATATTTTAAATGTAAAGTACAATTGTAGTAGTAATTATGATTTTTGTTTACTGAATTTAATTTGTTGATTTGAATAAAACAAAAATAAAATACAATATGTAATAAAAATATAAAATAAAATATAAAATTAGAAAAAAGATAAAGATAAACAGGAACTGAATGAAGACATGAAATTAATTAACATTTTGACAGTCCTAATATGTCAAGTCACAATTTAACTGTGTGTGTGTGTGTGTGTGTGTGTGTGTGTGTGTGTGTGTGTGTGTGTGACATATCAGGACACAAATGTGTATAATGACATAGGTATTACAAGGAGAGGGTGACTTGTGAGGACATTATCCATGTCCCCATTTTTCAAAAGGCTTATAAATCATACAGAATGAGTTTTTGGGGAAGAAAGTAAAATGTGCAGTTTCCTATGATGGGTAGGTTTAGGGGCAGGGGTAGTGTAGGGGATAGAAAATACGGTTTGTATGGTATAAAAACCATTACACCTATGGAATGTCCCCACAATTCACAAAAACGTGTGTGTGTGTGTGTGTGTGTGTGTGTGTGTGTGTGTGTGTGTGTGTGTGTGTGTGCCTCCTAATGAGAATTTTAATTTGGGGGACAATATGTTTAATTGTCAAGTAAATAATTATCTTTAATAGCCTTAAAATAAGCTTTATTTTCTATATGCAAGATATATCGTTTATGTGATATTTATGATATTTATGATATGATATGATATTTATGTTTATGTTGAAATATGGACATTTCATCATGAGACTCAACCGGAAAAGGCTTCCAAGAACGTGTGTTTATATCAAGAAAAAGAGGAGAAAGGAGTGATAGAGTGTGAGGGAGGAATACAGTAATTGAGCTCTCTTGGCACCCGTTGTCTTTCTCTTCTGTTTGGCAGGCAGTGCTGAGCAGGCCTCTAATGGGACTGTAAACTGAGTCTTAGGTTCAATCAGGAGGGAGCGAGAGAGAGAGAGAGAGAGAAGCTGATCGATACTTCAGTGGAAGCCCTGCTACCAATGGCATTGAGATCCCAACTGAAAAGTGAGAGAGGTAAGAAAGGAAGAGTGGAAAGAAGAGAGGGATTGAAAGATAAGATGGGGGATTTGTAAAAGACAAGAGACAAAAAGGAGAAGAGGGACTTTGTCTATACATGCGTCTCTATTTCCTGCCTGGCTGAAGGACTAAATCAGACACATCTTAAGGGGTCTTGTAAAGTGTAATGTGTCCTCACACATACTTCTTCAGATGGAGGGTCAAAGGTCAGTGTTACCCTATTTTCTTGCTCCTTATAAAACACTAAAAACAACCTTACATAAATACGTGGTTTTGTTAATGAGGTCCTGTGATTTTGGTATGTCAGATATGCCAGGTATGTAGGTTACACTCTGGAGCGGACATGGGCATTCTGCCCACAAAAGGCTCTTGGTTGTCGAATCAAAATTCAGTGTTTCTTGTGCTGCTGCTGAATCGAAAACACCATAGCAGCAAAAGACAAAATCTTTCACTACACTAAACTGCAGTAAACTGTAAAAGTTATTTCCAGTTTCAGAGGAACACTAGTATTTTCTACCCAAATCTCCATGAAGCCTGCTAATCCAGTGGTCACATGTGTGATCATGTGATTGAGAACTTTCCAGGGGAAAGACAAGCTATCTGAACCCTAATGCCAGTAGGACACTTGTCTAAACAGAACTGTGATGGCCACTCATCTGCACAGAAAGTGCCTGGCCATAAGCTACGCTAAGCTAAAGGATGAGGGCCTGAGAGGTTGATTTATGACAGCTTTTCAAACAAAGAGCAAGCATGCTCCGAGGAGTAGAACAATCACTGGCAGGAACATTACACAGAGCCTAAGCTAATCAAGGCAGCGCTAGCACAGATGGGTTTCCTCCACGGAGCAGTTAGCCTTAACACTTCTTGCCACAGCTCGAGGAGAAACAGCTAAACTGATCAGGGAACACGAGGGAAGCTCTTTTAACCTGTGAAAAGTGTTGTGAATGATCTTTGCAACAAATGTGTTAACTGGATACGGTGTTACATGTAATGCTTACGTTACATCCCCTGCTAAAAAGAGAGTGTTTTGAATTATGGTTCCTATTATACAATACAGTTATAAAGCTCTTTTAACCTGTGAAAAGTGTTGAGACAGTGAGTAATGTTTGCAACGGTAACACTTTATTTTACAGTGTCCTTGTTACATATGTTACATGTACTTACCATAGTAAAAACATAAAATTATGCATAATTACACGCAATTAACCCTCAACCAAACCCTAATTTTACCCTAACTCTTTAGTAAGTACATGTTGTTAATTAATATTAGTACTTAAATATAATTACACTGTAACAATGACACCTTAAAATAAAGTTTAACCATTTGCAACAAATGTGTTTACTGGATAATGTGTTCCATGTAACACACGTCACATCCCCTGATAAAAGGATTTTTAGAAGTTAATTCGGTTACACTTTATTTTAAGGTGTCTGTGTTACAGTGTAATTATACATTTCAGACCTACAAGTACTTATAGGGTTGGGGTTAGGTTGTAGTTTAGGTTAGTTACATGTAATTAAGCACAATTTATAGTAATTACTATAGTAACTACATGTAACGTGTGTAACAGACACTGTAAAATAAATTGTTACTGTTAATTCCCATCATGCAGTGTTGTTATGAAGCTCTTTTAAACTGTAAAACTGATTGATTAATGGTTGCATGAAATGTATTATCAGAATAACGTGTTACATGTAACATGTTACGTCCCCTGCTGAAAAGAGTATGTTTTAGAAGATAGTCCCCATTATGCAGTGCTGTTATGAAGCTCTTTAAGCCTATGAAAAGTGCTGAGACTGTGAATGACGTTTGCAACTAATGTGTTGACTGGATAATGTGTTCCATGTAACACGTGTTACGTCCCCTGATGAAAAGAATGTTTTAGAAGTTAATTCTGTTAATTCCCATCATGCAGTGTTGTTATGAAGCTCTTTTAAACTGTAAAACCATTAAGTCTGATTAACGGTTGCATATATTAACAGAATAACGTGTTACATGTAACGTGTTATGTCCCCTGCTGAAAAGAGTGGTTGCAGAGAGGTCCCCATTATGCAGTGCTGTTATGAAGCTCTTTAAACATCATGTCTATTAATTACTTACTAATAAATACATTGTGAGTTTTCTCTGATCATATGTCAATATTGGGATAGCTTGAAAGTGAAGAAAAAACATCTGCTCTAAACACAGAAGAACATTGCTAGCATGTTAATGAAATGAATAGACACGTTACTTTCCATGAAATTCCATTTCAGAATGTTATTTCAGTTTCAGTTGCAGTAATTTTAGAGCTTCAACATTTATTTATTTCAAGTTAGTTGCCAGTGCAGCATTTCAAATTTTTGTTTAAGTTTTATTTTTAAGTTTAAGCTTTTCATCTAATATTTATATTTTATTTTATGTCAGAATGATTCCAGTAAGTGAAGTTTTAGTTTTAGTTAACAACACTGGGGGGACATTGGTAAAACTGTATTGGTACAGGGTTGCTACAATGAATGCTTCTGAGGAAGAACTAACACTGATTCTTTGCAAGATATTCAATAGCTTTGGATGAATCAATTTGTATCAAGTAAATGGCATATCCAGCAGCAGGTCAATGTTTGTGGTAGGTCAAATTTCAGATTTGCCCTAAACATTTAATACAAAAGATCATAAAACATGGATGGCTGATTTACATGACAGTCACAAGGCCCATACTTAGCTAGAATAAAACACAAGGTGGACGATGTCAATCAGTATGGCTCTATCCCAGAAAACATTGGCCTGACGGCAACGTCGTGTCCCTGGCCAAAAATAGTTGCGGTAGGACGGCATAAATCGGTAAAATATGTAACACAGAACGCTTCCTAAAAATGCATTCAGATACGTCTGTTCAACTTTCATTTCGGAACTATTTTTCAACCATCTTTTCAACTGTCATTAAACGTCCGAATTGCAACTGTCTGGTTCCCATGCTGAGTCATTGTGCAAAGTGAAACCTTCTTGGAAAGGGTAATTTTCTTACTCGCCGTCACAGTGTGATTTATGCATGCTCACACTCAAGCGAGCACTTAGAAGCAGACAGAATGTGTCTCAGACAAATCTACTCGACACTCCTAGCACACAAACAGAACATCCATTCCCCACAAATCTGACCTCTGACCCCAATACGCCACCCCATTCTCGCCTGTCTACTCGTCTCTTAATGGATGGTGATATATAAACGTCCTCCTCCCTCTTTCCCTCTATCTGAGAACACTCCTCCACACTAGCTGACGGCTGCGCTCCAGACCAGAAGGTTTGGTAGCGGTCCATGTTTTTAGTAAGCAGCTCTGACAGTGAAGTGTGCAGGGCTCAATATGGCGTGCTTAACGGCACTGCAGTCTGTGTCTCTCAGCGGTCTGTTTCTGTGCCTGATAAGATGGGGGATAATGGTTCTGAATGTTTATTTTGATAAACCGCAGGGACATGACGAATCCGTGACTGCCCCAGACCAGCCAAGACAGAAAACAGATGCTAACTGCTCTATTGGCAAGTAGGGAAGTTGACTCGTCGTCTAACAAGCGATTGGCTGATTAGTAAGGTAACCAAGATTTAGGGGCAGTGTCTTAATTAGTGGATTGTGCTTTAGCTGTTAGTCGGTTTGTAAAGTAAAACACTCAGAATTCATACCACAAGTGTTGCGTTTTTGAGACCAAGTTAAAACAGAATATTTGTCTATGTATGCTAATCAAGTTTAGTAGTGTGTGCCTTCACATCCTTCCTTACGTTTATTTTATGTTTTATGATGCATTTATTTTGAGAGAAAAAAAAAATCAATGAAACATCTACATAGCTGCCTACACAGGAGCTTCCTTTTGACTGATTTGAAGTGCACTTCATCTGTGGTTCTCAATCAGGGGTCAAAATTAAATGAATACATTTTTATTAAATTATTATTAAAATGATCAAACTCTAATCCAATTGAAATGTTAAAAACACATAAAAGATGTAAACTTATATAATACACTCAAAACAAATGTTAAGCCTCAAGATTTACACATTTCAATTAATAGTAAAATTAATAGTAAAAATTGAATAATCCTTACATAGAATTCATGTTATGAATTAAGAATTTTAAATAAGTTAAAAGAAACTAGAGCTTAATAAAACATTATTTTATAATTTTTTTTTTTTTTTTTTTTTATGAATACGAATCACATAAACTAGTCCATTCCCTTGTTCCATTAAGATTTACACAAAATGTTTTATTACGTTTTTTTTTTCATAACATGAATAATATGTAAGGATTATTCAATTCAATTCAATGGAATTGTACTATTTGAAATGCGTTAATCTTGAAAAAGGCTTAATTTTTGAGTGTATTATAGTATAATAAAAATAATAAATAATAAAATAACAAATAATAAAATATTTTCCCCTCAATATCTATTTTATTGAATGGCATTACATTTCATGAAACTGTCACAATGAATCATGGTTAATTCATTTAATATATAAATACTCACACTTTCTGTTAATGAAAAAAACAAGCAGCTTTGTCATAATTATAGCAGAAATAAATAACCCATCTTGTGTTGCCTATTGTTTTGGACAACGGGAGTCAAAAAGTTTGAAAACCACTGCTCTATATAGACAGAACATACATATAGAACTTACGATAATGTACAAAAGAACTTTTATAGTATTTTTCTTCATTTTTTTTTTTATTGAATGAAATTTATAATCAACATTTTTCTCACCTCTTCCACCATCTTGTATGTTTTTTTTCACTAAGCTTGATGAAATGCATGCTGGGATTGCCTTTTCTTTGAACAGTACATGCTGCATTTGAATAAATTAAGGTATCTTAGACGGTAACATTATTAAGTTAAGCTAAAGACAACCTTCACACCAGGAGTGTGTCTGCAAAGCATGACTGACATGCTCAATGACTATTCAAATTAGACAAGAAGGCAATCAGCAAAGTGACTGGTAGCCAAGGGGATCTTGTTTCCCATAACCAACATCATCATCACAATATCCATCATGCTGAATCAATGCCAGTAAGTGATGCTTTATATATCCATGCTATTAAGAAAGAAAATGGACAAAAAATAACATTCAGACTTAAAAATACTATCCAACTACTGCCTCACAAATCCGATTCCTGACCCGGCATTTTAATAGAGAGACAAATAATCGCTATACAATTTAGTTGATCATTATCATATTAAGCAATGAGCGTATGAATGTAGTATAATTTGAAATCATGTGGTTCTAAGTGAAGTGCTGCCTAATGCAGCATTCACACTGTGCCATTATTGATGGGTTAATCCATTAGCACTATGAGGGCACAAAACATTGATCATACAGCAGTGGGTCCCGTCCCCCTTGCAGCAGCGTATGTGTGTCAGAGGTTAAAGCCACAAACCTATGTCATTGGAACATGCTTTATTTGTATGCCAATTATAGACAGAAATTAGCAGCCTGAAGCATTTCCAAGATGACCACTGTGCAAACTGAGTTGCCTTAAAGGGACTTTAACAGCATGTATAGGCCCTGTCCCAAATGGCACCCTAAACCCTCACGGTCTTTATCTTCTTCCACGGAGTCCGCACTTTCGTTACTTTACGTAATGCCGCTTTGACTGCTGGGTAGAAATCCTCTGCATAGCTTGCGAACTTGTGGGCTCAGCTGAAGTGTGCATCGAAGGTGCATAGCAGCCGCAAGGGAGGAACTCATGAGCACCCTTCTTTAAGCTTAAATGACGAATGGGACACCCTACGGTCTTGTGGACTTAACGGACACACGCACGCAGTGGCCATTGTAAGTGCACAAGACCGAAAGTGCACATGAAGTGTGCCATTTGGGACAGGGCCATAGAATATCTGAATGACCTACTACTACATTTGCCAAAACGTGCAGTATACAACAGAGAACACTACACAGGATACTGTATTCCACAATGCAATGCTCTCAAAATAATACGATCATAATAAAGAAAAAAAAAAATTATAATAATAATAATGAAACAAAATAATAGTAATAATAATAATTAACAAATTAACAAAAAAAAAATAATTGCAAACCCGATTCCAAAAAGGTTGGGACACTGTACAAATTGTGATTGCAATGATGTGGAAGTTTCAAATTTCAATATTTTATTCAGAATACAACACAGATGACATATCAAATGTTTAAACTGAGAAAATGTATCATTTTAAGGGAAAAATAAGTTGATTTTAAATTTCATGGCATCAACACATCTCAAAAAAGTTGGGACAAGGCCATGTTTCCCACTGTGTGGCATCCCCTCTTCTTTTTATAACAGTCTGCAAACGTCTGGGGACTGAGGAGACAAGTTGCTCAAGTTTAGGAATAGGAATGTTGTCCCATTCTTGTCTAATACAGGCTTCTAGTTGCTCAACTGTCTTAGGTCTTCTTTGTCGCATCTTCCTCTTTATGATGCACCAAATGTTTTCTATGGTGAAAGATCTGGACTGCAGGCTGGCCATTTCAGTACCCGGATCCTTCTTCTACACAGCCATGATGTTGTAATTGATGCAGTATGTGGTCTGGCATTGACATGTTGGAAAATGCAAGGTCTTCCCTGAAAGAGACGACGTCTGGATGGGAGCATATGTTGTTCTAGAACTTGGATATACCTTTCAGCATTGATGGTGCCTTTCCAGATGTGTAAGCTGCCCATGCCACACGCACTCATGCAACCCCATACCATCAGAGATGCAGGCTTCTGAACTGAGCGCTGAGAACAACTTGGGTTGTCCTTGTCCTCTTTAGTCCGGTTGACATGGCGTCCCAGTTTTCCAAAAAGAACTTCAAATTTTGATACATCTGACCACAGAACAGTTTTCCACTTTGCCACAGTCCATTTTAAATGAGCCTTGGCCCAGAGAAACCTTCTGGATCATGTTTAGATATGGCTTCTTTTTTGACCTATAGAGTTTTAGCCGGCAACGGCGAATGGCACGGTGGATTGTGTTCACCGACAATGTTTTCTGGAAGTATTCCTGAGCCCATGTTGTGATTTCCATTACAGTAGCATTTCTGTATGTGATGCAGTGCCGTCTAAGGGCCTGAAGATCACAGGTATCCAGTATGGTTTTCCAGCCATGACCCTTACGCACAGAGATTGTTCCAGATTCTCTGAATCTTTGGATGATATTATGCACTGTAGATGATGATAACTTCAAACTCTTTGCAATTTTTCTCTGAGAATCTCCTTTCTGATATTGCTCCACTATTTTTGGCCGCAGCATTGGGGGAATTGGTGATCCTCTGCCCATCTTGACTTCTGAGAGACACTGCCACTCTGAGAGGCTCTTTTTATACCCAATCATGTTGCCAATTGACCTAATAAGTTGCAAATTGGTCCTCCGGCTGTTCCTTATATGTACATTTAATTTTCCGGCCTCTTATTGCTACCTGTCCCAACTTTTTTGGAATGTGTAGCTCTCATGAAATCCAAAATGAGCCAATATTTGGCATGACATTTCAAAATGTCTCACTTTCAACATATGATATGTTATCTATACTCTACTGTGAATAAAATATAAGTTTATGAGATTTGTAAATTATTGCATTCCTTATTTATTCACAATTTGTACAGTGTCCCAACAATGTTCAGGTACGCCGTGGCATTTAAACGATGCCCAATTGGCACTAAGGGGTCTAAAGTGTGCCAAGAAAACATCCCCCACACCATTACACCACCACCACCAGCCTGCACAGTGGTAACAAGGCATGATGGACCCATGTTCTCATTCTGTTTATGCCAAATTCTGACTCTACCATCTGAATGTCTCAAATGAAATCGAGACTCATCAGACCAGGCAACATTTTTCCAGTCATCAACTGTCCAATTTTGGTGAGCTTGTGCAAATTGTAGCCTCTTTTTCCTATTTGTAGTGGAGATGAGTGGTACCCGGTGGGGTCTTCTGCTGTTGTAGCCCATCCGCCTCAAGGTTGTGCGTGTTGTGGCTTCACAAATGCTTTGCTGCATACCTCGGTTGTAACGAGTGGTTATTTCAGTCAAAGTTGCTCTTCTATCAGCTTGAATCAGTCGGCCCATTCTCCTCTGACATCTAGCATCAACAAGGCATTTTCGCCCACAGGACTGCCGCATACTGGATGTTTTTCCCTTTTCACACCATTCTTTGTAAACCCTAGAAATGGTTGTGCGTGAAAATCCCAGTAACTGAGCAGATTGTGAAATACTCAGACCGGCCCGTCTGGCACCAACAACCATGCCACACTCAAAATTGCTTAAATCACCTTTCTTTCCCATTCTGAGATTCAGTTTGGAGTTCAGGAGATTGTCTTGACCAGGACCACACCCCTAAATGCATTGAAGCAACTGCCATGTGATTGGTTGATTAGATAATTGCATTAATGAGAAATTGAACAGGTGTTCCTAATAATCCTTTAGGTGTGTGTGTGTGTGTGTGTGTGTATATATATATATATATATATATATATATAATTTTTGAACTTTCAAGTGAGCACACTGCACAGAATACTGTATCCTACAATGTAATGCACTCAACAATGAAATAGAATTTACAGCTGTTGATTTTTGACTGATATGTCAAAAGAAAATACTTTTTTGCTTTGTGGCAGGGCACATTATCCTGCTGAAAGAGCCACAGCCATCAGGGAATACCGTTTCTATGAAAGGGTGTACATGGTCTGCAACAATGCTTAGGTAGGTGGTATGTGTCCAAGTAACATCCACATGGATGGCAGTTCTGATGATCACATGCCCACTGTTGGCACTTTCAGCGATGGACAGGGGTCAGCATGGGCACCCTGACTGATCTGCGGCTATGCAGCCCCATACACAACAAACTGCGATGCACTGTGTATTCTGACACCTTTCTATCAGAGCCAGCATTAGCTTCTTGAGCAATTTGAGCTACAGTAGCTCGTCCTTCGCTCCCCACGTGCATCAGTGAGCCGTGGCCGCCCATGGCCCTGTTGCCGGTTCACCACTGTTCCTTCCTTGGACCACTTTTGATATATACTGCCCACTGCTCTGACTCACTTAAATCCTTACGCTTGCCCATTTTTCCTGCTTCTAACACATCAACTTTGAGAACAAAATGTTCACTTAATATATCCCACCCATGATGAAGATGTTATTCACTTCACCTGTCATAATGTTATGCCTGATCGGTGTGTTATCTCTTCACCTGATTATCTCTTCATCACGGCACCTGTTAGTGGGTGGGATATATTAGGCAGCAAATGAATATTTTGTCCTCAAAGTTGATGTGTCAGAAGCAGGAAAAATGGGCAAGCGTAAGGATTTGAGCGAGTTTGATAAGGGTTTGACAATAGTTTGAGGTCTTGACTTGGCCTCCAAATTCCCCAGATCTCAATCCAATCGAGCATCTGTGGGATGTGCTGAACAAACAACTCCAATCCATGGAGGCCCCACCTCGCAACTTACAGGACTTAAAGGATCTGCTGCTAACATCTTGGTACCAGATACCACAGCACACCTTCAGGGGTCTAGTGGAGTCCATGCCTCGATGGGTCAGGGCTGTTTTGGCAGCAAAAGGGAGAGATTTAAAAAGGGGAGAATTTAGAAGAAGATTATTTCCAAGTGGATAACTGGACACCATTCACATTTTCACTTTAACAAGGTCCTGTGAATTTCTATCATTTAAAAAAAAAAATTAGTAGGAAGCATACAGTGCAATCTACTATTCCATTCTGAACATAATCACATCTCTCAACTTCTTCAATGACCTTTGACCTGTCATAAACCCGGCCTCATTTTTAGATAAGGCTATGCGAATCCTCCCCGGGCGTTGCTCTGTCACTAACTGTGACACTGCAGAGCTCTCAGAGAGATAACAGCACAACTTCCAGCACCGTGGACAGATGGACAGAGTCAGACCCTGCGCTATACCACACTGTCCCATTGCTCCGGCCAATAGTTCTGACCCAATAAGAGAAAAACACAAACACACTTCCCAGCTTGAATCACATATACCGCAAGGATCCATCACAAAACAACAGAATATGCCTTCTGCGCCTAAATTAGAGGAGCAGAGAGATTATGTCAGCCGTTTAGCTGGAAAAATGCCGATTACCAGGGAGAAGGATCTTTTGTCCAGGCAGCACATGCACGGCATTGATTGTACTCTCTGTTTTAACCAGCAAGGTGGCTGATGCCTAAACCAGGCGGCACACTTCTCTGCTCGATAGGCCTCTCTCGCTCACAAGCTCACACAGACGCGAGCAGGCATGACGTTCCCAGGTGCCCTTCCCCCCATCTCTCCCTGGCCATTCCCGAAGCATGCGTTTCCTTCTCTCTGCTCTACACACTTGTCATTTTACATACTGATGTGAAGATAGAATATGTTCCCGAGATCATACTGTACCTGAGTTCCATAAACACGCAAGAACAGCTGATATAACACATCACAGAGCGAAGCAACACACACAAACCAAGCAACACATGCTAGGAACTGGAGAAATCACTCATTACTAACAATACAGGGTGTTAAAGTTTGTTCTGAAAGAAAGAAATGAAGGGTTTTGTCCTTTTATGAGGCTTCATTAACCCTCCATTAACCAGCTGATTATAAATAAAAGCATTCAATAAATTCCAAAAAAATTGCTCAGAGGTCATAGCTAATGAGATTGTCCAATATATTTCATAGAAAAAAATTTAATAAAAATAACACATTTTATAAATAAGAAAAGCTGATTTAAGTTCTTTTATTTTTAGCCTCCAGAAGCAATCCACTCATTTGTTCTCAAAGATATTATTTTTATTATGTAAACCCTGATCATGTATCTCTTTAAAAATGTTACAAACTTCATTATTTTGTATAAACTCTCTAATGTCAAGCCTCTACACAATAAAAAAAAAAAAAAAATCTGTAATGCTTTATGAGTTTTTTCAAGAGATGATTTCATTTTAAACCTGTTTTTATTCCACTCTACTTTATTCATTTCTTGTTATTTTGACGTATGAATAATGTACTGCAATAAAAAGGATAATTATACAATTTCATTTTATAATGAAAGACAATGGGGTCCAGAATTGGTCACTGGACTAATTATTGCATGGACATTTTTCAAAATATCTTCTTTTGTGTTCCACTGAAGAAAGAAAGTCAGAGTTGGAATGGCATGAGGGCGAGTAAACAATGTCAGAATGTTCATTTTTGGGCGAACTACCCCTTTAAGTATCAATTTAGTCTAAAATGTTTCTCCTAAAATGTCTTAGGAGACATAAGCTCAGAGCTGTCGTAATAATTTTGGGGCCTGGGACAAAAATGTTATGGGTGGGCTTCACCACCCCCAATGCTATATCAGAAAGGACTGTGGCGGGCCCCCCTCATCATGTTCTCGTGGAATGCGGACAGTATAGCCCAGGTCATTTGGGAAGTATTTATTGAGAAATGTTTGAGTTAAAGGGACAGTTCATCCACATTTCTCTGAGCCATATCTCATAATATCTCTTTTAAATGTTCCACAGAATTGTCATTTTTTATTGAAATATCCCTTTAATACCATAATCTCAGACTTCTGATTGCAGACTTTGCTGTCTTGGCAAATCCAAGCACAGTTGGCGGCGATCTCTTCTGAAACTCCAGAGGAGACACGTGAGATTTTCTCTGAATAAAAGTCTATTAGTGTTCATTAAGATGACAAACAACAGCACTCTTTGTACTTGACATTAATGTTCACAGTTTAGGGATGAGTTGAGGATTTATAAACTGCTTTGATTTTAATCAGACAAATATGTGGATGTCATATTAACATTTGAGGCATGTAGAGCAAAAGAACACGTAGTTACAGACGTTGGAACGAAATGTGTCACAAACGGTCTCCCCAACCCCATATATCCCGACACACAGTGTATGAGGGGCGCAGTGGGTCAGGGATGCCTAGAGTGGGTGTGTGTGTGTGTGTGTGTGTGTGTGTGTGTGTGTGTGTGTGTGTGTGTGTGTGTGTGTGTGTGTGTGTGTGTGTGATGTATTGCATTGCTCAAGCAACTGCAATCGCTCTGTCTGTATTGATATAAACTGCACGGAACCGGTGGGCTCCAGGAAAGCCCTTTTATCCTACAAACAGAAATAAACTTGTCCGCTACGGTCTGTTTTCATACCTGAGTAACCCGGGCAGAGGTATGGAGCCGGAGCCCGAGCCCAGCAATCCTTTCTTCCCACTCAACAGCTTCTCCACCAGCCCCACATTCCCTGTCCGCGCCGCCTCCAGAAGCTCCTGCTCCTTCCCCATCCCGGACACAAGTTTAATCCACGAGAACAAAAACAATCCGGACTGAACGGCGAGGTTTCCTATTAGTATTTCTGCAGCATGTTACCGACAAACAGACGCTCCACTGTGAGCTGCTGTATGAATAAAGCCGCTAGTCCATACCGGAGCTCAATGATGGAATGATGCACCGGATATGTAGTAACGCGGTCCCGGTGCAGCTGAGCTGAACGGGAGGATAATGGTCCTCCAGACGGGCCGGTTGCCTGGAGACGCGGGTTAAATCACACTCGCCAGCAGCTCTTGTCCGTGCGCTCTCGGTCACCGTACACACGCTGTTCTCCGCGCGCGCTCTCTCTCTCTTTCTCTATGTGTGTGTGCGCGCGCGCTGTTGTACCGACAGCAGGGCGGCCCAGCATCAGTGTTTCTCTCTTTCGGTTCCTATATGGCAGTCTTTCGTTACGAGAGGAGAGAGCTGCTCTGGCTGGGCGTGGAGTCATTGAAACACCGTTACTGTAACCTTGTTTTGTTTCATTGGCACACGAGGAAAATATATGTCACATCATAAGGAACGTTTACACACTACTCAGTACTGAGAGAGATGATAATAATAATGGTTATGTACCATGATAGCAAGGTAATTCAAAAACTATCATGGTGGTATATGGATATACTATGACCTATTTGGGGGAAAACAACCAAAAATCAACTGTATCTAGCTTACACATGCACAAGATTATTAATCAGATCATTAACCTGAATATGGAATAGAATATGGGTTACATGTAAACATGTTTAATTAAAAAATAATATAATATTCTATTTCAAGTGAGCATTTCTCATACTCAAAGCACTACATTATACAATTGCCATAACTGGATTAAGCCATATTGCAGTTTATAGAAATTGAAAGAAACAAACAAGCAGCTGGGCTTCCCAGCACAGAACATTCCCATAATGTGGTAAACTTGGTTCCAGGTTATTATTTGGATAATATATTATTACCAAATAGCAGTATTTATTTGGTTCCCCAAACTGCCATGAAATCGACAATCCAATTCCATAATTTTACCATGGAACCACCACTGTACTTATAAGAGCTCGTATGTTTCTGAGCTATAATATTGAAATACTGAATGAACACAGATTGCAGATTTTCACGGGGTGCTGTTTACAACTTACATCTCCACAGCATTACTTCCTGTGCCGTTCAGCTGTGAAGTCTTCAAGAGAGGGAAAAAAAACCCTGCTAAATACTGGAAGAACACGAGAAATGAAAGAGATGATGATGATGTGTGTGTTAGAGAGAGAGAGAGAGAGAGAGAGAGAGAGAGAGAGAGAGAGAGAGAGAGAGAGAGAGAGAGAGAGAGAGGCAGCTGCAAGCCCACTGGGTGTTGGACAGAATCACTAGCTTTCGACTTTGCCAAGAAACAGAAACAACCGGATCTTAGGAGGCAGTTGTGTGCAAGCTCTCTCCATTACTCACACAAAAACAAGCGGGTGTTCAGTGTCTATTTAGTTTCTAACTCCAGGAATAAACTCCTCCATAGAGCAGCAAACAGAGCAGTATTCATCTGCCTTAATAGGCAATGCATAAAGTGGGAGCGCACACACACACACTTGCAGGCCTGGCTTTACAATTCATGAGAGTACCACATGAGATTGAGGTTGTATGAAGGTGAAGCCAAACCAAACTGAGATTACATGGACGGAAAGACCTTTTTTAGGAATCCCAGGGGAAAAGTGACCTTTTTTAGTAGCACCTAGCAAAAGTGATTCATGCCACAAAAAGTCAGAAGTCGACGTAGAAGTTAAACCATTGTGGAAGTAAAAGCACCATACATAGTCTAGCTCCCATTTCATAACTTTAGAAATTATACAAGTTACAGGATACTAGTTAAATGCAAAACAATCACACAAAGCAACATGCGTATGTCTTTGTACAGCTCAGTGACGTATGTGATTAGGGGTGAACCTTTTTGTTTACATATTTCTAAACAAGTAGGTAAGCATTTGATTGAGAGTATGTGTGACAGCATCTGATCATCAAAAACAAAGAGCACAGCAAATACTCACGAATAAAATGTTTTAAACTTTATTTCAGCATTTTATTTCAGATGTTTCAATATACTTCAGCAGCTTCTGACATACACAAGAAATAATCATTTCTTAAGTTTGCTTGATTGAGCATTGTTCATTTGTGCTAAAGAGGCGGGCCTCCGTCTCCAAGGGGCGTGTCTATTACATATTGGGGCGTGGCTAGTCATGGGCAGGCCTAGTACTACAGAAGAAAAGATTTTGTTTCCTACAATCAGGTGTTTGTCATCCAGCTCTCAATGTTCAAGTCCAAACATCTGAAAAATGTTCTCCAGACGGAAGCTTGTGTTGTGAAGAGCATTAAAACATTCATTTAGAAAACAAGATGTGAGAAAAATCAAGCAGAACCTCTGGAGAAGGTGTGCAGGCACTTGCTGGCCGCTAAAGAGAGGAAAAACAAAAAGAGAAAAAACAAGGGCAGGAGAGAGAGCAAAGAACATTTTTGCCATTGTACTTCATCATAAGATAGGCCCTCTTCTCTTTTAAAGCATGAATAAGAAAAGCCAACCTAACACAAACTCTTAGAATTCCCATAAATGCATCGGGTGAGCTGGTTTCCAACATCCATCTTCTGTATTGATTTTTCTTTGTGCAGAAATGCTGGTAATCAGATCAACAATGTGACAAAGCAAAGGCTAAACATTCCGAGTTCAAATTAAACACCTGTAAATGAATAATTCATATCCTATTTTGACAGTTGCCATCTAAACGTTCACCTAAAAAGACAAACATGGAATGACACTGTGTGTTTATCTGCAAACTTCAACATATCGGTCCATATAGTGAGAGAAATCAAGTTGTGCAATGCAAATCCTGTAGTGTGTTCGTGAACATAATTTCAAAAACATATTCCCGTTTTTGAGAAGCTAAACATAAGAGTGAATAGTAAAAAATGTGCGTACACCAATTCAATCGCACTTATTAACAAAAAACACTCTTGTATATCACAATTACTATACATAAACACAAATTTATTAGTTGCTATTTTTTTTTAATTTTTTTTTATTGTTAAACAAAAGAGTTCAGAAAAGTGCAAATTAACTTTTTAAGACATTCCTCCAAAGATATGACATTCAACATCACACACCCTGACAGTGTGTAAGACTGTCCTGGGGTTAAAGGTCAAGGGTGCTTCTACACTGTGTATGAATGATTAGAGATATAAAGAGTGATAAAGGGGTTTCTCACCCCTTTACACTTTCCCATGATAATTGCATCTGCAGGCCTCGTCGACATACAAAGAAATTAAGTGAAAGAATTAAAATAAAATAAAAACAGGAAGAGAGCAACAAAACATCAAGAGAATGTGAAATGCCTTAGGCTGTCCGAAGAGGTTTTCTGATTCTGAAGCTTTGTTGTGTACACTATAGTAAGCAGATGCCACTGATTATAAAGTCTGGTTCCCGAGTGAAGGGAGAGCTCCGTCGCAGCACATACCATTCTCCTCTCGGCTGCAGAGTTTGGAGTTTTTATGGCGCCGGACCCCTCCAAGCACTCTGCTGCCCCCCTGTGGCAATGTCTGTCCTGTATGCACACACACACACACACACACACACGCACTGCCACTAGCTGTTGCTGCCCCCGCTGGTGAATTTGAGACTCTTCATTTGATGCTGGAGAGAGTCCTTCTCCATCTGGGCTTCCGCTAGCGCCATCTTGGCTTTGGACAGCTCCAGTTTCAAGCATTCATTCTCCTCCGTGAGCAGCTGTGTGGATGGAAAAGATCATTAGCTTGGCACACAAAGGGTTTATTGTTGATCAACCTGGATGCTTTGCTTGAATGATAATTTCTATTGTATAATTGATTTTAAATGGGTCATGTTTTTATCATTTTATTTCATTTTTTTATCTGAGGTCCACTTATAAATATTAGTCAGGGTCTTTTGCACCAACAACTTAATAATAATTTAGTTGCTATGTCCATTTTCTACACTCTCTTTGACCCTCAGAATTAAATCTAATTTTGTTTTGTTTTTGCTGCTGTGCCTTTAAGACTTACATACGACAGAGTAATTCTGTTCCAAATACACTCCTTAAGGATTATAACAAGTTTCGGAAAGTTTTTTCAGAGTATGGGCTTCTATGAGGTCATAAAGGTCAGAATCCTTGTATGGGCACTCCTCCCGAATGAGCGCATTCGCACGTCTACCAGAGCGAGAGCACGCCCATCAGCGAGCTTCGCTAGGGTTACGAGAGCCGTCGGCATCGCTGTCATTTTTAGAACACAAAATCAACAATGTCACTAAAGAAGTGTGTTTTGTTTGTGAGGGAAAGATAACCTTGTTCAGCTTCCCAAATAACCCAGCGTTAAGGAAACAATACAGTTTGATTTCACGGAGCAGCAACGGAGTTCTGCAATTGTGTTTGTTTGTTCCCGGTCATGAGTCAAAACTGCAGGAGGTGAGTGAAACTGCATCAAATGTCTGTGTTTTGGTGGCAATCGGCGTTTAAGTGCACATCATGTAAACAACACGAACGTATAGTGAATCAAAAGTTATCTAGGGATAATGCCATAATGCCACCCACTGCACTCTTTCGAGAGTTCGGCTGTTTTCGGAAAGACTCAGTACAGCGTATCTCTCTTTTATAAATATGATAAAAACAAAAGACTCTACAGAGATATAAAGGATGCAAGATTAACATGAGATTGGCAGAAACAGTATATACAGTATCTCATTGACTTCCATTACAAGCTATCATAATTTCATCCTACTTTTTGGTCATATAAATATTAGCAACTGCACTAAATTGCATATTTTGCTCAGTTTGGGCCTCTGAATAAAATTTTTTTTCTTTTCTTGAGTATGAGCTCCATATTCCCCTCTATATGAACTATATGATACTCAAAAAAAAAAAAAAAATAATAATATATATATATATATATATACACACACATTCAGTCTAAAGTTTCAATAAAATGTTCCATTTATATATATATATATATATATATATATATATATATATATATATATATATATATATATATATATATATATATTCATATGTCAGGTTTTAGAGCATGGGTCTTCGACCGGGGGTCCGCAGCAGTACTGCAGGGGTCCGCCAATTAATGTTTGATCACAAATAATATTTTGATAAAACAAATTCTAACATGGGGAGAAAACATCACAAAGTCAAATTCAATTATAAAGCACCCTGAAACAAAAGCAGAGCACCCTCCATTGATACTGTAATTGTATAATATTATTGGAGAAACAGATTTGGCAAACATTGCGTTTGATTTTGCGTTCTGGAGAACGTGAAACATTCCCATTCACAGCGGGTTTTGAAGCGGTGAGAAATGTAGCCAATCATAGACATGCTTGATCTCTGGAACGCAATGACCAATCAGAGGTGTTTAAGTTGGAATCCTCTCACCGCTCAAAGCGGCAGAGATTTTATTCAGTGCTGAGTTCCGCTCGCTCTCGTGAATTCTCTCATTAACAAAGACACGAAGTAAGAAAGAGATTAATTATCTAGTGTAGACAACTTTACTGATTTTGATGGAACGCTGTGAGATACTAGGTGAGATCTCAAACTGAGATGAGTGACAGCTTAACTGTGATTGTAAAGTGAGGCTATATAAAGTGCTTTCGAGGCTATATAGCTATAATCCATTGAATAAAAGAATTGTTTATCATACTGCTAAGAGGAACGATGCCAAATTACACAATGCAAAGTTTTGGAAGTCACGTTTACATATAAATGCGTGTTTCACTCTTGAAATTGCAATTGACAGCATAACTAGCACGGGACAAAAATATGGCATGTCAAAATAGATGCGCGTAAATACAGAACCATAGATTAAAAAAACAATTCGTATCAATATATATAGTGATTTGATTCTTAATTGTCCATCTCACAGTAAAACTAAAATTTTTGAAAACCAAGTTTTTAGTAAACTTGAAACTAAAGTTCAGGTAAATTTTTAATTGTCCATCTGATTAGTAAAATACATGTATGACTATGCAAATCAATTCAAATAATTTACAACAACTGCAAACAACTAATGAATTGTGATATTTTTTTTTTTTTTTTTCCTGATCTACTGTCTAACATAATATATCTTATTCTTAATCATAATATAGTTCGTTTCTATTATATCAAAGGCTATATGCTTAATATGTAGCTCTGTTTGACACATTTTGTACCGGGGGTCCCCGCTCCATGTCTCTATCGCCTAAGGGGTCCTTGCCCTGAAAAACGTTGAAGACCCCTGCTTTAGAGGGTTAAAAGAGGCAATCAAGACATGGTAAAAAGGCTTACAGACATACATTTGTATATAAACGTTCACATAAAACTGCAATATTACAAGTCCAGCTTTATGTGGACGTACCCTGTGATGCATAACATCATGCAAAACTGTTCAATCATTTACATTTACATCATCGCAAATTGTACCTGTTCTCTACTTGAGGGGGTGGGGCTTGTGGGTGACAGAGGTGCAGTCTGAGTGGCTTTCGGCTCACTGGCCACACCTACAGGAACTTCAGGGACAGAACTGAGCCTGCTGTCATTCACAGGCCCCGCCTTCTGAAGCTTTGGGTCCGGAGCACGCTCAGCTGTCCGAGGGGAGAGAGGGGAGGGATGCATTTAGAACATGCATTCCTGAGCTTTGATCCTATTTCAAAATAGTTCAAATTGGAGGCAAACTTTAAAGTAAAAGAGAGAGTGCATGCATGTGCCAGAGGGATTTAAAGGGGGGAAAATGATGATATAAGGAGCAATTATAGTTCAGGAGTGAAGAAGGAAGTAGGAAGAGATAAACAGGAAGTAAGGGACATGAATAACCTCCTCCAATGCTGAATGAGCCGTCGTCTTGACGATGGATAAGCAGATTATGAATATGCACGGCGATGGGCGTGGCCTCGGGCTCTGATGCTTTGTCACGGGGACCATCATCCTGATTTAAACACATATATTAGTACATGCATAGTGGTTTTGTTTGAAAACCTGAGCTGTCTTGCTGTCTACTACATTTTTTAGATACAAGTTAGATGCATTCTGGGATAGCAGCTGACTAGGTTTTGGAACAGAAGGGTGTCACAGTATGTCACAAAATATCGGTATCTGTTTAATAAAAAGAAAAAATGAAATACCGATACTATGTTAATACTTCATGTAGAATAATATTGTAAATAATCTAGCGCCACTAACATGTCAAGGACAAGGCAGACAAAAGCAAGAGCTACACTTTTGAGTTCATTTTACTGACCAAAAGAGAGAAAACACAAAATAAACAAAGTGAAAGTTGAATTTGACAGATACAGTTATTTTGATTTCTATAGACACTGTAATAATATTGTTATCGTTAATTAGTTTGGCCATAATAATCATGTTGTGAAATATTCTGTGTCTTAATGTACCTTGAGGTTCACGTGTGTATCTTTGATTGTGATCTCCATAGGGAGAACCTGGGAGGCAGTGTCATCCCCCAGGAAGAGGGCAAGGTTTCGCAGTGATGTCATGAGGAAGTCGGCACTGAAGGACTGTAGGCGGCACTGCAGGAAGCCGTTCTGTTCGGCAAGAGGAGAGTGAACCGCAGCCCCCGGGCCACTTTCCAGCCTCACCTGCACCTCTGGATTTAATAACACCGTGCTGGGGTCTGACCCTGACCCAGAACCTGCGAGAAAAAAAGAAAATTAGAAGTGAAGTAATGTGCTGATGTCATCTTTGACAGACTTGGATTTAAAAAAAAAAATGTTTTGTTGGTTTAAAGGTCCTCAGTTTTGAGCCATGAAATGCTTCGTTCACACTGACAAATGCGGCCTTCAAGTGAGGTGATTTCCAAGCACATGATTGACTGAGCAAAGTCATATTTACAAGTGAGAAACTAGCTTACACAGGCTGCCGAATGGTGGAAAACTGATCTATAATATTGATGGTATCTTATATTATACCAATAATCCATATATACAGATCAGTGAACAGGATGCAAGCCTGCAGTTCATTATAATGAATAATTTTGCACATTAATTTTACATGCTGTATTTCAATCATTTTAAAGGCACAGTGTGTAAATTTCACCGCTAGAGGTCGCTTATTCAAAATAAAGGCGTAGCTTGATTTCATGAATGAGCGTGGAATCATGGGAGTTGTAGTCTTGACTTCACCTCCACAGCCGATGGAAAGAAATCTGACGGACTCAGGCAGAAATCATGTTCATGAATGAGCAAATGTATTAAAGTTTTATTACCGTTACAGTGGTACGAAACAGGACGCGCCAAGAGCCATGGCGGCGAATGCTAATAAGAGAGATCTGTGCAAAACACTGGTCTCAGAGCTTTTATTATGCTTATGCTGCAGTCGGCTGCTTCCGCTCTGTTCGTTGCGTATGTGGGGTAACGCAGCGCTGTTTTACATGGTTAAAACAATCGTACTAAATACATTTGAGTGTGTTGAAAGTTATGTTATAACGTTACTCTGTGTGTTCGCTCGGTGGCTGTTATGAGACACTTGTTGCACTTTGCAGTAATCTAGATCAATATTAGAATATCATATTAATAAAAACAGGATATCTACATGACTGTTTCTAAATGACAAGCAATGAGCCACTTGACAAAATAGTGTTGTCTCTGAGTCATGGTAAAAACGTTACTCGCGGTGAATCAAGAAAACAAGCGATTCAAACAATAAGACTAACCATGTTGCACTGTATAACAATGATTCGTTTTCTGTTCCAAACAGTTGCTCGTCTGTCTAATAAAATCCTATATTAAAGCGTCTTTGGTGTTTCCATGGTTTCTACGGAAATCAAGGGTAGCGTGGATATGACCTCATTGCAAGGACACGGTCCGTAACACTGGTTAAAATAGCAGATTTCTTTGGATTTAAACATTGTTGGAAATGTTTGGGATAATGCAAGTACACAGGTCAACAGGTCAAATATATAACAATGTTCTAGTGATTTTTAGATATTTGAAATTAAAAATCTTACATATTGTGCCTTTATGAGGATCTATTGACAGGAATGCAATATAATATACATAACTGTTTTCAGTGGTGTATAAAGACCTTACATAAATGAACTGTTATGTTTTATTATCTTAAGAATGAGCCATTTCTATCTACATACACTGTAAGGGGACCCACGGTGAAGTCCCCATTTTGCGTAGCCCTAAACGGACAAACTGCTCTACAGAGCGCTAGCTACTCCCAGCTCTCAGATGACGATGACGACATCTTTGTCCTGTGTCGGCCACCGTAGCTTCTCTATGTGCGTCAAAAGGGAGGGGTGAGCGGTTGCAATTCACAACCTCACCACCAGATGCCGCTAAAATTTACACAGTGCACCTTTAAAGCAGCAACATACAAAACAGCATATACACAAAATATGTATAATTAGTCACTCAAGTTTCAGGGTGTATAAACAACTGATAGAAATGAATAATTTTCATCATTTTGAATTCAGATGTAGCTTTTTGGGTTTATTACTCACAATATAATTATTTTGTGTTGTTTAGGCTACTTGCGTGTTGTTTCAAACTTGAATGAGTGACATGTAAGTGATAATGTTTTCCCACTTATTACACTCCTACTTGAATGATAAATAATTGCTTTGAGTTACATATTTTATTAGCTCAATTAAAAAAGCTTCTGCGAAGAAAAACGTGCTTTGAAGCAAAACGAACAAACAAGTTCAAACAAGATGACCATTTAAGGGATAATATACAGTCATACCACCTAATTATTACATGTTTTTTCATCATATCAAATAATTACAGGGACATGAAATATTGATTTTTGAGATACAACCGTTTTAAAATCTTATTCATACTCATTTATTAAATAAACATATTAATCCATTAAAGCGTACACAACAATCATCCTAGCAGGAGACGAATGCTACAATCATATTATAGTACTATTAATACTGAAGCCCTCTGATTTCATTTTTCAATATAATCGATAACTGTAACAGAGACGCAAGATTGCACCAGCTCCTTTTGTATGAAACAAGCTAGAGTGAGTCCGTAGTGTGATACACGACACACAAAAGAAGCTCTGGCTTCAGATACACGGATGAGCGGACTGTTATACAGTACAGCATTGCTATTGACAATGGTCATTATCAGGGAATAACAGACCTTGGAATGTTGCGACTGACCAATCAGAATCAAACATTTCAGAGAGCGCTGCAATAAGTCATAATAATGAAAGCCCAACTTGAAGGTACAAGCCTACCAGGTGCACTTGAAGGCAGCAAGAGATTTTAGGTCTTGACTCTTTAGTAAGTGTTCCTGCTGCTGAATAGCCTGACGTGTCACTTCACATTTGCATAAGGTTAAACTTTTCTCAATTATAGTTCCTATTGCTCTCATTGTAAACTAATGGTCTCTTTGTCACTGAAAATCACTGTCAGTGTGAACGCTCCTTAATACCTCAGCATAGATGCTATTACAAAAAACGCACGCAATAATGAAAATCCACGTTGAAAACACCATCTACTCCATGTTTCTCCATGCAATGCAATAAGCCTTGGAACTACAAGAACACATGAGTGTGTACACAGTCATGCAGGAAACCAAGGGATCACTAATGAGTGGAAGTCAAGGGCCCGCTGCACACGCTGTGGAACCAGACAGGAAAGAAGGACACGGGAGACAGCCACCGGTCTAAAAATAGACAAATCCAAAACATTGAAACACTGCATTTAAATTATGCATTGAATCCAAAATGTCAGCGCAACAATGCCTGTGGTAATGAATAGAAATTCATGGAAATTTCCTACAGCAGAGGGCATGATATCCGAGCTGTGCAGTTCAGCGGTCCCAGAGGGTCTCGTGGCAGAGGAGTCCACGGTTTTTGTCTGATCTATATTGAATTCATGTACTTCCTTTCGAGAACCATCAGCACTGAAACTAAGACTGCATTAACATCCTCACCTCCTCTGCCCAATAGTGCAGATGCTTATTCAGCAGACGTGTTAAATAAGACATAAAAGAGTAATAAGAAATGGGGAGACGAGAAAAAAGTCCTTTACCAAAATAATATTGTGGTGGTATGATAATTAAAGCAGATGTTACTGACATAATAGAATGGCAATGTAACATTTATATACTGTGGTATATGCGGTAAAACAAAGTATTCGAAGGAACACTATGGAACAAGGACAAAAACATGGTATTACCATAGTATTCATTCCCAAAATCACAAAAATACATGCATAAAAATTTTTCACAAAAAAAAAAAAAATATCACAAACATGCAAATCTAGGACAAATGAGAGTTGCATGTTTGTGATATCAAACTGTGGAAATAGTGCAGGAAGAAAGGCTCAGACCATCATTACATGAGATAGAAGGGATAATTCCCTATCATTCCTAGCTGAACATTTGAATTAGTCTTTCAACCGTTGTGAATAAAACAAGCAAACGCAGCACTTTCCCTCCCGAGATACTGAAGAACAGCAAAAATGCTGCAAGAGGAAAGTGAATGAGTGAGAATAACTGAAAATACAGAAAATGGGAGAAGGTGAGAGAAAGATACGGAGAAATGGACTGAAAAAACAGAGGCTAGCAGAATCAGTCCAGAGAAACTGAGCATGGAAAAGCCTAAAGATTAATGCTTGGAGAGGAAAGAGGCAGTGCTCTGAAACAGCCTAGATAAGATGAGAGTGAGTATGTGTGTGTTTATGTGTGTACAAAGTCCCCTGAACCAGCAGTTCTGGGACTGCAGAACCCAGTGGTCTGTGACAGCAGAGAAACGACAACACAAAACCAGAGCAGCTAAAGAAGAGCGCGAGAGAGAGAGAGAGAGAGAGAGAGATATGAAAGAGAAGACCTGGGTCAAGTGGGTGAGAAAAATGCTCCATTAGAATTCACACAACACACAAACTTACTATACTGCTGCAAAAAAAGTCTATATATTTAAAAGTTAAAAATTATTCAAATTAAGAGTGCTTGTTTACTGACTGAGGGGCCATTTACACAACACCGTATTCAACTAAAAACGGAAAAACATTTTATGCATTTTGGCCGTTCATTTAGACGACAACAGCGATTTGGGGGACTGAAAACTGACATTTTTAAAAACGGGATTCAAAGTGCAAGTTTTTGAAACGATACCATTATAGTCTCTGTGTAAATTACAAAAACGTGAATTTGTGAAAACATTGACATCATGTATACGCGTGTATTACATGTTCAGTGAAAGCCGTGAAATGTTTCTTTACAAAGTGACATCTACTACTGACCGCCTACTGGCCTGGCAGCATAATAGAGCATTTTTAGTCGTTTTCGCATTGAAAAAAAAAACAACACAAAGGAAATACCTTTTCCATTTTTAGTACATCGTTGTTGTGTAAATGTGCTGCGTCTCTAAAACACCCCTTTAAGGCACTGTTACTAGAAGCACTAATGCTAAATATTAGATATTAATATTAAAGAAGCTTAAATTTAGCACTGCCACTATAAGCTAAATCCAGAACAATAAAGCTATAAGCTAAAACTCACAACAATAAAGTAAAAGAGAATTACTGTTGGACTAAATCAAATGTTAATACTAATATTGTTTTATACATTATTATAAATAATCATTAGGGTCATTTCTATGAGAAATATGATTATGAATATATCCTTAGACCAACTAGTCGACTAAATCAACCAACTAGCTGATTATGAAAATATGTACAATCAGTACACTACCAGTCAAAAATGTGGGGTCAGGTTTTTTTTAATACTAAATTAATACTTTTATTCAGCAAGGATGCATTAAATTGATCAAAAGTGACTAATAATATTTATAATGTTATTTTAAACTTTCTATTCATCAAAAATTCAGATTCCACAAAAATATTAAGCAGCACAACAGTTTTCAACATTGACAATAATAAATGTTTCTTGAGCAGCATATTAGATGTTATATATAATATGTTATAATATAATATATATAAAAAAATATAAAAAAAAATATATATATATATATATATATATATATATATATATATATATATATATATATATATATATATATATATATATATATATATATAAAAACATATTAGAATGATTTCATGAAGGATCATGTGACACTAAAAACAGCACATGAATAAACTACATTTTAAAATGTATTACAATAGTTTTTTATTTTTTATTAATTGTCATAACATTTGACAATATGACTGTTTTCCTGCATAATTCACAAATAAATGCAGCCTTGGTGAGTATAAGCGACTTCTGTCAAAGACATTAAAAAACCTAACCCACCCCAAACTGTAGTGTATGTGTTCAAACCAAACACAAAAAGTGCTGGGAGAGTGATCACACAACACATAAAACTCGTGCAAACTCACAGACAGCATCTACACTTACAAGCGTGTCGTGCGCATTAACACACACACACTATGTAAACATATGAAGATACACACTTAAAGTACCTTCACCACTCTGAGCGGCTGATGCTGAAGACACTAAACCTGAAGAAACGCAAACAGCAAGTGTTTATCAGGTGTAACATTGACACACGTGCATGCACACACAAACAGACGCGTCAATCAGTCTTACCCAGGCTGCGGTTGCTAAGATACTGCCGCAAACTGACGTTGCCGAGCTGATTGGGTCGGATTCGCCCCACCTCCAGAGCTACTGCTGTGTCATCACCCTTCAGGTCCAGGGAACAGCAGACAGAGTGAACCTTCAAAACCAGTACCGACACCTGCAAACATATGCAATACAGGTATTATATACACATGGCTCTGGATGCATCAATCAGAGAATGTACTTACAATCTCATTATTTTCATTGAGGATAACAAAAAAGTTAACTTGGGAAAAGAGGAATAAAAGGAGAGAGGAAATTACAAGGTCTTTTGTGGGTTCGTCTATGCTCTGTGAGGCAGCGCTGACGGCATCAGGTGACTGGGCTTCATTTGCCTCCTGAGCGAGACTCACATTAGTCCCTTCTGTGGAAATCTCTTCATTTAGAGCCTCCTTAAAGCCAGACATCGATACGTCATCTATAACAAAACACACATATGCATATTATTTTATTAGAGTGAGAGAGTGTAACTGCATATAGTAAAACATAAAAATAAATGACAATTTTCCCATCACGACTGGACCTGATGTTTAGCTTGTGCTAAATGGTAAATCTGAATTAATTTCTGGTTATGAAGAAATACAGTCATATTGCTCCATCAATGGAACAAAATTGCCCAAAACCTGTATAGATAGAGTATAGATGTTACAATACTGCCCCCTTGTGATCACAAACATAATACGGCTCTGGTGTAAAGCCCGGGATACATTGCATGATTTTAGCAGTATAAGATCATTACAAATCACACTGTGCGACATGGATCTAATAAACCTGAGTACGACATGTATGTAGACTGTACGATGATGACATCTATTGACTCTTAGGCTAAGATGCAAGTTTCTATAGAAGAATAACACGTCATCAGTGTGCGCTAGAGGTAAACAAAAAGACCATGATGAATCACACTTTGGCAGTTGTAGTTTTTATGTGTGCGGAACAAAAGAAGCAGCAGCAGTTTTAGTGCCATGCTGCATTGATTTCATGTCGCATTTTTATTGGTTGGTCAGTACATGTAGGCTGTAGCAGCAGATCACTGTGCTGTGATCATGCCGAATTTCTGACACTGTCAGAAAATATCGTAGGCTATCTTTCGTCGCAAGAGTGTGACAACGGCCGTCTTTGAACCTCTCTTATTATACGACATAGGACCAACAATTAGGAGGCACGATCACAGAAATCACTACAAAGGTTTCACGATGGCAATCTTTCGTCTGGGACAGCTGAAAATCGTGCAGTGTCCCGGGCTTAAGAGACAATAATACACATCAGTAAAACATGGTGTTCTTGAGTGCATGCATGTACCTCTCTCCAGCAGGCTGTAGCTGTCACAGTCCTCTAGTGAGTAGCTGTCTATGGAGAGATCATCCAGAGATTGTAGCGAAGGGCTTTTCTTCATGTTCTTAAAGGACACGGAGAAACTTGACTGTGACTTGCCCTGCATCAAACGGCCACTGCAGAGTACATACACAAAAAGCAGGAAAAAGTGAGTACAGCGAGCACATGTCAGTACTAATATAAAACACCATTAAAAACATTAAAGTATGATACAAAAAAAAAAAAAAGTAGTAAAATAAAATAAAAAAAGAGTCAGCAAACTCTGCACACGTCCACGGTTCTAGACACAACAGCACAAGGTGACAAGGTGACAAGGTGACAGCTAGTGTGAAATAATGATCACAATACCAATACCACGGTTTTGTCCACAAACATTGACGCAGACACAGATGGGCACAGAGTCCTACAGAGGGTGTCTTACATGTTGGACATGGAATATAAGGAGGTAGACCTGCTGTGCGTGGAGGTTAAGAGGTCAGAGACCACTGATAAACTGCCTTTCCTTCAGAAGAGAGATTAAACACACACACACACACACACACACACACACCCAGAGATCACATTCAGAGCAAGAAAGCAGTTGTGTATTGGGTTTTACTCCCAAATACACACACATACTCTCATAACATTCAATTATATTATTTCTGCATCAATCACATCAACATTCAGTTATAAAACAAAGCTACAAAACTCGCAATCCCGTAATGAAGACCAGATTCAATTCTATGCAGACTGCCGAATAGTGAAAAGGTGCGTCTCAAAGGTTGATGATCTTACACATACCTCCAATCTTAACTTCATTGAGCCTATCTGATTAACCTATCAGGCACAAAGCGGGGCACCTTACATATATTGAACACTTCAGCATGGGCCCTGTCCCACTTGATGTACATACTTGCAGGAGTCCATATTTGGAGTCTGTAAAGGTTAGATCAACTCTGCACCTCAGTGTCCACTTTACTGCAGTTTAGATCTAACCCTAGTCAAACACACCTGAAAAATCCAGAGGATGAAATACACAAATCGAGTACTTGAGTAAAAGTATGGGAGTGGAATTGTGGAATTAAAATAATGTACACACAGATTATAGGTTACAGCTCCGTCTAACATCATTATGAATTATTTTGAATTGTGAAGTAGCCAGTACTAGTCAATAAGGAAGATTATGCAGACACAAAATATTACTCCAAGTAAGAAATGTTTCATTTTGATCGCTCTGACCGGATCATTTGAACCAGCGAGTTGTTGACTCCAGAACAAATGCATGAATGAATTGTTCAGTTCGATTTGTGTGTTAAAAATTGTAAAAAGTATGATATTATGCTTTGAAATGTAGTGAAGTAAAAGTTTCCCAAAATAAAAATACTCTGATAAAGTACAGATACTTAATAATACTTCATTACGGTCTTCAGGATTGCTTAAAAATTACATGCAGGTGTAAAACTCAGCAGGACAGTGGATCCGTTGCCCACCTCTAGGTTAGATAGTAACCCTCATACTGTGCATTTTAAGGGTTTAGGGCAGAGGTGTGCTGCTCCTGAAGGGATACCTTCCAGCAGAGATTAGCTCCAACTTGTTTCCAACACACCTGTCTGGAAGTTTTTAGTAATCCTGAAGAACATGATCCGCAGGGTTGGAACTGAAGTTTACAAAAAGGTATTTCTCCATGCGCAGGGTTGGCTACCCCTGTCTGTGTAGCCTACAAGACCGTATGTTGCCCCCATTTGTCATTTTAAAGAATAACAAAATGTTCACAAGCACCTGTACTTTGTGCCTTTGATGCACCCAATAATGAAGGCTGCCCTTTCGTCAACTATCCAATAGTCCACAACATTAGTGCAACATCACCAAAGTGTGTACTCCAAGGTGGACCGTAAAGGCTTACGTCAGCTTTTGGGACAGGGGCATGCAGCTCTACTTCCATTATCAATTTTGAAACCAAAAACCAAACAGGAAAGAATGGGTAGTTGTATTCTAAATACACAAACACTGCAATACCTGGACATGGATTGAGGCAGCCTGCCTCCCTGACTCTTGTCGTTCCACTCCCTAGAAGAAGTGTCTGCGATGGGATCTATTATTGCAGTTCCACCTTGTGAGGTTTCACTCTGTTGTCCTTTGGTTTCAGTTCTGCTGCCCTCTCCATTAGGAGATCCTTCTCTCAATTCCTTCTTCTCCTCAGACAGCACCCTCCCTCCAGATGCCACACTACTCCTCTCATCCATAGACGCCTTTCTCAGAGCAGGAGAAGGGGATGAGGAAGGAAGGAGAGGAGATACGTTGATGCCGTGTGTGCCTGTAAAGAGGAGCTGATCTATGTTTTGAGTTCCCTCTCCAGCAGCGGAGGGTATCTCATGTCCCTCGCCTACCTCACACCCGGCTTCAAGAGTGGTCCTGCTTTCTGAGGGGGAGACATCAGAGTCCAGGGGGCTGGTGCTTATATCCGGTTGGGGAATAGGCTTTAAGAGTAGTGCAACTTCTGCACTTTTCATGAGCACGCCCACACAGGCGCTGAAGGGTTGTGTAGGACCCTGGAGCTTGGAGCCGTACTGCTCCAGATCTTGCTGTAAAGTGCGCTGCAGAGATTTCACAGCATGTTGCAGTCTGAGCAGGAACATATACTGTCCATGGCTCACCTGAGCACTCAGGTGCTTCTGAACGTGCACTAGCACTTGCAAGTCTACTTCACTGGACGAGGACAAGGAATCAAGGGAAAGAGACGAAGAGTTGCCGCTGAATAGGCCATCCAGAGAGTGTGGTTTGTGGAGACCATTGCTTGGTGTGTTGCTTGGACATGCATCAGTGCTATAGTACTCCTTAAGAAGCTTCTTCCTCTGCAGACGATTGGCAATCTCTGCTGACTCACTGTGAGGCAACCGGCCCGTCCCTACACCTGCTCTAAGCCTCTCGTTGTGCTGTGTATATCGGGAAGGGTGGCATACCCAAAGTGTCAGAGGGAAAGAGTCCACACAAGGTGTCGGACGACCTCGCCCACTGCGTGAGCCCTCATAGTCCACCCAGAACTGAGAGAAGTGCACGGCCCACAAGTCAGTGGCTGCTGGTGTTTTGAGGGCATTGGTGGAGAGCGATGGTGGAGCGAGGCCCCGGTACACATCATGAACACGCGTATCCTGCTCATGAGCATGCCTTTGGAAGGCTGCATGCAGCACAGAGGAGGAGTTTGGGGCATGAGGAAAGGAGGAAGAGAGGGAGGTGAAGAAGGGTTGCTCCTGGAAGGCCTGCAAAAGAGCTTCCAGACTGGACCGAGTGCATCCGGTAGAGTGACGTGTGTTAGTGGCTACCATCTCAGAGGTCTGCACTGACACAGAGCGAGGCTGGCCAAGCTGAGACTTCTCCTGGTCTGCAGGGATCACCAGCTACAAACATTAAAACACAGAGTTATATATTAAAATACAAAACTGGTACAAGACATGTACAGCAAATTAGGGCATGTAGAGATCCTGATCAAACTCACCAACCTGTAATTTTCAAAACTACAATAGTGGCTAATTGATATCAAAACTACAGGGGCTTTCGCACCTAGTAGTTCTAGTAACTTAGTTATAGGAACTAGCCACCAGGGTGGTTCCCTGAGAACTAAATGTTCCCCTAGGGCCATTTTCCTGGTTGCATCCATACCACCAGTAGGAACTCTGAAGTGATGTAAGCCACTCTTGTTGTTGTAACTTCTTTTTTGACAGAGCGGTGGACATTTATTTTGCCACTGAGAGACCGACTTAGCCACAGCAGTCCCATTCTGTCTTCATTAGTTTACGATCTGTTTAACAGTCATGTCTAATATGTTACACAAAGAAAGTAGACAGTATATGAAGGTTGAGCGGTCCATCTATTATCTTTTTCCATGTTCATAGAGTTAGTTTGTGAAGTAAACATATAAGCTATAAATCTGTGCGTGAACACAGCATTTTTAAAAATGGCGCTGGTGTTTCAAGTGCTTTCGGCCAATCAGTGGCCTTTTACGTCACTGGCAGTTCCTATTGTGCTGGGTTAGACCCTACTCTGAAGTAGGAGCTAACTAACTTAGTTCCCCCAAAAGGAGTTTCTAGAACTAAAATCGTTCCCATTTCCTGTGGTGCGAACATGCTAAAAAGCGGGTACTTCCGCCATTAGTTCTAGGATCAATGAAAAGGTTCCTCCAGTACGAAAGCCCTTTAAGTTATTGGCCTCAAAGAAAGAAAACCTAGTGAACTGACTCGGACTTTAATGCCTCTAGGTAATATATAGCATCTAGAAAAGATAGTTGTGATGTTACCTTAAATTTGGGCCAAAATGAGGTACCTTAGCTACCCACAATTTGAGACAGACATGGCAAACCACATTTTTCTGGAAAAATGCAAACGTAATTTAATTTCTACCTTCAGCATGAGTCCGTCCACTCTGATATCCACATGTTCTTCAGGTTTCTGCGAGTCATTGAGTTTGTACAGCTCCATGAATTGTTCTAAGCTTTGACGAAGGTCCAGCGCAAACAGATTGAGCCAAACCAGACTGCGAGAGTCAAGCACCAGCTGTAGCGCGTTCAACTGCACGTACAGGTTGGGACAAGGGACTGCAGGGAGAGAGTTTATTCATGTCAATTCAGAGAATGCTTGAGTTGAACTGATATTAAGTAAGCATTCTGATTTTGTGAGCCCTAATGATAGATGTGGTCACTTCTGTCTTACTGGGATAGTCTTTGCCATCCGGGAAGTAGTACTCTGTGAATTCGGCATGGATGGCCGGCATCTCTTGGGGGAGATAAAGGGTTTTCTTATTGCAGGATATCATGCTTTGAGGACTGGAGCGTGGCTGGTCTGCTGTGGACACCTTCAACATATCAGAACAAAAAACTTTTAAAAGGTTTTTCACATTTTGAGCATTCAAGCCGTGTTGCATCTGGTTTGATGTCAATGATGACATCATTGGTTCTCACGTTTTGTGTTTATATCAAACATGGTGCTACATCATATTTGAATTTGACTTGAACAAATGGCGTTAAACAGCTTTTGCAGAGAAGATTCTCGTTTTTTCATATCTGACTTGGACTATAGCATGCAACTCATATGTACTCTTGTTTTTTTATGAATGAGTATGTAGATTTCAGAAAATTGTGTTGTATGGGAGTGTTTTAGGGATGGGCGATATGGACTTAAAAGTATATCACGATACTTTCTGGTACCGTATATACCCGAATATAAGACTAGGTTTGTATCCTAAAAATAGGCTGAAAAATGGGGGGTCGTCTTATATTCGCGATATAGACAAAATAACGGGGGAAAGGGAGAAAGCAGGGGGAAACAGTAGAGGGCGCCAACACTATAGGCTACGTAATAAGTGACAGTGTTATGAATTAAATAAACAGTAAAGTGCCGCCATTGAGAAGTCAAGAGATCATTTTGAGAAAAGCGCTTCAAAAGTTGGTCAAATAAACCAACACGTTTGAAACAGCTATGACACCAACTTTAAACTTATGGTCGTGAATGAGGCAGAATCATCTAATAATTGCAAAGCTGTCACAGAATGCAATGTTTGGAGGTGGCGAGCACCTTTTTTTTCCCCAAAAATAAGTCTGGAAAATTGGGTCGTCTTATATTCAGGTACATACGGTATTTACTGCGATAACGAGATCAATGGCGACATAAATTTAGTTCCCCATGTTTTTGGCTACAAGTGAGAGCTGCATGCAGTCTTGAGAGCCTCAGAAAAACAAACAATGATCTAAACATAAAAATCATCAAATAGGCTCCTATAATAAACAAATTGCATAAAAGAATAAATAAAAAAACTGTAAAAATCCAAACACCAGCCTTTTCAGAAATCCAAAAAATGTAAAAAAAATAAAATAAAAATGCAAGAAAAATTGCAGATATACATTTATTCTGTAAAAGTGCAGGTAATATTTAAATGGTGCAACTGTGCTGAAAAACATCACATAATACAAACAATAATAATTCAAAATCAGTGAGAAGTTTGAAATGAAAACATGTATTTACATTCTGTATTTATTCATATTATCATGGTGCAAACAGTGGCAAAAATAGTGCAAACAGCAAAAGTAATAATCCAAACCATAAATCCCAATCCCAGCAAATAATGATTTAATGATAGAAGTTAAGTAATTTGAACTAAAACTTGGTAATCATGTGCGAATGAAAACGTATGAATGCATACATGTCTATAAATAAATATATTTGTCATTTTAACTAAATTTAGGACTGGTGGTGGTGCTTAGGACATCATTCATTGTTTCAGTATAAAAAAATAAAAATAAAACAAAATGAACAATAATACTGATAAGATAATAATACTATGAATTCTACTACTAATAACAATATAAACTGCACTAAGGATTGATGAGCTGCTGGGTTTATGAATATTAACCATGTTATCTGCGTTCGCTCGAACTGATTTACTGAAATCAAAACGGGTTATGAGATTGCCGTTTGCGCATTTGTTTATTTCTACTTGTTCATAAAGGCTGAATAATTCCAAATGAACACTGTTATTTTACAGGAAAATACAACAAAGAATATTGTTTATATGTAGCACGTCAATTCTGCGTGGTATGTAAGACTCTCTCGCGATGTGAGAAACATGGAGAGCTCTCAGTCGGGTGCCTCGCACTATAGTTTACTGTGCATCAAATACACTGTGCATTCATTGAGATGAACTGAAATAGTGTACTTTACGGATCACTTGACAAAGAGCGAATCTCTCAAGCGCTCAGTCCAAGTGCTCAACGAGTGAAAATATATCTGTGTGTACAGGTTCCAGATTGTAGAGGTTGCTCCTCGTTTAGCGATGAACTCCTCCAAAGCTTCCGCCATAGTTGTTTTCGCTCTGCACGTGAGCTGCGAATGGGTCGCTTCATCAACTAGGCTTTATTGTTATTATCGAGGGAAGACTAATTCTTATCGTGGGGAGAATTTTTACCGGTATATCGCAAATGATAAGATATCGCCCCTCCCTAGTGTGTTTATCCACACAAACCTGATAGATGCTGAAATCTGCCATCCGTAGCACAATTGAGCTGGACATGAGTTGGGTTCTCGGTGCAGATGGAGGCGAGAAGGAAGTGCTGGAGCTGGTGGAGATCTTTCCTGTAGGAAACACACAAACTCAAAAGTCACAATCACAGTGGACCATCTGCACAAACCGCAGCCATGTGTTTGTGTGGCACCTCAAACGCACACCAGAGAGGTACCTGTCTCCAGACACCAGCAGCAGTTGGCCGTGGGGGAGAGCGGCCACAAGCCATCTGGGCCTGAGTCCAGCTCCCTAACCATTATCCCTTCACCCTGCGCCTCTAAGACAATCGACTGACGGACTGGGGACACAGAACCCATTACGCAAAAAACCTCTCAAACTAGGACAGGTGTTAGCTGCTATCAGGACACACTTAATGACCACTGCAAAACACACTCTAAGGACTAATCTAAAGCATGATTACAATATGCTCATAAACAATAGCCTTACTGCGCTAAAAACTGAACACTTTAGCTAAAGGCCCTTACACAAAGACTCTGCTACACTCTTAGAGGCCACATGGAAAACATTGACCATAACTGCAACCCATAACTGTGTTGTCGGTGTCATCTAAAAGTGCCCTACAGTCTTTGAGAAGAGCCTTTAAAATAAAGTGTCATACATTCTTGCTATATTACTAGTGTTTAGATGGGAAGATATCCAGATGTATGCATCTATGAAGAACATCTGTTAATCAAGTCACCAGTGTCCAGATCACATTTTAACCAAGAATCCCCCCAAAAAACAATAAATAAATACATGTACAATTTTTCATGACACATACACATTTCTCACCCAAATTCTCATTACCAAAAATGTGTCCAGAAGTTTAAGCATCTTAATACCCATTATTTTCCCATTGGTGATTCTCATTAACAGTATTTTTAAATGTATTATAACTGTGAAAGTTGTTATAAAATGCACTAGTAAATCTACTAATGTAAATACTATAAATGTAATGTACTGCTAAATCATGTTTAAACACAACAAAAATATTTCTTGTTGCATTACAGTAATATGAGAAAATGTGTTCAATTGTCATGAAAATAATGTCACAATGCAAAAAATATTTATGGTAAGAAAATACTTTATTTCTTTCTTTTGACTTTTGATTCAAATATGATCCAGACATAGGATAAGTTGCATGAAACTGAATCCATTTTCTGTTTTTTAGTCACAATGAGCCAATCAGGACATTCTCACCGTGCTGAGGGGAGCTCTGGGACTGGCCACTGACTACGTTTTTGAGCATATCCACATTAGACTTAAACTCCTCCAGGAGAGAACGGGCCCAGGTCTCACGAGACTTTGTGGCCTCGCTGTAATGCATCCAATGCAAACAGCCCTCACCTGGAGAGAAAGAAAGGCATTATCTAATAACTGAACCTCTTCCTGTTCAACAGGTTATTAAAAGGAAGAATCTATTTTGTTGGAGGAGTTTACCAGCTTTGTGGAAGGGGTAATAGTCCACAGTGATAGAACTGAAGGACAACTGCATTGCGCCACCATCTAATCTCTTATTAATTCCTGCAGAGGGGGAAAAAAGAGACACATTTTAGCATAACACCACCAAACTCTCATACCTTGGTGTTAACAGTATTACGCGTGGGGATATGTGTACCTCTGTCCTTGGTATTGGTGTCATCACAAATATGCAGGTCCAAGTGTGTGATTTGGAGGTGGTGTGAGGTCTCACGAACATCATAGGAGTTGAAGAGCCGTTCCATGGAAGCGTTCTGATCTGCTGTGGCTGAAGCCTGCTGTGCGCGCACCTGCTGGGCTGAGGGGGGTGCCGGTGTTACCTAAAAACAACAACAGAGTTGAAATATACCACACCTAAAGCTGAAGATAACACACTAAAGACATTCAAACAAAGACATTTGTGACATTTGATGCCTCACCCACTGCAAAATCTAGGATTAAAAGTTATAACCAGTAGGGGGGCACCAAAATATTACATGGATAATAGAAGCAAAAATAAAAAAGAGGTAGTCTGAAACAGGTGGTGTGGTTGATTGGGGAAGGGATGAGGAAGTGCCCTGAAACACACCTGTGTGCTATCGGGGGCCATGCTCTTCCTCTGTGCGGCTGATTTCTCCATGGCTTCACTGAGAGACTTGGCATACTGCACCATAGCCTTGAGCTGAGAGTCTGTCAGCACCCACAGCAGGTCATCCAGGATCAGAATCAGCTTTGATGCAACAACATTACAGTCTTTCATCTGGAAAATATATGGACATACAGTCATGACATACATAATGTGCT
This sequence comes from Paracanthobrama guichenoti, assembly GCA_018749465.1. Classification (NCBI taxonomy): domain Eukaryota; kingdom Metazoa; phylum Chordata; class Actinopteri; order Cypriniformes; family Gobionidae; genus Paracanthobrama; species Paracanthobrama guichenoti. The sequence continues at coordinate 11,096,921 of CM031946.1, forward strand.
AATTTAAATTCTTAATTTCTTCATCAGGTATATATATATATATCATATATATATATATATATATATATATATATATATATATATATATATATATATATATATATATATATATATATATATATATATATGTGTGTGTGTGTGTGTGTGTGTGTGTGTGTTTTATATTTATATTTATATATATATATATATATATATATATATAAACATACACACACACACACACACACACACACACACACATATACACATATATATATATATATATATATATATATATATATATATATATATATATATATATATATATATATATACATATATATATATATATACACACACACACACACACACACACACATACATACTATATATTATTAATATTTTAGTTTAGTTTTATTTAGTTTTATTTTTTTACAAATCAGAATCTCAAATGTCTTCTGTATTTTACTTCATAATATTTAATTTTTTCTTATAAAAACAAACAAACATAAAAATAAAAAAATTCTAGGTTGGCAAAGGATTTTTTAACTCAGATTTTCTATGTGATCTCAAACACCGCTGCATTTAATTTAATCTTGCAAGATTTGAGTTTTGTTTGTGTGTGTAGCTGAATGCTACCAAAATAAAACCCTCTAATCAGCTGCCAATACTCAGATGACTAACAGAGAAATGGATCCCGGCTGCCCGCAGAGCACAGAACTGATCCATAGAAGAACGAGTGCTACACACAGTCTCATAAATACACACGCTAGTACATAGTGATCCAAAAATCGACAGTTTGGATCTAATTCTGTGTATAACTGTATGCTACTGTTGGGTGTGTAACAAATGTGTGTGTGTATCCTTACCCTCCTCTTTAATGTGACCCTGATCTTTGATTGGTTGGTAATGAGGCGTATGGGGGCTCTGAGGACCTCATGTTCTGTGTTCTGAATGGCATCTGCTTCAATCCTGATCATCTGCCAGCTCACTTCCTTAAACGTTAGGATCTAGAATGCATCATAGAGTTAGCAAAGAAAGATGTCTCATGCCCACATAACACCAGTGAGATCTACGTTGTCACCTCTCCACGAGTTGGGTCCAGGATGCGTGAGTATCGCAGGTCACCAGTGGCCCAGCTGGTGTTGACGCTTAAGACCTGGAGCTGCGAGAGCTCGAAGGAGGCATTAAAGGCTTTGGCGCTGATGCGTATCACTATGGAGTTCACAGAGAGTGAGATACCCTCCACCACTTTCTCCGCAAAACCATATTCACTGGCAAAAAGAGAAAAAGATAACAAAATAAACCCACAAATAAACATATAATATTATAATGCAAGTTTTACACTACAACAATCCCTCACCAAAAAATAATATCTAGCCTAGATTTCAATTTATACATCCAGGTTTTTCATAACAGAGGGAACTATGAAAACAGGAAGCAGCGGAGGAGAGATACGAATAAAGGCAGAGACGATCAACTGAAACTGACCTTTGACCCGAGGCTGTTGCAATGGGTGATGGACCGTTGGGAGGGCGAGGTTCGTCACAGGTGCTCATCTCCATGACAACTTTATCCAAAGACTGAAAGAAATGATTTACAGCCTCAATAATTAAGCTGCAGAAAATGTAACTACCTTCAGAGCAGTGATTTGAAAAAAAAAAAGAAACGCACAGAAAACAAATAAATAAATACACAAACAAAATTAAATAAAAAGATTGAATATATACACATTTATACATAGAAAAAAAAAATTACTACAGTGTTATTACCAGAGTGATTGGATGAGTCTTCAGCTTGGTCCATGGGATCTAGGGCACACAAACAGGAAAAATATATTTAGTTTATGCAGCAGGGTCCTTTGTAATTAAAGTGCACGGCCTGTAATTAGGCACTGTTTGCACTGCAGAACCTTTGCTGAGATATGATGCGTGTAGTCATGTCTATGATGCTGTGTAATAATAATATTGCTGCAAGCCTCTAGATATACTGTATATAATTAGCATTAAAAATACAATTTATTAAAGCTGCAGTCCGTAACTTTTTTGGTTTTAAATTTTAATCCGTAAAAATAAATTTGAGGAAGTACATAACCAGCCAGTGTTCAAAACTATCTGCTTACCTTAGCTGAATATTCAATAGTAAGCTTGTAAAATTGTTTTTAATTCCAGTGGTACTGGTGGATTTCAGCGGGAAATTCGAGCATATCTTCGTGCCATTACGTCACATCTGTACACATAAAGGAGGAGTCCCGGCTAGTAGGCTATATTGCATGTGAGGACGTTGGAGGTGGAGATTCATAGCCTTTTCTCACGTCACTTGATAGAATTAAACTTTTGAATTTGATGGCGGATCCAGAAAGGTTCAAACTACAGTCACCAGCGACAACTGGAGATTCATCCGTAGTAAAATGCAAAAGACTTCGGACTTCGGAGTGGCTACAGAAGAAGAAAAAAAAAAAAAAAAAAAAAAAGAGACTGCAACTGCGAAAACAAGGATAAAAAAGGGCTTTTGAAAGGTAGCATGAACTCCGTGTTTTGAAGGGGAATTTTTCCAGCTTTTTTCTGCTGGACAGGTAACGTTAAGACATTTCAATGGTTCAATTATGTAACAGTAGCTCACTTATTCGCTTACTTCATACAGTTACAGAGTTTTCTTTGTTGTGCCTTAATGTAGTCACGCAATGCTGATGTTGTTAACATTAAGAGTTTGAAAACGAAGTATAATTTGCACGGTTTGATGTGATATGACAAGCGATCGTTAGATTTAATAATCGTGATTTATTGCAATGCTTTTTTTCCCTTTAGTTAGTCAGAACAAAAGCGGATGTTAGCTACTTGTTCAGATTACATTTTCTGGTGAAAATTCTTATGTTGGTCATGCTTTCAAAAAGTAGAATCTGTGATTCCGAATGACAGTATCCACACCGGCGCGGCGACTGACAGCCGCACAGTCTCCTCAAAACGCTGGATTCATCCGTGCTGTGCCGTGCCGAGGCACAACTCACGTAAAGTTGATAATTCCGCGAATAACTGCAATTGCTGATTTCGAACCGAGATGGCGACAAAGAGGAAAAACTACGGACTGCAGCTTCAATATTATTATTAATATAATGTTACATTGTTATCACTATTATTACAGTAATTATTATTAATACTAACAACAATAATAATATTACTATAATTATATTAATAAATTATTATTATTATAAAAATCAAGTTAAAATCATGTTAAATTTAAATATAAATTGTTAAAATAGATAAAAAAATGCTAGAAAATAATAAACCATTTTAAACATTACACAAATTTAATTAGAAAATATTTTAATGTACAATTATGAATTTATTTTTATTTATTATGATACTAGATTACATGCAATCTTTATTATAATCTTCACTATTATAATCAATATTTATAATATTTTTAGCATTACTTGTGTTATTATTATAGTAATATCTTGGCCAATGTTAATTTTAAAATGTTTAAAATACATATTTTTAAATGTATTAAAAGTAAAACATTTTAACTATTTTAAACAATACAACATTATCTAGTTATAGATATCATTACAAAAACATTATTAAACTTATTAAGTGTTATTAAATTGTTACCTTTTAAAGATTAACTAAGTGAGGTTTACATGACAGCAAAGATGATCTAAAACGTCAAAATAAGGGAAAACAGCATACACAATTAAATAAACAATATTGTCCGAAATGATGCATAAATGAAAAAACTCCACAAACTGTTTGATAAACGATATGGTACATAAAACATACAATGAACATTACGCAAATTTCAATGCAGTCCAATAGTGTAAATCTAGAGGGTTGAGCTCAATCAGCAGAGCCATTCCCAGCAGATCCTATGATTATAGTGTCAGAGAGACTCGTTGCGTCTCATACCCGGATGGCGGCCTTGTTGCAGAAGACTTTATTAATGGCGAGCCAGGTGGGGAGATCCAACATGTTCTGCAAAACCTCCTCATCCAGCTCCAGGTTGGTAAGCTGGCCCTCCCCTTTCAGAGTGCTCAGATTAATCTTATCTGGGGAGAGGTTCTTAGCAAACCTGCAGAAAAGAGAAAGAGAGAGAGAAAGAGGAACAGGGAGAAATGAGAGAATAAAGTCAGTAAGATGAATGAAGAGAATGGGAAACAACACACTGCAGTTTTCCATTATGTTTTAATGGCTCTTTCTCTTGACTGTAATTACAGCTTTAAAAAGCAAGCAGTCATGCTGTCACCACCCACCACTGAGCCGTGAGATTTTGAGTGTGTGTGTGTGTGTGTGTGTGTGTGTGTGTGTGTTTTCACACATTAATAAGTTCAATAATGACAGTTCACCAATTAAAGTACACAGCGCAAGGGTGATCACATACTAGATAAAGTGCTTTTCACTGATTTCAACAAAAATAAAAACCTGACTGGAAGTTATTGATCTTCAAAAGAGGGCCGCATTGACTTCAAGATTAAGATGATGTATTACAGTTAAAACGATTAATGTGAAGTGAGAATTATCAATATATTTTGTCTGACTTCATCATACACGCATGCTGTAGATGGTTAATGAGTAAAGGAGTCCGAAAAATGTATTTACGTCATTTAACACCGTAGCCTTGGGTAATCCAAAACTATTGCTGGTCATTTGTCTTACATGGGAAGCTATTAATTCATTATTCATCCATTCTATCATGGGATTACCATCCATCAATTGGACAGTAAATGATCTCATTGTTGCACTCTTTTACTGAAGATGCCAAAAAATATCTAATGGGTAAAAAAGCGGCTCCACAGACAACTGAAATTAATACAACTGCCAACAGGGGAAAGTTGGTACATTTGCATTTGGAGATCGCAGACAAGCAAAGTTTTTCCATCCATGTACAGCCGACATGCCAAGCACAATGAAATCAATAGATTTAGAGCGTTCTCTGAAGCTAAGATGGAACGTATAGCAACTTTGAGGATCTGAATCCGCAACAGTGACCAGGAGAACGTATAAATGGCGTGACCTTCTGATTCTAAGCTGATTGATTTTTCAGTTAATGTTTAAGAGTGTTCCCGCAAGAGCAATGTTCTCTGCACGGCTCTCAACGCCGAGGTTGATAACACAACTCATTTGTTATCATTTCCTTCAGCTGTTTTCGCTCGGCGGGCTAATGGCACAAACAGGCCAGGGTGTGGAAAAACCGGTCACTCAAAGCCTATGATGTGGCCAAGGTCAATGCTAGTCTGGGCAAAATGTTTTTGTTGTGTCATGAATAGCTTGAAGATGTTGGATGGCCTGTTTATTTGACCTTCAGTCCAGTTTAAAAGCACTAACACACAGAGTCGCTTAAGTCTCTCTGACACAGATTAAAGCGAAAGCTAGACTTAAAATGATGGCTCCTTTGAGAGTCACCATTAAATGTGTAATTAGGTCCCAGACTAGGTGTAATCTGTGTTTGAGCGAGCAGCCTTAGATGGCTGGTTAATCCTGTTTCACTCCAACAGAATCAAATAAAGAGCTCTATATAAAGGACTACAAGTAGATTATTAAAGCTTAATTACTGAGTGACAAAACAATAATAAACCCTTCAATAACGTCAATGCTTCTCAAACAGAGGCAACTAAACGTTTAAAAAAAACTGACCTGACCTGGAAACCTAGAAACAACTGTACTTTAGTTCATGTAAAGATAGATGATAAAGTTCACAGTGTCCATGTTTCGTAAGACTGAATAAAGATGATAGTGTCTAAAGGTCGGAAAAGGTGGCACTCATTTTCCTGAGAGTCTCTCTTTATAGTCCTGCTTAATGCAATGGAAAATATAAAATAAAATAATAAAAATTAAATAAATAAAAAGGAATGTAAACTAAAAATTAAATTAAATAATAAATTATAAACAATAAAAACAATAAAACATAATTACACCATAAAGTAAACTAAAAAGTAAAAAATTAAATTAAAATTAATTAAATAGAAGAAAAAATTAAAACAAAACTTGTCTAAAACTGTTATTATTTATTATTTTTGTAATGAAGATGAAAGTATTGAGGAGGGAAACAAACAAAAAAGGTGGAATCGTGATGAGGCAGAGAAATGTCCTTTTCTGAGTTTCCACAGGACTGTGGTGTGAATTACCGCCGCTGCGTGGGCTTGTTCATCACACCGTGTGAAACAAAAGCAAACACGAGACGAAAAGTATGAAAACATGCAAACTTTCATAGACATGCCAGTTCAAAATGAAACGTGAACAGTCTGGCCTCCGCGTTACGAAGCTGCGTTCTGGGAACGGTTAAATATTCATTCAGACACGGCCTACCTTCAGTCCCTGATATATCAGATATCGGGTCAGAACGCTGCACCACTACAGTGAAGAGATCGGACAGGCGCCAGCCATGTGACATTAGGTGGGCTCAGCTCAACTACACCTGGCTAATCTAGTAAATTAAATCTGAGGTAAATGAATCTTTATTCGGTAAACGTATTACTTATTTCAATGTTGAAAACACAAGGAGGGTCTGAAGATCAAAAACAGTGGGAAGGACAAGTCAATGGAGTATTACAAGTTCACACATTTTAACAATTGCATGTTGTATACCGCCACACTTCCTCATCCTAGATGACAAGAGGGTCATTGAAAGACTATAAAATCAACCTCCTACAAAACGAACAGTGTTATAACAGTCAGCACTCTCTGTCCCAGTGATACCAGCACTGCTGAACTGGTGTGAGGGTGGTGTTGGGTCTAAACAACACAAGACGGCACTGTCACATGGACAGACACTCATTCATACCAATCAACTATCACATAATATGCACAAAGCTCCATAGACTCCATTGAAAGATCTGCATAGTTTTTATATATTCTATCAGCACTTCATTTATGGCCTGAATTTTGCAGAACACATTCAAAGTTGCAGTCTGTAAGTTTTGCCTCTTTGTCGCCATCTCTGTTTGAAACCTACAATTGCAGTTATTTGCGGAATTATCATCTTTACGTGGCTTGCGCAATGGCACAGCTCCTCTGTGTGGATGAATTTCATGTTTTTAGGAGTTTGTGTGGCTGGCTGGCTGTCAGTCACAGCACCGATGTGGATACTGTACTTCGGAATCACAGATTCTAGGGCTTGTATGACCAAAATAAGAATGTTAACCGGAAAATGTCATCTGAACAAGTAACATGTATGCTGCTTTTGATCTGACCAACTGAGTAAAAAAAGGCATTACAATAAATTGCGCTACAAACAGTGATTAGATCTGACGATCGCGAGGCTCACATCACATCAAACCATGCAAATTATTGATATACTTTGTTCTCAAATTGTTAATGTTAACAGCATCAGCATTGCGTGACTATTCGCATTTAGTGTGCATTAGCGTTACCTATAGATTTCAATTTCCGTACGGTCTAATCTTTTGCTTTTGACTACGGGTGAATCTCCAGTTGTCACTGATGATTGTCGTTTGGACCTTTCTGGATTATAATCCGCCATCAAAATTATACATTTAATTATTCCAGCTGCTGTGAGAAAAGGCAACAAATGATCCACCACCTGCAGCATGCTCACATGCGATATTACTACTAGCCGGACTCCTCCTTTATGTATCCAGACGTGACATAATGACGCAAAAGCATGCAAAGGTACCGGTACCACTCAAATTATATTATTACAAGTTTACCGTTGTGAATCGGGCCAAGTTAAGGAGATTGTTTTGAACACTGGCTGGTTTTGTACTTGCCCAAAAATTGGTTTTGGATAAATCAAGTTAAATCAGTTACGGACTGCAGCTTTAAATATGACTAAATGCTTTAGGCAGCTAAAAACATAAACTATTATAAAACTATTAAAATACTGTTTCAACTTGATAATGGTGGATGAGGCACAATCAAAGTTACTGTAAAATAGCAATAAACTACTGATTGCCGAATTGTTTTTTTTGTTTTTTTCTCTCTGATTAGAATGTAACAATTGGTCTATTATACCAGTGGTTCTCAAACCTGTCCTGGGGACCCCTCACCACTGCACATTTTGTATGTCTCCCTCATTAGACACACCCAATTCAAGTCTTGCAGTCTCTACTAATGAGCTGATAAGTTGAATCAGGTGTGTTAGATGAGGGAGACATGTAAAATGTGCACTGTTACAATCGCTGCTACTGCTACTATTTCATAAAGGGAGTAAGCCACTCCATTCGGGTTTTACAGTAAATTCACCATACAGTAATTAAGTGTGTTTATCATGGTGGCCACTCTGTCTATACTGCCAAGGAATTAGACATCAAGCTGGAATAATGTCATCATTTGCATTTTGGCATCACTGTGGGAAATAAGCTCACAGATACAGCGTCTTCTTTGACACTGTGATAAGACACCCCACTACTGTAGGCATCATAAGTGTATTTGAAATTTGCCTGCAACCATTGTGGCCTTGATGAGGTCACTTGATACAGAATGTGGTTTTCAGAGGCGGAGCAAGTTTTTGGCCTACATGATGACAGAATACAAATGTTAAAAAATGTTCCCTTATACAAATAATGTGCACCGACTGTGCAGAATAATAAGAAGGATCTATTTGAAATTTTCATGTTTCTATTCAACTTATCAAGAGATAAATTTGCAGCATTTTGTCGACCATATCTAACTCAATAGCAGCTTGGATCCCTGCACTCACTGGATGAATTTCAAAGTGTGGGCATCTCTTGAATGAGATGCTTGAAAGAGATTATGCCCTAGTTATGGTGACTTATTAATCTAACGCTTTACGCCAAGGACACAGAAGGAGAGCTCTGAATAGCCCAAACGCAGCAGTTATTCACAGGATGACAGAAGCCCTCATAGATCCTTTGAAAATGTCACAGTGATACACACATAAACAAACAAGTGCAATGTGAGTGTATTTGGCCTCATATAGCTGTCCTCAGCACAGGGTTTTAGACAAGCCCAAGAGGTGCATGATAGGCAGGGGGAAAAAAAATCAGCATCCAATGGGAGTCGTTAGAGAACAACAGCTGAGGGACAGAACCTGAGGAAGGTTGGCATGCGATAACATTGACAGAAGCAAGGATGAACAGCACAACTGTGGTAAAAGAGAACAGATTGTTACTTTACTAAGGGCTTTCCTCCCGACAGAAGACATCATTGCTCTTTTTTATGGCCTACAAACACTGATAAACCCGAGCCATAGTCCAGAACTAAACCACTTGAAATAAAAACATAGACCTACTAGGCATATGCCCAATAAAAAACATTTTAATTAACTTCTCAGAAGGCACAACACTCACTGTAAAAAGTGATAAGTTGACTTAACTTTAAAAAAGTGAGGACCATTGACTTAAAATTATTAAGTAAATTAACTAAGAATCGTAACTACCAAAGAATCAAGGGGAAACTCCACAAGCAGCCATTTGCTGTCATTCTCAAAGTCTGTGTGGGTGTGCAGTTGAGCTCAGAGAACCTCCTTATGGATAAAAAGGTGCTTTAAGTTTCACTTCAGTTCACACTAAAGTGTTGTGAAACCTCTGCCTCAATATGTGGAACAAACCCTGCGCCCTGATTCTGTTTGGCTCCTGGAGTTACAGGAAGTAACTTTTATACTAAGAGTAACACTTATCAACATAATCGACCAAAGCTGCTAAAAAGCAACATGTTGCTTGTCAGGTATATCGCAATAAACCTGATCGATGCTAAAACAGTGACTGTAAATGACATTTTTGTAGAAGTGCTGTTGAAAATGCACCTGGGAATGCATCTGTTCATTTGTGTCAGTCAGACCGCTGCCTCTTTCCTGTGTGGGTATTGATTATTTTTACACAGCCTTCCACTTTAAAACATTTAATTCCTCCTTGTGAAGAAACATTTGAAGCGTACAACGAGTATTATGTTACTTTAATTTAATAAAGTAACCAAAATCAAGTCACACAAACATTAAGTCAAAAATCTTTATAGAGTCTTTTAGAAACCCGTATGACATTCTATCTTGCATGGAAAACAAAAGGAGAAGTTTAGCAGGATGTTCAGGCTGCTCTTTTCCATACAGTGAACGTGAATAGTGACTAGTGTTGTCACGATACCAAAATTATGACTTCAATACGATACCAGACTACAATACCTCGATACCAATACTAAATCGATACCAAAGCAAAAAAAGTAAAAAGTAATTGAATAATATGACAGAAATTACTATTCATTTTATTTATAATTTTTTTCTTTTTTCCTTCCCTGCTTTTTGACCATTCCTCCTCTTTATTTAAAAATAATAATATAATAATAACTACATGCCAGTGTGAACATCCTTACAGAGATGTTTGCAACAATCACATTATTATCAGTCATTCACTAACCTTTCACTATTCTGAACAGGACGGGATGACCAAAATCTAATTTCACGATACTAATAATAAAATATTTTTTAAATGTAATTTTATAATTACAATATAGATATTTTATTTTATTTTATCTTTGTTAAAAAATAAATTAAAAAAGCAAACAATATTAGTAAATTACAAACAACATGACAAAAACATTTTCAGCTACAGTAGGTCTATTTAACAGGAGCATTCAAAGACTAAATTAAATAATGTATAAAAAAAAAAAACTGCATAGTCTTCACTCTATGAATTAACTATACACTGACTCTCATGTTATTCAGCCAAGCATGGGGTGATTTTCTATTTTCTTTTTATGTTTGATTAAAATTAACATTAAATCACACAGAATATTAGGTCCGGCCCTTTAAGAGCTGCACGGACCCAATACACTGTAACACATCCGATTTCTCACTCTGTGTTCACTAAGACATATCCGACAGTGTTTACCTGAATACTTGACAGGACGTGCATTTTTTACATATTTTTGACCATTTAAACCCAATAATCTGCAAAACTGATGTCGCGATCACATGCTGTCTGAGTGAAAGGCCTGTGCGTGCGCTTCAGCTCAGAGTCCGGCAGCGCGAGCACATCCCGCGTTGCGCTTTATTTTCTCATGCATGCGTTTCTGTTGCTGTCTTTGTCATACTCTGCGTGTATATATTTAACTCTTCTGCTTCCAATGTTTAGTGAACGGTGAAAGCAGAGCTCTGCACACACGTCCTGACTTCTGCAATCACACATTGACGCAAATAAATACTGCTCTTATTAGGGTGCTGTCATTTTCAAGTACCGGTACTAATAAAATGTCATATCGTACCGTTTTTAATAGCAGAGTACCGTGATACTTTTCTAGTACCGGTATATCGTGCAACACTAATAGTGACTGGTCTCCATCCATTTTCATTATATGAAAAACAGCAGCTCTTTCAGGTTTGGAGCGACACTAATGCGAGTAAATAATGACATGGGTTAACTATCCCTTCAGACCAACCCTGGTCGTAAGAATAACACTGATTCGCTGATGGAAATATATTCTCAATCTGGCTTGGAGCTCATGCAGCATCTGAAAAGTTAGTTCTAAGAGGCCAAACAGCCTCATTGACCACCACATGAGTTTTTACCCTGGTTTTACGATGAATAACCATGAGCACACACTAACAGACAGTAGGACTGTGTTATCTATTTCATCTTCTACAATGGGGGCAACAGACTAGAAATACAAGCCAGGCATGTTTCATTCCACAAAAGCCTATAGCTTCAATCAGACCTCTCCAGGGCATCTTCTGATTTTCACTAAATCAGACCCTCCAAAAACATTATAAATTATGTAATATATAATATAAATAATATCTATAATTTGTTAAAAATTTATATATTTATGTTTAAAATGTGTAAAAATATTTTAAATATAAACTAATGTAAATATACTATATATTTAACAAAATAATATCATATAATATAATAGTAATTTTCATATTATGCATACCCAAAGTATCAAAAAAAGTTTGATAAGCAATAAATTTTGTCTATTACAGACAAAAAAAAATGCCGCCGCAAGATATAAACTTGATTTTGTGTAAATTAATTTGAAACAGAGTCATAAACAATAAGTCAAGGTCCACAGAGCGCGTTTTTAGGAGGCCTTGAGCACCACTATTCCTCCAGAAAATGCAGAGTTCGCAACTAACATATACCAGCTCCAAACCTATTCACCACGAATGAAGGGCATGGCCGAAAGTTACGACCCTTATGAGATGCCATCCCACACATCTTTATTTTATCACGCTGACTGGTCAACATCGTGGAATTGAGCTAATGCTTATCAAATGAGACAACATTTCACCATTTTACCAAATGCCCTCTCATGTCATTTTGAATGAATAGGTGTAGTATTGTATTTCATCTGGATTCGCTCCACTGAGGGAATAAATAATGCAGGTAGGTTGGACTCAAGAACTGACACTACAATGGCACACAATAGTGAAACCATTTGGCACAATGTGCACTCGGCCGCAAAGGCGAAACGTTGTTTCTATTGAACTTAGGCCTCATTCTAATAAATCCACCCGGACTTAATTCAAGTTTCCACAACAAACTGAACACATCAGAAATTAAGAGACATGTCTCTATCGTCCTGCGCAACTTAAGGGTCGACTGTCTAAGAGGCCATTCACACCATGGACAATAACTCTAACGATATCTATAAAGTTGTAATAATAATGTTTCTAAAAATAATGATTCTAATTCTAAAACAATATGCAAGTCCACGCCACAAGTGAGGAACGGTGTCACTCAAATTGCTTTTAGAATTATTTATTTCTATCTGGTACAATAAAATCATTGACAGCCAATCAGAATCCATCCAACTTTTAAAGAGCTTGAGTATTTTATGCAGCAAATGATACATGTGAATGAAGATGCGAGAACAGAATGTTATTGTTGATTGACATGGATGCTAATATAGTTATTGTTATAGTTATCACTCTTGGTGTGAATGGGCCTTAAAAGTCCAGCGGACAACACAACTGGAACACATTTTCAGAAAGTTTTATATATCTCCTGCACATCCTTGTTTTGTGTAAAGAGATAGTAAATTATGTTTATTTTTTGGGTGAACTATCTTAAAGGTGCTGTGTGTAAGTTTTTCACTTTACTAAAGCATAAAAATACCATAATATGCTGCAGGTTTGCCCAATAGTATTTCAATACCACAGGTTGCCAGTTGGTGGAAAACACATTGTATTGCTGCCGTGGAAGCCAGTGAACAAACTGGGTCCGAGATCACAGATTCTACCCGACTTAAAAAGCCTCTGCTTCCATCTAAAAATCTCTAATGAACGAGAGCATATAAAAACACGATAAATCAACTCATCAACTTCATCAACAGTGTAGCTTTTATTGTCAATTGCGCTCGCTCCTGTTGCGTGTCCTCAAGCTGGCAACCCGCGTGAGCGTCGAGTCTGAGGAGGAGGGGGCGGGAGAAACAGCGATCTCCAATATTTTGAATTTGGACTGCAATACCGATTTCAACCACTATTTGTCAATCCTACATACCGCACCTTTAAGTCATAATTGTCCATGTTTTTTCTGTCAATAAAATGAAAAGTCAATGGGGTTCAATGTTGCTTTGGATCCCAAAATGCCCCACAAAAGAAAGTTATACAAATTTGCAGGGCTGGGACAAAAAAAAAAACAATATTGATTTACCTAACTATTGCAATATTTTTGTTCGCTATTTTAAAATAGATTTTTTTTCATTGCAGAATCGATATTAATTCAAATTAAATTGCTTTATTTTAGCCCTTGCTTGTAGACGAGGTAGACAGAAGTTACCCGCTTTTCTTCCAACAGAGGGTGAAATATGTGTTAAGAGTGTTAAGTGACGCAATATCCCTTTCAAGCGCTGTGAGACTGAATGCACTGAAAAGACCTCGCAATACTTCATATGCTGAGAGAGATAAGACCGTAGAGCTGCACGATTAATCTATAAAAGATTGGGATCTCAATTCAAACACCCACACGACCTTATTCCAATTCGTCTGTCTATTAAACCTTTGACAAAATCATATCGCAACATTCAAATCTGTGTTGGCGCTGCCGCTGATCCAGAGAGTTATGTATGAAACAGCTTCTTTTCAACCTATCATTCTTTCTGTGATACAATAATTCAAATTATCATAGCAGTACTGGGATAAAAGTTTATAGTTCAAATATAAACACTGATGTCTACGGTAGAAATCAAAATAGTTATTTTAAAAACGGCGCTTCAAATAACGACTGTATCTATTACATCGTTTTGCCACTAGGTGGCGACAAATAACTGTTAAAAAAAATGATTCGTTATTGAATCGCTTATTCAAGAGAATGTAGTACTGTATGATGCTTCTGAAATAAAACTAAATTATGACTAATCTTATACATCATGTACAGTCTGTATAAGTGTATAATTTAATATTTCCCCATGGTCTAGTGTAAAAAAAAAAAAAAAACTATCAAATCGCAATACTTGTAGAATCTCAATTCTTAAAAAAAAATAATAATAATAAAATAATAATAATAATAATATAATAATAATAATACGCAATACATATTGTATCAGCACTCAAGTATCGCGACAGTATCAGAATCAGGAGATAGGTGTATCGTCCCAGACCTACAAATTTGGAACAACAAGAGAGTGAGTAAATGAGACACATTTTTCATTTTTGAGTGAACTATCCCTTTAAAAAAATGGGCTATTAGCACAAAAAGTCAAAATCTGTTGATATAGGCCTGGTGATGTGTTACATCACACCCAAAATTACCACAGACACTCAAGGGGATAGGTCGCCAACCCAATATTACGATTTAAAGTCACAATGAATGAAAGAGCTGTTCATCCATAATTTGATGTACTTCCAAGTGTAACAGCTTATCGAGAAAAAAAAACACAGGGTGGAGACTTGGTTCTATGCATTGGTCATTGATTGGATTTTGAGATGGGGCCATTGCTCTCAAAAATGGAGGCAGATGAAGGTGAGCTTGAAGGGGAGGGGCTTAAGTCAGGGGTATCCAATCCTGCTCCTGAAAGGCAACTGTCCTGCAGAGTTTAACATCAACCAATTAAACACTGGAACCAGCTAATCGAAGTCTTGCTAGAAACTTCCAGGCAGGTGTGTTGAGGCAAGTTGGAGCTAAACTCCACAGGACAGCGACCCTCCAGGATTGAGTTTGGACACCCCTGGTTTAAGTGGACTAAAGGATTGGAGAAGTCCTGTATACATCACCAGGGAGAAATCTGTTATTTTCGCTACAACAGTGGTTCCCAACCCTGGTCGTGGTCTCCCTAATCAAACACATGATTCAACTCATCAGCTTGGGTGTGTAAGATCAGGGAAACATCAAAAATGTGCAGTGTTGTGGCTACTCCATGACCAGGGTTGGGAAACACTGCGCTAGAAGATCTAGTCATGATGAAAAATTACAAGGTCAGAAAAATGTAAAAAACATGCATGGATGAACAGTGAATTTTCATTTCATGATGACTAAGATCTATCAACATGGGCTTTTCACATTCAAACCATTAAACCTGACATTTCTCTCTCATAATCATAAATATGTGGATAAATCATTGGGTTACATGTCATCCTGAAAGTATCTAGACTACTTGATACAAACTGACCTTTAAGTGTCAATTAAATACAACATTAGGCTGGAAATGGGGTCAGGCTGTCATGCCAATAATAAGTGAATCCACTTATTACCAAAGCTTTAACCTGTCTGAAAGGGATGAGGGGAGTCTTCCAAAGCAGAAGACATCTAGAAATAGATTTAGCCAGGTCTGTCACACTGACCCATACCACATTAAGATTAGAGCAGACAGACTCGTTTGGCTGGAGACATGACACCCAAAGCATGTTTTGACATCAACCCAGTGGAACAGCATTTTCTCTGGCAAACTGTCAAATCCCAGTTATGACCCATCAGCATGTGTCATCCAGCACAGCCACATCAGCAGGACTCATCCCAGCCAACGAGCCACGGTTCAAATTTATCAGGCATCGACATGTATGTAAAGTGTGTCAGTAAGGGATCAGCTCTGACCTGGAGAGATGTTTCAGGATCTGTTTCTTGATCAATCCAGCCATGACCGGTATCTCATCAATCACTTATCCAAGAACGGGCGGAAGATTTTGGAAGCTGTACATTTTAGGTTTCCTCCGGTCAACCGGAGTGGTTTCTTCTAAATAACGAAGTGTCGTAATGGACGAATATAAACATGACTCGTAGAGGCGTCCGTCGCTACCGCTTTACCGTCGGGTCCATGTTGAATGCGCAGTGACGCGTCGGTGGACAAGCGCGCATGCGCAGGAGCACCCCACGAAAATTAGGATCGCCCAACTCCGTTGAGCCAACAGGAATCCGCCTTGAAGTTTACGTCATATCATAGTTATATTCTTATTTCATTTATTTTGGTATTAAGGACGTCATTTGTCTATTTGAAAACCCAAATCTTTAGAATCTACTGTTAACTTCCTTATCCTTTTTTAGTTTTATTTTCACAAACAAAGGTTTCTTAAGAAAATTCTGACTATATATATTTAAAGATTTCTTATATGAAGTACAATATTTAATCAAATCATTAAGAATGACTGATAATAGAAAATGTCTTTTTGAAGAAATATGATGAGATCTTTCATGTAACATGATTTTCTCTTGTTTTTTGTTGTTTTTTTCTCTCGTTCTTTCCTTTTTGTCCTATGACTGTGCAAAAGTATTGTACTTGTTTAATATGTACATTGTTGGAAATGTTATATATTTCTAAGAGATGCGTGTTTGCGCTACTGTAATTTGTTTTGGCATTGCGCTCATGTAAGGACATTTTGAAAAGATTTGACTAGATTTAAAATTGATTGGTTTTACTAATATCCCCTCAAATAGAAGGAAAGAATACTATATTATAAATGTAATTTAATTTTTGGCTAAATGTCATATACATAAATGTAAGTAGCCTAGGCTACAGTAAAACCCAACCTTTGTTTTTGGTTCTTGAAATTCAAATATACCGTATATACCCGAATATAAGACGACCCTGAATATAAGACGACCCCCCACCCCCACCCCACACACCACACACACACACACATTTTCCAGACTTATTTTTTGGGGAAAAGGTGCTTGCCACCTCCAAACATTGCATTCTGTGACAGCTTTGCAATTAGTAGATGATTCTGCCTCATTCACGACCATAAGTTTAAAGTTGGTGTCATAGCTGTTTCGAACGTGTTGGTTTATTTGACCAACTTTTGAAGCGCTTGTCTCAAAATGATCTCTTGACTTCTCAATGGCGGCACTTTACTGTTTATTTAATTCATAACACTGTCACTTATTACGTAGCCTATAGTGTTGGCGCCCTCTACTGTTTCCCCCTGCTTTCTCCCTTTCCCCCCGTGATTTTGTCTATATCGCGAATATAAGACGACCCCCCATTTTTCAGCCTATTTTTAGGACACAAACCTAGTCTTATATTCGGGTATATACGGTATATCAAGACATTCACAATTTTCATTCACATAATAAGAAAGCAATTAAAACGTTTCTTTATGTGATTCCTTTAATATATTTACATGATGTTTAGCATAACCCCCACCCCTGTACATCGGCTTTGTTTGTTTGAAGTTTAGCCTAATAAAAAATATATATTTATATTATATTGGTAAATAAGGTCAAAGAGATTTCTTTTAAACTTATTCATACTGTGTGTGTGTGTGTGTGTGTGTATTGCTAATTAGTAAAGATAAACAGCATGATAAACCTTGTCCTGAATATTGATACATTATTGGATATGTTTCATACTCATAAATAGGCTAGTCGTATAAAAAAACCTGTGACCTGTTTTATTTTTTATGTTCTATTTTTCTAAAAATGGAATAAACACTGATCAAACTACGACCCTTATAATTAATCTATTTATTATTGATTGGAAAAGCCATACATCTAAACAGAAATGGGCAAATAGTAAATCTAACATCAGCCACTATGACAGGAAAACGTCACCCCAAAAAATAATTGAATACTTTCTACATATTTTTATTGATCAATACATATTTTATGCTCTGGAAAAAAAACAAAAAAACATATAGACTAGTACCAAACTTGTACCCAAACGGACGGGCTTACCGACCCGTTTGTAGTCTCTAATTGGTTCATTTCGTTTAATACATGCTAAATTGTGCACCTTAAAGGGATAGTTCACCCAAAAATCTCCCCATGGTTTAATCACCCTCAAGCCATCCTAGGTGTATATGACATTCTTCTTTCAGACGAACACAATCTGAGTTATATTAAAAAATGTCCTGGCTAATCCAAACATTATAATGGCAGTAAATGGCAGCCCAAAATTTGAAGCCCAAAAAAGTGCACCCATCCATTATAAAAGTAATCCACACAGTACTGGGGGGTTAATAAAGGCCTTCGATCCGTTTGTGTAAGAAAAATATCCATATTTAAAACTTTATAAAGTAAAATATCTAGCTTCCTCATGAGTGCCTTCTGTATTCAACTTCCATATGCACTTCAGAAGGCCTTTATTAACGCCCCAGAGCCGTGTGGAGTACATTTATAATGGATGGATGCACTTTTTCAGGCTTCAAATTTTGGGCTGCCATTCACTGCCATGATAATGCTTGGATAAGCCAGGACATTTTTAATATAACTCAGATTGTATTGAAGAATGTCATATACACCTAGCTTGAGGGTGAGTAAATCATGGTTTCATTTTTGGGTGAACTATCCCTTTAATTACTTAACATAATAACTAGTGTGACCAATAGAGGGCGACAAAAGAACACAGATTAACGGTGATCACACTTGTGCATGTAACATCTCTTTACATAAAACTACACACATTTTATTAGTATAGTGCAGACCAGGCCAGCAAAATGCCCCCAAATGCTTGACCTGGCAGATTAATGCATTAGAGGAAGACCTTGTAGTAAAAGAATACATGATTTAGAAAGCAGAAAAAATCGAATTATAGCATATTAATCATCACGTTTTGCATTGCTTTGCATTACAAAGTCATATGAGATACTGAGATACATCGTATAGACAGCTCAGTGTTAGTCCAATATAACCTCAGTGATAAGCTTCTCTAAAACTCTTGTTCATCAATATACATTACATTCACTTGGTTCCTACAGTGTCCAATAGACAGAAGTGAATCTGTCTGTCCTATTATGTGGCTGATGACAATGGCAGTCTCTAGTCGCTTCCAGTTTAATGACCAAAGTTTAAAACAAACAGTGTGAATTAAGATCTCTCAGCTCCAGCCACCTCGTTTCATGCTGTCAAAAAGCTCCTTTACTTTGTGCATGTCCTCTTTCAGCCTAGCAGGGGCGTCTGTCTGTTCCAGTTTCTGAGAAACCTGTAGAAACCGAGTATTAAAAAGAAAAAGTTATGGTATTGTAATCCACAATTGTGACCACCCAAGTGTCAAATGATTTCTACATACAGTATCAAGTCTCCTTTCAAAACTTTTTTTGAACATCCTGAACTAAAACAGGATGTGAAAGTGTTGTCACATTTCATTAAAGTGGCAAAATGGGTTTCCTTTATAGATTTTCTGTGGCTTCAAAATGCTTGAAAATTCGGTGAAACTGTCCTGTGAAACTGCCACGAATGCACGAAAGAGTAAATGGCCGATGATAACACAGGATTCATACCTCACTGAAGTAGCGGGCCATGTATTTGTAGAGTTCTCGCAGAGCTGCAGATTCATTGAACTCATTTTGATGTTTCTGATGAAGAAAGGAAATTAACATATTTAACCATATTTTCATCAAGATGCTTCATTAAATATCTAGGTAGTATTTGACAAACTGTACCCTTGACTCATCTTGAAGAAACATTTTCAACTCTTGGCTGCTGATAGCAGGTTGGTCCTTCACTAACTTGTAGTACGACTTCACTTCCTGTTTGTACTGAGGGATATCTTTGGCATAGAGTAGCTTATTGGTTGGAGAATACTGTAGGAGAATAAGAGAGTCATTAATCTCTGTGATATTCACAGTTTCCCATGTGAGGTTTCAGTGGTTACCTTATCTAGGTGCTGGTCGGCTAGTGAGAAGGAGTCCATGAAAGCCTGAGCGATGACGGACAGACAGCCATCCAGGTGAGGCGTCTTTTCCATGTCACTGAACACAAAGTCCGGGTTCTTCAGGATATTGACCCAGAAACGAAGCGGAAGGCTGATAGCATATAACATATACAAGTTATTAAATAATTTGAGGCATTTGATAGTCAGCGATTAATGCAGCTATTGGTGGAGCTATGCAAAGTGTACTTCAATGGAGGTGTGTTATCCAGCACCTGTTTGTTTTCCAGATGTGGAGAACATCTGGATCTGAGATTTTTTTTCTCTCTGCTTGTGCATCCAGGAAGTCGAAAAAGTACTTGACAGCCAATGGGGCCCTGTTGTTGGGTAATCCCCAGATACTCTTGAAAAGGGTCTCCACAAAAGAATGGACTGCCACCTGGTGGACACATCGAGAACATGTTTCATTTATATATCACACAAACACACACACATTTGGTTTTCATGTTTTATGGGGACATTCCATAGACATAATGTTTTTTATACTGTACAAACTGTATATTCTATCATAACACTACCCACAAACCTGCCCAACACAGAAAACGTTCTGTATTTTGACATTTTCAAAAAACATAATTTAATATGATTTATGAGCAGTTTTCGACCAAAAATATGGTATTTCTGGTATTGCCAGACTATCTGTCTGTCTATCCATCTGTGTGCAGGTACAGTTGTGGTCAGAATTATGGGCACCCCTGGTAACTATGATCAAAGATAAATAAATCTCATTGTTTATCCTTTTGATCTTTCATTCATAAACTTTGCACAAATCGAACCTTTCATTGAAGGTCAGGGGTAAATCACATTATGAAATAAATGCTTTTCTCCGAAACAAATTGGTCATAATTATTAGCACCCTTATTAAATACTTTTTGCAATCTCCATTTGGAGAACACCTGACAAGAAACCACGGCCAATTATAAGATTTCTAGCAGAAGCCATCAGGTTTTGATTTTTATCTGTTGGTATTTGCTTGAATCCATGATACCATGTATCTGAACGAGATGTCCAGGACCTCCACCAAAAAAAAAATAGGCCTACAACATTAAAGATCCAGAGGTATATTTAACCGTGCATGGGGTAGGCCTACTTTTTATCTCTGTTTGCACCAAACCCATCTGGTGGGTGTGCTGCCAAAAAGCTCTTTTTTAGTTTCATCTGACCATAGAATCCGGTCCCTTTTGACTGAATATTAATTCATTAACTGAATATGTTGAAGTTTTTTTGGATGAGCAAGAGGATTGTTCTTGAAACCCTTGCAAAACAATACGTAGCTTCTTCATTAGGGCGACAGGGCACTGCTTTACCAAAGTGCGAAAGGGAGAGATTCTTCAGTCAATGTCAACCACAGAGTTACGATAACTTTCACTATTCTAGACTGTTCTGCCGCTAGGTGGCTAACAGTAACTGTAAAGTGACTATTGTAGGGTAACCAAAAGCCTATTAGTCTGTGCTTTTTGTTTTTATTTATTTATTTATTAGTTTAGTGAATTTAACTTGATTTTGCATGATTTTGTTTTTAGATTGTAATGTTACAATGTTAGAATGTAATGTGATTTACCCCTTTTTCGCACATAATAGGCCTATTATATAGCATACACGTTACATTCACTATGTTTGTTTTCATAGCCTTCAATATGGGCAATATTGGGCAGGATGTGAAATATATATATTTTTTATTAAGAAAAATGTAGAAAATATTTAGAGATTATACCGTGCATCGCCGTTCAGCCCCAAAATACAGAGATATGATTTTGTTTTGTTTTTTAGCACCAGCCGTCACTGGTGCTGATGTAGGGGTTTTTGATTTTTTTTTTGACCCCAAGACTCAACTAATCTCTGCAATTCCCATCTGTGATCCTCGGAGAGTCTTTGGCCACTCAAACTATCCTCCTAACCGTGTATTAGGACAATATAGACACACATCCTCTTCCAGGCAGGTTTGTAACATCTTTAGTTGATTGGAACTTCTTCTTAATTATTGCTCTGATGGTGGAAACGGGGATTTTCAATGCTTTAGCTATTTTCTCACATGCCACTTTCTATTTTGTCATTTTTTGCTGCACATCAGAACTATATTCTTTGGTTTTGGAATTTGGCTTTTGTGTTTCCTCATATTTATACTCTTGTGAAACAAGAATTCATGGCTAGACATTTTCATGTTCCTAGTCACCCTGGTGTGCTAAAACATGTAAATATCAATAATTGTGGTCAAAGTGTTTGGGAGAAAAACTTTTATTTCATAATGTGAGTTTTCCCCCACTAAAAATGATTTTCCTTCAATGGAAGGTTCGATTTTTACTAATTTTTTGAATGAAAGATCAAAAGGATAAACCATGCAGATTTATTTTTACAGCCATCTTTGATCATATTTCCCAGGGGTGCCAATCATTCAGACCACAACTGTACGTCTATCTGTATCTATATCTCTGTCTGTTCGTTCGCCCATCTGTCTATACATCTATCTATACAATATACAATAAAATGCTTCTATGCATCAGTGATTCTCACCTTGGTGGAGAGCAGCTTGGTGAGGTACATCTCTTTGAATTTTACTGCTTTTTTCTCTGGATGTTTGCTCAGGTCTGTGTCGATATCTGGATCAACCTAGACCAACCAAAATGTCCAGGTTACTAGGTTTATTTGTTGAAATTGTCTATGCATACAACAATGTTTTCTTATGTGTACCGACAGTGTTTGTAAAATAAATGTTTAAGCTATTATGTCTTTTATTATAAGAAGAGGCAAAATGCTTGGTGTCTCTTTGAACAATATAAACTGCACTGAGATTCTTATAGGTTCAGATTCACTTAAAAGCACTTCCTTTCATTTGAACAGGAAGACAATGGCAATACCGAAAGTATCACACGCCAATGCTCGCTTTACCGCAGTGTAACTATATATATCATCAACTCTTGACAATCACCCGTACATAGAAACACAACACAGTCATTACTTCACATATTATTAGGTGTGTCAGTGCATAGAGAAGGACACAGCAAAACAGACATATGCAGAAGTATGAATAGCTACTCACCATATGGAAGTACTTGATAGAGAAGTTCTCATCATCTGTGCAACAAAACACCATCACAATGAGTAAATAAGCAATGTCAAGCTGGTATTGTCCCAACATTTATGTATCATCTGCTTTAGACACCTAGAAGGATTTGTTAAATTATTGAATCTTTGGTGTGGTCACAGTGGGTTTGAGTGAAAACTAGAAATGTCTACACCCAAACCGGCACAATGCAAATGTGTTCATACATACAAATCAAAATGTTGGACCTTGATTTATATTAAAAAAACATTATTACATCGTATGATGATGAACAGATCATTGATATATGTTCAAACTGAATTGTCATTGATTCATTTATATTCATATTTGAATGTAGAGCAATTACTGATCTGTTAAGCATATGAAATGTTTATCAGAGACTTAATGAAAGTTATTATAAAGCACTATCAGAAATAACATTCTGTCAATAAAAGAGACTACACTGACAGATGAAGGACGTGGTATAAAAACACTGAGACACTGATACCACCACTTCCTGTACACAAGGCCATATTTAATCCTTATGCCTCACTGTGACGAGACTCACAGATATAAATGTTGCCTGAGCAGTTTTAGCTCATAGTTCTAGGTCAGATCTCTTTTGAAGGGACAGTTCTCCCCAAAATGGTAATATTCTTATTATTTACTCATCCTCGGGTTATTCCAAACCCAAAACAAAAACAAATGTTTATAGACTATTGACACTGCTCTCTTCCGTATGGTGCACCAAAAGCACCATAAACCACCATAAAAGTAGTCTGTATGACTCATGCACTATATTCATAAGCCTTCTGATGACATATGAAAGATTATGTGAGGAACACATTGAAATTCATGTCACTATTCAGGCTCTGAAAATCTTTCTTTGATAGCTGTGTTCACCATTCCCTTTCATTGTATGGTCAAAATTAAGTTTGGATATTCAGATAAAATTCTTCTTTTGTTTTACAAGGAAGCAAGAAAGTCCTGCGGGTTTTGAAAGAGATGGAGGTAAGTAAATGATGGCAGAATTGTCATTTGTCAACTGATCTTCTCCCAGCTGATATATTAGTTAATGAAGAAAATATTGTTTCGTGAACGCGTAATCTACATTATATGTGGCAAAACTGAATATTTTTGTAGAGTGGGGTGGGGTGTTTGCAAAGCTACTGTGGTAAGCTGAATAGTGGTTTTTAGTGAACTTATAATATGAGTTGTAAACCAGGCACGTACAGATTACACAGTAATGCAAACAGCCTAAACGTACTTATTGTGAGGAACAATACATTGTACATTGCTTCAGTTGCGATGGGGAATGATTCAAACGGATGTGACTCACCCTTTACACTGGTCTGAGACCTCAGAGGAGCTTGCACTCTTGTTGTGATCACTTTAATGCATGTTCCATCCCCAACCTGAAAGGAAATACATATTTAAAAGCACATAAACACTGAAAATCTCAGAAAAACTACTGTGCCACTGTAGTCTATGTACAGTATGTATTATGGGTTTACACAACAGTAGCTTAATCTGGGTTTATTTGGCCTTGTGATACAAGCTTTGCAAGTGAAAGGTCAATCTCAAACACCTAGAATAAAGCCAACAGCCACTCTTGAGAACATAAAAATACTGTGTAAAACGATTTCATCTTTAAATTGTTCTACAGAGAAATTCTTTATCTGTCTATATTTTTACATTTTCCGAAGAACGTTTCTATGTAGCTGCTGGGGTTTTTTGTGTGGTTGAGAGGGCATTGCTAGGGGTTGCTTGGGTGTTCAGTGTGGTTACTTAAAGGTGCAGTGTGTAGTATTTATGAGGATCTATAGCTTGTTTGCAATCACGTGGTTCTGATGATGCGCGAAATTCAGATGGAGGGCAGGAAGTGAAAAACAGAATGGACGAGAAGGAGGAAAGTCCGTAATGTGCTGGTTTAGAAAGCTATAAACAGAAAATCACAATGTACGTTGGACGTGATCCTTATGTTATGAAGGTGAGCGATTTTTCTACTGAATTTGGAGACGTGCCTGCTATCTAGACGGTTGATATAGAGAATGTGAAGCAGTGTTGAGTTCTGGTCTGGTTTGCTTATATCGCGCTGCCTTTCTGCTAGTGAGTTTAGGTTCTTTTGATTTTCTGTCGACTCATAATTGTGAAAAATTTCACCATTGTAGGTCATTTATGTTGCATCGAGAATTGCCATAGGAACTCACATCATCATTCAGGTGGAAACCTGGACAATGTAACACACTTTTCCGCTTTTCTATGTGTAAAAACAAAGGTTGAGGATGTGACAGTAACACCTGATAGCAAATCTTGTAATAATGTCACTGATTAAACGTATTAAAAAGTTGTTCTAGGATTTAGTTAGTTGAAACAATAAAAACTCTTTGTGGTTTCTCGGTTACAATAAACCACACAAAACATAGGCATTAATTTAGTTTGTGTTAGTGATTCCTATGTAGAAAATCGCTTCCTGCCCTCCATCTGCATTTCGCGCCTCAGCAGTGAAGTCACGTGCAAACAACCTATTGACATAAATGCAATATAATATACATAACTATGTTTTCAGTGGTGTGCAAATGTAACCCCTCCTGTTCGAACCGCCCCGCTCCAAATGGGACTCATCTGGGATTTCTTCAGGAGTTTGAAACAGCTTGCCAAAGCGAACATTCCAGAAAATTTAGAAAATCTATTGGTTCATGGCGACTACGTGATAGGAAGTTGTGCGCTGAGGCTCCACCTTCTTTGACGTGGAAATCTTCAGTTTAATTTCTTCAGTCCAACAGGTTGACATGGTTTTTCCATGCTTAATAATGTAAAGCTGCTAGCTTTAAAGCAATGCTGTATAAAGATCTATATAAATAAATTGACTGGAGTGCCGAATTGCAGAGCTCTTACATCCCTATGATCTGATGCTTTCTGAACTGCTGTTTTCACACTGCTGCCATTGTTGCTGAGTGTTTAATTTGATGTTGAGAGAAAAGCAAGCAGCACATATCTACATGTCGCTCCCAACAGTGGGTGACGTCAGGATGTTGGCTTCTTTTTACCCCTAAGCGAAGAACGAAAAATAACTTATTTATGATATTCTGGTCTCTAGATATGTCTCAGATCCCATCTTCAATGTAGGTATATGGGATTTATTCGGTTGCTTGATTGCTTAGAATATAGTACACTTCTCAAAAATGATGTTTACACTATTTTGTTCTCATGCACTCACATGATAATGTTTTAGAGTGTTCAACATGGTAACATGCCCTCGAATCTCTGAGGTCTCATCGACTTCCTGTAGCATGAAAAACTTTCCTTCCTTCTCATATTCTGTGAGTGCACAACAAAAAAAAGAGACATCAAACAGGAATTAGTTCTGCAGATAGTGTGACTGGCAACTGAAACAACAGTTTGTTAACAACACAAATAGGCTCCATCAGCTTTAAACCTAAGGAAGTTTCATGAAATATTATGATAATCAACACTGAAATAGTAATAAACAGGGAGCCTACTAACCGATTTCTATATCCCTGAACTGCTGTGTGTAGGGGAAACCAAACTTGCGCTGGAAAGTCTGTAAAATTTTCTCCTTGACCTGCTGTACTGTGTCACAGGACAGTGTGTTGACCTCTAAGGGTTCACTGACTTCTCCTCCAGTCCCCACAGCAAACACCACCTTCAGTTTCTACAGGGGGGGAAAACATGAACAAAACGATTTAATGGCTAAAGAAGAACTACCCATTATAAATGTGCACATAAATATTCTTCTTTTAATGATAATGAATAGAGAAGGAAACAATTTAGAGAAAAAAATAGATTTTTCACAATATGTTAAAGCAAGAATGAATGTATATTAGTAATTTCACGAATGTGGTTGTATCAAGGAAGGCGTAGTCAAAATGAATAATCAAAGAGAACACACAGGAGAATTAGCGAAACAACCATTTAGCACAAACACTGACGACACAGAACAAAGAACAGAATGAACTGAGGGCTTATATAGACACAGAGAGATTGTTAATGTGTAAACCAGCACAGGAAACAGGCAATCAGCCAGCCATATATATATATATTTATTTATTTATAAAAAAATTTTTAAAGCACTGAGTCAGTTTAAAGTAAGAAAGAAAAAATGCTGTATCAACCAAAAAGAAATTACTTAGAATGGCAGGACCTTTTTAGGACCTATTGAAAAATGCACTGTTCCATAAGATTCCCGGCTACGATGACTTCTTTAAAGACTTAATAAAGGGGCAGACTACAATTTCAGAATATGAGTTGGATCATTTTCTGACACAAATATTTACCTTTGGAGAAATGCCAGTTACTTGCTTGGCAATACAGGTACAATCCGGTTTTTTGAGAGGAAGGCTTGTGCAAAAGCTTTTGCACAAGGCAAAATGCAGAAGCACAATGGCCTCACAAGTCTAACCATGAAACGCTGCTAGTGATTTTTGGTGGAAGATGGCCTGGTCACATGATTCTGTCCACATACTGTCATTAATCTTTCCTCTTTTTTTTGCTTATTCAGATGTTTATGAGCAGCTGGACAACAACCATCCAACCCCAGTCAATATGAAAATCACAGGTCAGGAAAGAATCAGGAACAGAAAATGTCAGGAACCAAATAAATGCTGTAATTAAAATCTCTATGGCCTGCAATAAACAATATTAATACAAAGTGTAAGAAGTATGCATGTAGAAAAGCAACACAACAGTCTGAAAATGATGCCCGAAGCACTTGAGCAAGAAATGTTATGCAACGAAGAGGAGTTACAGGAAGATACAGGATGTCTTGGTGACGGTAACAAAAAAAAGCAGAAGTTTATGAGCAAACTTAAGAGGTTTAAAATGTACACCGCTAGCAAGAAACTTGATTGACAAAATATCTGAAATAAATCAATTCCATCTTGGTGAGATAAAGAGACTTTTGAAAGATAGTGTATATAATATATCATTTGGTGTTTCTTTTTAATTCATTAAAAAGGGGAACTACTAAAAACGTGTTTGTGGCTATTTTTGACGGTATTTTTGAAGTTAGTACTTTTCATAACTGTTTAATTTTGCAAACAGTTCCTCATTTGCACAAAAATACAGTAAAAGAAGAAAATACTGACTAGGGCCTCAAAGTCCTGTGCTTGGCAGAGAAGCCAGTCCTCGCTAAGGGTGTACAGAGCTTTCTCCGTCACTGAATCCACCGGCCCTTTAGAGATCTGCTGAGTCAAAGCTGACACCAACAGGAAGAGAGACTGTCCTACTGATTCCTATGAAGGAAACACACACATTTTGTGCATAAACATGAGAGTACACATGAGTAGTGTAAGAGAATATGCGCTTTATAAATCCACGATAAACTGGATGCATGGACAGACCCTGAGAAAGCCGTACAGACAGATGGACATCCAGTTGGTAAGAAGCTTCTCCACTATGGACTCTGTGCGGCGCAGGAGAAGTTTTGGATTTGCATTACTGGACTGGTCCATCAGACTCTGCAGAAGGTCCTCCATTATCTCTGTGAGATAAAGCAGGTCTCCATGGAGGGCCAGAGTCAACAGAGACGCCACTGTACATCTGAGAGAGAGAGAGATATAAAGAGAGGAAGAAAAGTTTCAAGAGAGCAACAATACATTTGTGTTTTATTTTCTTCATTTCTTCATTATCATTAAAACATTTTATATCATGTATCATTTGATCATTTATGTTATTGTTTTTATATTTTCCTCACTCTTGTGATGCTTGTTTAATCGTATGATTGTGGGTTTAATGGAACATTTGTCCTCATGAATAAGAGATAAGATGTAATGTCTCCATTTCAAGGTTTCTTTTGTGAAGCTATTTGATATAACACTTGGTGGATTTGTGCTGGTCCAACAAAGTCTATGCATTGAAACACATGCAACTAAGATTATTCAATAAACCCTGCTAATTTTTTTTTTTTTTTATCATCATAACTTCATCTCCTGCTTTTGCCTGGCTTCCTCTGTCAGCCTCTGAGGCTGAGAAAAGATTTTTAGATAATTCAAGTTTGAGTAGCCGCCAAAATACAGTGTTACTGGTTTTGAATATGAGACAAAACTCTATCTTGATAAGAGGATGGTACACACTTGGACACTTCTAAGTTCCATCATGGAGGCAAAAGTGCTATTCTTATAATGCTACAAAACATTATCTCTGTTTACACCTCTAAGCAATGGAAACCAAATCAGTTCATAAAGGCACGTGACCAAGTTTATCAAGTCATATTCAAACTTGAGAAGTGAGAAGTGTCAACATATCTTCGACTTACTTGTCTTTTATGCTGAAGTTTTTCTGTTCCTCTAATGCATGCACAAAACAACTGAGGAACTGCTTATCTCTGATCAGCGCAGCAAAAGCCTGACATTTTTCATCAACAGTTGTCTGCTCAGATTCCTCACCACAAAAAAATGATGTAATAGTTAGAACATCTATTTTTACAGTGTATATACTGCTAAAGATACAGCAGCATCTTACCTGCCCAATGTCTTTAATCATGACTGCTGCCAGAGGACCAGCCTAGAGAAATAAGACAATATATATTAAA
Source organism: Paracanthobrama guichenoti (assembly GCA_018749465.1). Lineage (NCBI taxonomy): Eukaryota > Metazoa > Chordata > Actinopteri > Cypriniformes > Gobionidae > Paracanthobrama > Paracanthobrama guichenoti. Next base: position 11,126,481 of record CM031946.1, read on the forward strand.
CAAACAAGCACATATGGTAAATCTATAAAAGTAGGCCTAAATATGAATCAAAAAGTGATAAAGCTCATAAACCTCAGGAAAGAAGATTTTTGATGCAAAGTGCTTGTAATCCAGAAACGGTATGGCTCCAACATTATCAATCAAGTCGGATTTTTCTGTTTGCAAGTCAACAAAGCCTGTCAAAAACAAACATAAATGCATGATGTAATCCCACACAACTAGACATCATGACAACAATATGAGCATTGAAATGTTTAACATTTTATGTTTTCAGAAAAACATACTGTATAATTGGTGTTTGCCAGCAAGTGTGCCACTTTTTTGCCAAGGTGTTGCTATGCTATTTTGTTCTCTTGAACACATGGTATGGAAACAGTTTATTCGCAATTTTTATGATTTAATCCTAAATGTTTTATCTAATTCATATTTGTTTCCATAGCAGGACGAGTTATGTACCAAAGTTTAATACTGTATTTTGGATTTTGTATGAGCAATAGTAACAGTGACACTTGCCTTTGCAAACACCACACACCAAAGACCAGCATTTCAAAAATGACCGACCTTGTCGTATATCCCTTCTGATGTTGCTTTCCAGCATTTCCAGTTGTTTGTTCATTCTCTCATTCATTTGTCTCTGGCTCTTACGGTGAACAATGGTTCCAACTAGACAGATGAGCAAAACCACATTTTTAATTCCTGCAGGATTACTGTTCAAATATGTGACATAAATCTGAAATCACTTACCAACAGCACCTAGAATTACGAGCAGAATCAACGCGACAAGGATGTATAAGTACCATATACCATTTTGAGTCTCAAGCTTTTTATAAAACCACCCAACATTTATCTGAAAATTAAAGTAAAATAAAACAAAAATGTATACGCAAGGGTCAATAATTAATAACAAGAAATTTTGCATAAATACATATTTATTTAATATTTAGACTTACATTGAGTGAGTCCACTGCTGTGACGGCTCCTGATTCTCCTTTAATCTTACAGATAATAGCATTGGACTCAATCTTCTCCAAAACACACTGATCTCCCTGTAGACCCGTCACGTTCACCTCACTCATACTCAAATTCAATTCATCTGCCTTTTTCTGAGAAACAGAGAGTGCAGGATGGTGTGGAGGTTGTTAAATTCACATGCTGATGTGCAAAAACAATGACTGCACACAATTATAATATTTTCTGAGAGGTTTTAAGACCAAAAAGACTAAAAAAAGGCATGCATGCCAAAACATGCAGACCGTACAATGATCTTGAACTCACTATAATACTAAGCTCACCTTAATGTTGACCTGTAGGTTATTGGCCACCTGTAAGGTGGTGAAAACAGTGAATTCTGGATCAGGCAGGTAAGACAAATTCCCCACACAATCCACAGTGGAGTTCCCAACTTTCATAAACAAGCTAAACTGACCACTGCCATCATGACGGGGGGAATGAAACCACACATCCTGAGCAAAGAGAGACAATGAATGAACACATCTGAATGCGACACATGAATACATCTAATGCATGGACAAATAAAGTTAAGTATATATAGTATATAAGCTCTGTTTCAGCAATAAAACACAAGAAATTGCATGAGCTGACACAGACAAACTGATAATTATTTTCATGTTATGGGTGGCAACTGACAAGAAATATTAAAAATAAAATATTAAGTTCTAAAATTCAAAAATATTTAGTCTATATATATATATATATATAGATATATATATTAGTGCTGGGCAATCAAATAATTGCATCCAAATTAAAAGTTCATGTTTACATAATATATGTGTGTGTACTGTGTATGATTATTATGAATGCATGTATATAGTTAAGAAATATTTCTGTATATACTGTATATATATTTATATAATTTATCTTATATATAAATATTTTATATATAAATATAACATATTTTTCTTAAATATATACATGCATGTGTGTGTGTATTTATATATTGTATACAAAATAATTATACACAACACACACACACATATATTATGTAAACATGAACTTTTATTTTGGATGCGATTAATCAATTGCCAATCACTAATATATATATATATATATATATATATATATATATATATACAAATCAGGCATAACATTATGACCTAATATTGCCTCATATTGTGTTGGTCTCCCTTTTGCTGCCAAAACAGCCCTGACCAGTCGAGGCATGTGCTCCACTAGACCCCTGAAGGTGTGCTGTGGTATCTGGCACTAAGATGTTAGCAGCAGATTCTTTAAGTTCTGTAAGTTGCGAGGTGGGGCCTCCATGGATTGGACATGTTTGTTCAGCACATCCCACAGATGCTCGATTGGACTGAGATCTGGGGAATTTGGAGGCCAAGTCCATTCCTGAACCATTTTTGCTTTGTTGCAGGGCACATTATCCTGCTGAAAGAGCCACAGCCACCAGGGAATACCGTTTTCATGAAAGGGTGTACATGGTCTGCAACAATGCTTAGGTAGGTGGTATCTGTCCAAGTAACATCCACATGGATGGCAGGATCCAAGGTTTCCCTGCTGAACATTGCCCAAAGCATCACACTGCCTCCACCGGCTTGCCTTCTTCCCATAGTGCATCCTGGTGCCATGTGTTCCCCAGGTAAGCGAAGCACATGCACCCGGCCATCCACGTGATGTAAAAGAAAACGTGATTCATCAGACCAGGCCACCATCTTCCATTGCTCCGTGGTCCAGTTCTGATGCTCACATGCCCACTGTTGGTGCTTTCGGCAGTGGACAGGGGTCAGAATGGGCACCCTGACTGGTCTGCGGCTATGCAGCCCCATACACAACAAACTGCGATGCACTGTGTATTCTGACACCTTTCTATCAGAACCAGCATTAACTTCTTGAGCAATTTGAGCTACAGAGCAAGCTACTGTAGCCTTCGCCCTTTGCCAGCCTTCGCTTCCCACATGCATCAATGAGCCTTGGCCACTCATGACCCTGTAAGTTCACCACTGTTACCGGGAACACCCCACGAGAGTTTTGGAGATGCTCTGATCCAATAGTCTAGCCATCACAATTTGGCCCTTGTCAGACTTGTTCAAATCCTTACACTTGCCCATTTTTCCTGCTTCTAACACATCAACTTTGAGGACAAAATGTTCACTTGCTGCCTAATATACCCTACCCACTAACAGGTGCCGTAATGAAGAGATAATCAGTGTTATTCACTTCACCTGTCATAATGCTATGCCTGATCGGTATATATATATACTTCTATTCAGCATAGCTGCAAAAGTGGCCAAACACTAAAAAAAGGGAAACATTCGGACTCACTGAAGTTATAAATAGCTGAGCTCTGTGTATCAGATAAAGTGCTGTGAGTTACTGCAGGAGTACTAAACACACGTCTTACCCCTGAGCTTCTGCTGTATTGTGTTTGAAGCTCTTTATTAGAGGGGCGGACAATAACTGATTCCACAGTTTCCATATTGCTTCCCTGAACATGAATCTTCCTTCCGCCACTGAATGAAGATATAAAAAAAATATATTCAAATATTTATTATAGAGATATTAACCATTTCAGCCAGTAATACAAAATATTAAGAATGGCCTTGCTGTCAGCAAGCAGGTTGCTCTTTCTAAACCTCTAACAGTTTAAAAAAGACTAGTCTAGGGTCACATGTGAGTCAGTAAACTGCAGTTCTCAGAATTCTAACAGTTCTAACAGTATCTCAGCAGATTATTACTTTGCAAACCTTAATTTTCCATATAAACAGAATTCTTGCATATTTCATGATTAAAATGCCATTAGATTACCATGGGCATGATTTTTTTTTTAAATCTCAAGGCACTGATGGGATATAGAAGCTGATCTGCCAGTGGTCTGAGATGCTCTTACCTCCTCCAGGAGACTGTGGGCTGTATTCCTGTACAGCTGGGCTGGGAACTGTAAGTGATGGTGATGTTACCATGACAACGGTCATCAAAATTAACGACACAAACTTTCACTGTTCCTTTAGTTCCACTGGGAGGAATGTGGAACCTTAAAGTGTCACTGGAGCGATCAAACACTGGAGCTCTGAAGAGAAACATTCATGCCCAGATATACAGTATCATTTATCTCAATCTACACACATTCTGCGAAATACTAAAACACAAAGACACAGAGTCTCACTCTTTAGAAATACAGTCCAGTTCCCCTTGAAAATGGATTTTAGTGACAGATTCCAGGTTCCTTCCTCTTAGTAAAACGTTGTTTCTGCCATGGAAAGAAACTTTGTTGGGCTCCAGAGAGAGAATCTCTGGCTCCTACAGGACACAAAGGGTTGCACATAGAAAAAGGAAAATAAAAAAATCCATATCCACTCAATATGACCACAGCCGTTTTAATGATCAACAGAGGTTAAAAGTAACTTTTATGATAAAAAATATATAATTAGATACTAATAAAATATAAATGTTTACATAATTTAAAAAGCATGATGATTGTGATCAATTGTTTTCTGCTGATATGATGTACAAGAAAACAAGTAAAACAAAAACCTCTAACTCATTTGAAATAGGAACATACTGAAAAAACAACATCCCTATTCTGTGATGTTGAGTACATAATCAGTAACACTTACTCTGTAGTCCATGTCAGAGAATAGATCTTTACATGCAGCCTAAAAAGTAAAGAAAGAAAGACAATAGTGAGAATTTACTTTGAGTTTTCTTTAGACAATTCAAAGATATTTCAACTATCAATCAATAATGAATTAATATAATCTTGAATCTTTATAAAGATTACACTATTTCCCAATACACATTTACAGTAATGAAGCATTGAATTGAATACATTATGTCTCACCTGTATGTGTAACTGCTGTGTAGGTCCATGTGTCCAATCACAACGCTGAGAGGAAGAGGACCACTGACACCCTGATGAGATACACTGCACACACCTTAATAAATGCAAATATGTGTTGATATCTGTTACCATTTCTAAACTATGACATTTTTCACACTGCATTTCATTTTCTCACTGTGTATAAGAAGCATTTGGTGAATTGTCTGTGATACTGGAGCAGTTCCTCAGCGTCAGCGTCTCTGTGATCTTCTGATCCTCAATAGTAACTGTAGCAGAGACTTTTAAACCTGAACAGATTATTAACAAATGCTTATGATTATAAAAATATATTCTGACTACATAAATGTGCTGTATAATAATAGCACACAACTTAACAGAAAGAAAACCAACCTTTTGTAGACAGCAGCTCACCAGGAAATCTACAGAAGCAGTTTGGGAAAACTGCAGTCAGATCAGACCCGTCACACAGATTCACACTTCCTGTGGTGAAGGAACATGAGAAGGTGGGACTTCCTGTGCTCTCCAGACTCAAGACGAGATGTAACGTAATCTATGTCGGAGAGGGCAATGGTTGGTAAAAGCAGTCTTATAAATAAGTTCTAAATGATAATAAGTAAATACATTAACAATGTCTACCTTTCTAGAAGATTTCTCTGTCATCTGAAAAGAAAGCAGCTGCGTCTGAAGAGAGTCTTTTGGGATGGACACCCATGAAGTATTTGAGCATTCATCTTGAGTAGAACATCTAGATAAAAACAGCATCAACCAATATATGACATACAGATCTGTTTGCACACTCATCATGTCCATATGATAAGGAGTTAACACACTGTTCTACATTGAGACATTAGGCATGTGATGATGCAGTCAAGAGCTCATGTGTGATGTGTGAAAAGTCACATGTGATAAAGGCAAGCTGACCTCTGTGCATTCACACACCAGCCGCAGAAAGGATCCAGAGCAGCTCTGCAGTCTTTCAGAGAGCTGTATTTAGCACACTGAGCCACAGAAACTCTTCTTAACTACATGAACAACGTGAGCAGAAAGAGACAAGACGATTCAGTGTAACACACAAATAGAGTATCTGACATACTGACAATGGTTTGTTAATTGCACAGTTCTAAACCTCACCTCTTTCCTCAGAGCAATGTAGATATATTTGAAATCTACTGGATCAAAGTGCATTCTGGGAAGCAATGCTCGTTCATCATCAGATTTGTACAGCACTATTGGACAGCCTGGTGTGAATTTCTCATCCAAAACCAGCTAGTAAAACAAACAGAGACACAAATCATAAATTGGGATTGTAGTGTTTCAAATGCAGAGGTAAACAACAGATTAAATGGAGGCCAGGAATTTAGAAATAAAAACTTATAGAGAGGTGAAGGATACCTCTATCAGTTGACCATCACTGGTTCCTATGAACAGCAGAACCCGGGATCCACTTCTAACTGCTGCCACTGATGACATTGAGCTGGACTTGAACACCACAGAGAGCGGCTGAAGTTTACTACCACTCTGCAACACAACAATAAAATTATGACTTTAGTGAATAGTGAAATTAGGTTTTGTCATGCAAATCACTCAAATCAATAAAACTACTTGTAAAAAAGCATGTATATTGAGCACATGAATGCTGATTTTCCAACCTCAGAATCACATGTTTCACCAGAAGCACAGAAACCCTTCACTCTGCCTTTAACTGTACTGATGTCGTACAGAGCCAGCGCGGTGTTCTCCGGATCCTGCTGGTCCTGCGCACTGAACACACCTGCCCAAATAACGGCGCTCACTGAGGGAATAACGGTGGAGGCGACGAGCACTGGACGAGCTTTATCACTGCAGCACTGTATCGTTGAAGCCTGAAGGGATTTGAAGATCTCCATCTTTTTTCTTTTAGAGCTGTCCATCCACAGGACGTGCACTTTCCTCTCCGAGTCAGTCTTTGCGTTGAGAAATAAGTACAGCTCTGAGGGAGAAACTCTCTGGAATCCGTCAACAAACTCCACATCTCTAGCATTGCTCTGAATGGAGGAGGTTGATCCGTCCTCTATGATATTGAAAATCCCACCAAATTGAGACGGTAAAGTGTTCCACAAGTTAATAACAGGATGCGGAGGTTTTCCATCATCATCCTTTTTCCCAACCAAAAGGTACCTACTGGTACCTGTACCTGCTATGAGCGCAACAGATTTCTCATTCTGTCTCGGTCCTACCGATATACCACTTTCATAGTAAATACTCTTTGTAATGTCACTGAGGTCAAGAACTTCACAGTATCCACCTCCAAAGGTCCCACAGGTTATCAGGGTGTCGTTGTAGTCAAAAGGCACCAGAATGTTGACTGTATTTTGATCATTAGTGATGTCCTTCCTCTTCTCCTCAGAAAGATCGAGTCTCATCTGATGAAGTCGATGGTCAGTAAGAACGAACAACTTACTTTTACCAACTACAAAGTCCTTGATGTCTCCATCAAAGTTCACCACATCACCGCAAATGCAATGTTTCAAAAGAAGGTCTACAAGTATTCCAAGTAAGTATCCTCTCATCTTGCATATCTGAGCGAGCAGTTTAAGTTTAGAGACTTTACCACAGCGCTCAACTGCGCTCAGATGCGTCCACGGGTGGAGTGGATGGAAGTGAAAGCAGCTGCTCTGAAGATGCCATGTACTTCCGCGCAACACACCAGCAAATCTGTAGCCCTGATTGCGACATTTACATTTTTTGTAAGTTATACCATTTCATGATTAAACACTTTTCATGATCCTACACAAAATACGAGACAGGAACATACTCTGTATTAAATGAATTTGATTGACAGCAGACTTTATATTTAACATTATTAATTTTGCGACGTTCTGCAATCCGTTGGTTACTGCTGCACCCTTGTGGTGTGAAACAGCTTCATATTTAGAATAGATTTATTGCCACACTAAAAAAATGCTGGGTTAAAAACAACCCAGGTTGGGTTGAAAATGGACAAACCCAGCGATTGTGTTGTTTTAACACAGCGTTTGGATTAAATGTTTGGGCAGTTTTATTTAACCCAACTATTGTTTAAAAATTACTATATGGCTGACTTAAAATTAGCCCAAAATAGGTTGGAAATTAAATCATACACATAATTACTAGAGACAACAATAATAATCAAAAGGTGAGTTTTTATCAATTGTTATAATACAGAAGGGACTGAGACACAGGGATGCAGGTAACGGATGTTTATTGAACAGCAGTGCAGGTGAATGGAGGTTAACGAGTGCTCCACTAGGGATAATGCTAGGGATAATTCACATAATGCTAACGAGACCGGACGATGACTGTGTGGGTGAGTGTGTCTTTATAGCTGCTGGCGACTGCTGTGCTGATGGGGCGCAGGTGTGTGTGGTCAGTATTCGGGTGAAGGAGTGCGCTGTGACTCGGTGATGGTGGAGTCTGGCGTGTCTGTAACAATAAGCAATTTAACAATATTAATGAATGTTAAACATACTTTGGGTTCATTTTAAGGAAGCAATGCAGTAATTTTTAAACAATAGTTGAGTTGAATAAAACTACCCAGCAGGTTGGGCAAACATTTAACCCAACCACTGGGTTTGTCCATTATCAAACCACCTTGGGTTGTTTTTAACCCAGCATTGTTTAGTTTTTTTAGAGTGCACTTATAAATGAAATCGAGAGATTTGATGAGCTTTGGTAAAACTTTTATTCTATCTATATTGTCACAACTGGTTAAATTTCCTTGAAGTGAAGTTTAAAAGATTTTGAAAAATCATTATAATCTTAAGTGAACTAGTATCATAATTTACTTATAAATAGATGTTATAGACGTTGGTGCTTCATAGTTTACAAATAGATAGTCACTTATCGCCATCAACAGGTGTAATTCAACTGCAGTCTGCAGATGCAGAAAGAGCCACTGAAAATCCCCACCAATAGCCTACTACACATACTTACTGATCAAAACACATCATATATATATATATATATATATATATATATATATATATATATATATATATATATATATATATATATATATATATATATATATATATATATATATATATATATATAGGTGCTGGTCATATAATTAGAATATCATCAAAAAGTTGATTTATTTCACTAATTCCATTCAAAGAGTGAAACTTGTATATTATATTCATTCATTACACACAGACTGATATATTTCAAATGTTTATTTCTTTTAATTTTGATGATTATAACTGATAACAAAGGAAAATCCCAAATTCAGTATCTCAGAAAATTATAATATTACTTAAGACCAATACAAAGAAAGGATTTTTAGAAATCTCTGCCAACTGAAAAGTATGAGCATGTATAGCACTAGCACTCAATACTAGTCGGGGCTCCTTTTGCCTGAATTACTGCAGCAATGCGGCGTGGCATGGAGTCGATCAGTCTGTGGCACTGCTCAGGTGTTATGAGAGCCAAGGTTGCTCTGATAGTGGCCTTCAGCTCTTCTGCATTGTTGGGTCTGGCATGTCGCATCTTTCTCTTCACAATTTTCTATGGGCTTAAGGTCAGGAGAGTTTGCTTGCCAATTAAGAACAGGGATACCATGGTCCTTAAACCAGGTACTGGTTGCTTTGGCACTGTGTGCAGGTGCCGAGTCCTGTTGGAAAATGAAATCTGCATCTCCATAAAGTTGGTCAGCAGCAGGAAGCATGAAGTGCTCTAAAACTTCCTGGTATACGGCTGCATTGACCTTGGACCTCAGAGAACACAGTGGACCAACACCAGCAGATGACATGGCACCCCAAACCATCACTGACTGTGGAAACTTTACACTGGACCTCAAGCACCGTGGATTGTGTGCCTCTCCTCTCTTCCTCCAGACTCTGGGAGCCTGATTTACTTTCATCAGAGAACATAACCTTGGAGAACTCAGCAGCAGTCCAGTCCTTTTTGTCTTTAGCCCAGGCGAGACGCTTCTGACGCTGTCTGTTGTTCAAGAGTGGCTTGACTCAAGGAATGCGACAGCTGAAACCCATGTCTTGCATACGTCTGTGTGTAGTGGTTCTTGAAGCACTGACTCCAGCTGCAGTCCACTCTTTGTGAATCTCCCCCACATTTTTGAATGGGTTTTGTTTCACAATCCTCTCCAGTGTGCAGTTATCCCTATTGCTTTTTTCACCACATCCTTTCCTTCCCTTTGCCTCTCTATTATGTGCTTGGACACAGAGCTCCGTGAACAGCCAGCCTCTTTTGCGTCTTGCCCTCCTTGTTTATGATGTCATATTAATTACCAGGACCGTCGCCTGAACATATAGAATGGAGGTGTATTTCATGATAGCGCTATGCTATACTGTTTGAGCATTTTAAAGTTTTGAGGCACTGATAAAGTATAGCACACAGGCGGTTTTGGTGTATGTCTATGTTGCATTTTCTCAGCTGAGCTAAGCTGATATTTGCACACTTTTGTATATGCGTTACTGAATGAAAATGTATGAAATATAATGGCACTACTATGAAATATTACCATTATATTCACAGCAGCCACTGGTAAGCATTCAATGTTTGATAAATGTGGCATCTTCATAGTAAACAACATGGACATGTGATCATGACACATATCGAACAGTTCAGATCTGTTTAGAAGACCTTTTAGTGTCCTTAAGATATTTCATGTATATTATGTTAGACATATATAGACATAAAGTATGTTATATGATATTATATTTTATAGTGACAACGCTGTGTGTGTGCTCTGAAATGTGTGCTGGTGGCTTGCAGAACTAAAAGCATGTTAGTGTGAGTTCATGTGTGCTCGTTCATTTAAATCAGACCAGACTCTTTTTAATGGGTTTATATGTTTATTAATAAGTATGAGTTGTAAGGCAGTATACTGATAACATAAATCAGATTAATAACAAACATTTTGTGGGTGTTCAATGAAAAAGATACAATGAAAGCGTTCTCCTACAAAATAGCTGAACTGCAGTACTAAATAGCAGACCAGTCCTCTGCAGGAACTTTGAATTGATTGTTTTGTGGATAATAAATGAGTATATAGCGCCACCTGCTGCTCAGTCTCAGGATTGCTCTCACAGAGGTTGTTGAATAGTTAAAGCATATGCCAAAACATAATTGCATTATTTAAAGCTGAACAATATAGAAGAATAAAAAAAAAAAAAAGACGAGCAAACTGCTCAAAAAGGTCTCTAGTCTTAGGAATAGCAAATAATGATGGGGTTCTTTTGAGAATTTCTTTTTCTGTGAGTGTTTTCATTGCTCTTTCATACTTAGCCAGGTGTGTTCTGTGGACTGAGGCAGAACAAATCCTTTGTATTTCCCATCCCGAGAACATAATTCCCAATCGTGATCTGAGAGGAAAGTGAAAGCAATGTCTTTTCATCTCATAAAGTTGAGTAAGATTTACATTAAACTTAACACAGCAGTGTTTGCAGCAATTATCAAGTTAAATTATGAGCTTCCATGTGTATAGATTTAGCAAAGAATTGAAAATATCAGAAACAGACGTACAGTTATTGAGTCCACTGCTGTGACGGCTCCTGATTCTCCTTTAATCTTACAGATGACGGCATTGGACCCAGAAATCTCCAACAAACACTGATACTGCTGATCTCTCAGATAACCCATCACGTTCACCTCACTCATTCTCAAATTCAATGCATCTGCCTTTTTCTGAGAAACAGAGATCCACAAGATTCATTTGTGTTCATTCAAACTCTAAAGAGTAGATCTTGCTCAGTTTTTAGTCATTCTTTACCTGAATGTTCACCAGTAGATTGTTGGCCACCTGTAAGGTGGTGAATGCAGTGAATTCTGGATCAGGCAGGTAAGACAAATCCCAACAATCCACAGTGGAGTTCCCAACTTTCAATGACACACTTAACTGACCACTGCCATCATGACGGGGGGAATGAAACCACACGTCCTGGAGAAGAGAGACAATGAAGATATGACTCGAATATGACTTTAATTAAATGTTCTTTTTCCTTGATCCTTTGACATAAGAGTTTTTATATGTCAAGTTTCTGATATTCAGATAAAGTGCTGTGAGTTACTGCAGGAGTACTAAACACACGTCTTACCCCTGAGCTTCTGCTGTATTGTGTTTGAAGCTCTTTATTAGAGGGGCGGACAATAACTGATTCCACAGTTTCCATATTGCTTCCCTGAACATGAATCTTCCTTCCGCCACTGAATGAAGATATATTAAAACCAATTCCAGTTAATAATACATAAGAAACAATATTAAAGTACAGTATTATCATTTTATTTCCACCCACTAACTTTCCTGCATGTAACTTTCACATACACAAACAGGAAGCTGTCAGGAAGCAGGTTGCTCTTACTAAACTAAAGACTAGTCTAGGTCACACGTGAGTCAGTAAACTGCAGCTCTCAGAACTAAGACAAAAATACAGGAAATGCCCCGACCCTCGCTTCTGCTTTAATTTCTTGCTGTCTTGTATAGGAGTGTTTTTTTCATCTGTTCTAACAGTTACTCTGCAGATCATTACATTGCAAATTGCTTATTTTCCCACATCAACAGCATTCTTGCAACTTAAATGGGCTGTATGACATTAGATTAACTAAAAATTAGTGCAGTGTTCATCTCAAGGCACTGATGGGATATAGAAGCTGATCTGCCAGTGGTCTGAGATGCTCTTACCTCCTCCAGGAGACTGTGGGCTGTATTCCTGTACAGCTGGGCTGGGAACTGTAAGTGATGATGCGGTCATCATGAGTAATAACACACACTTTCACTGTTCCTTTAGTTCCACTGGGAGGAATGTGGAACCTTAAAGTGTCACTGGAGCGATCAAACACTGGAGCTCTGAAGAGAAACATTCATGCCCAGATATACAGTATCATTTATCTCAATCTACACACATTCTGCGAAATACTAAAACACAAAAACACAGAGTCTCACTCTTTAGAAATACAGTCCAGTTCCCCTTGAAAATGGATTTTAGTGACAGATTCCAGGTTCCTTCCTCTTAGTAAAACGTTGTTTCTGCCATGCAAAGAAACTTTGTTGGGCTCCAGAGAGAGAATCTCTGGCTCCTACAGGACACAAAGGGTTGCACATAGAAAAAGGAAAATAAAAATCCATATCCACTCAATATAACCACAGCCGTTTTAATGATCAACAGAGGTTAAAAGTAACTTTTATGATAAAAATATATAATTAGATACTAATAAAATATAAATGTTTACATAATATAAAAAGCATGATGATTGTGATCAATTGTTTTCTGCTGATATGATGTACAAGAAAACAAGTAAAACAAAACCTCTAACTCATTTGAAATAGGAACATACTGAAAAAACAACATCCCTATTCTGTGATGTTGAGTACATAATCAGTAACACTTACTCTGTAGTCCATGTCAGAGAATAGATCTTTACATGCAGCCTAAAAAGTAGATAAAGAGAGTATTTATTTTTGAATTTTCTTTAGACAATGCAATGATATTTCAGCTATCAACAATTAATTAATATCATCTTGAATCTTTATAAAAGTTACGGTAAGGCTTTAGATTACAGCCCGGAAAGTACTGCGTAAGTAAAGTGAATTTACAGCGTAACTTTCGGTAATTATAGTGTACCTATAAAGTATGTACATGTAGGTATAAGGGAACAATATGTAATATTAGGGGAAGAAAGGGGTAACTATCAGGAAAATTAACAAATAATTTATACTGAAAGTATTTTTTAATTAAGTGGTAATTATCCATGAAGTTACAGGGTAAGTACAAATCTGCAGGCTGTAAATTAAAGTGGTGTTTGTTCCCCTCTTGTTTCATGTAGTTACAGGGTAAGTGTGAATCTACGGGCTGTAAATTAAAGTGGTGTTTGTTCCCCTCTTGTTTCATGTAGTTACAGGGTAAGTATGAATCTACGGGCTGTAAATTAAAGTGGTGTTTGTTCCCCTCTTGTTTCATGTAGTTACAGGGTAAGTGTGAATCTGCGGGCTGTAAATTAAAGTGGTGTTTGTTCCCCTCTTGTTTCATGTAGTTACAGGGTAAGTACGAATCTACGGGCTGTAAATTAAAGTGGTGTTTGTTCCCCTCTTGTTTCATGTAGTTACAGGGTAAGTACGAATCTGCAGGCTGTAAATTAAAGTAGTGCCCGTTCCCCTCTTGTTTCATGTAGTTGTATGCAGTAAATTAAAGTGGTGTTTGTTCCCCTCTTGTTTCATGAAGTTACAGTGTATCTACGGGCTGAATATGCAGGCTGTAAATTAAAGTGGTGTTTGTTCCCCTCTTGTTTCATGAAGTTACAGGGTAAGTATGAATCTACGGGCTGTAAATTAAAGTGGTGTTTGTTCCCCTCTTGTTTCATGTAGTTACAGGGTAAGTGTGTATCTGCGGGCTGTAAATTAAAGTGGTGTTTGTTCCCCTCTTGTTTCATGTAGTTACAGGGTAAGTGTGTATCTGCGGGCTGTAAATTAAAGTGGTGTTTGTTCCCCTCTTGTTTCATGTAGTTACAGGGTAAGTACGAATCTACAGGCTGTAAATTAAAGTGGTGTTTTTTCCCCTCTTGTTTCGTGTAGTTACAGGGTAAGTGCGAATCTACGGGCTGTAAATTAAAGTGGCTCTTGTTTCCCTCTTGTTTCATGTAGTTACAGGGTAAGTGTGAATCTATGGGTTGTAAATTAAAGTGGTGTTTGTTCCCCTCTTGTTTCGTGTAGTTACAGGGTAAGTGCGAATCTACGGGCTGTAAATTAAAGTGGCTCTTGTTTCCCTCTTGTTTCATGTAGTTACAGGGTAAGTGTGAATCTATGGGTTGTAAATTAAAGTGGCTCTTGTTTCCTTCTTGTTTCATGTAATTACAGGGTAAGTGTGAATCTATGGGCTGTAAATTAAAGTGGCTCTTGTTCCCCTCTTGTTTCATGTAGTTACAGGGTAAGTACAAATATGCAGACTATAAATTAAAGTGCCGATTGTTCCCCTCTTATTTCATGTAGTTACAGGGTAAGTATGAATCTACGGGTTGTAAATAAAAGTGGTGTTTGTTCCCCTCTTGTTTCATGTTTCAACACTAATGGCTTATGATATGGAATCGTTCACAGGCATACGTACAAGCCAAAAGTTCCTTATCTATTTGTTCATAGTTGGCTTCTGCACCAGTCAATGCTCTCGAAGTGTAAGCTACCAGCTGCGAGCTCTCACCATGTTGCTGCAAAAGTACAGCACCTAGGCCATATTGTGAGGCATCTGCTGAGATGCATGTGCTCTTGAGCGGGTCATAATATCTGAGCACTGGCTCCTCTGTAATGATGCACTTCAGATTTTGAAAGCACGTCTCCTGCTTGTGAACCCACATCCACTTTTGTTCGAGAAGACATCTGAGTGCAGAAGAATGCGTTGACAGCTGGGGAATAAATCTGGCCAGGTAAGTGACCATTCCAAGGAATCTTTTCATCCTCTTTATTTTGAGGCCGTTAGATTTTGACTATTTCTGAAGTTTTTTGGGGTCTGGCCTGACTCCTTCCTGATACAAAACGGTTAAAACCCCATACAATTATATCGTCCATCACAGTCCTGTTAGATACTCAAAGATCTTGTGGCTTGTTTTGTGGTACACTTCTGGTGCCGACAGAATGCCATACAGGAGACGCAGAAAATGATATCGGCCTTCTGGGGTATTGAAGGTACACAGTTTTGAACTTGCCTCATGCCTTCAAAACCCGGACGACGTATCCAGCTTACTGAACAACTTCGCTCCAGCAAACTGAGACATGATCTCTTCTCTGGTTGGCAGTTTGAAGTGTTTGTGTTTTATGGCCCTATTGAGGTCTCTCGGGTCAAGACATATTCTCAAAGCACCATTTTTCTTCAGCACAATGACGAGTGAACTCACCCAGTCTGTTGGTTCATCAGTTTTCTTGTGAGCTAGTTCCTCTTTGAGTTGAACCTTTCTGCATGCATGTACCACCGGAGTCACCGTATCATCAATGCTTATTTTGTGCTCCCCAGGCAAGCATCTCAGTCCTTCAAACACATCTTTGTACTCCTCCATGAATGAAGTTTCCTCTGTTTCAACACTACAAACATCACTACAAACACTCTTCTCACCAGGTCAAGTTTTTCACATGTACTCAGTCCTAGAATTTGTTGGACGCTCTTTTCCACAATCAGCATTTGTGTCTTTAACAGCTGTCCTGTGTTTCAGAGTCACCAGGAAGCTTCCTTTGACAGGGACATCCTCACCTGTGTATCCTGTTACTTTCATCTCTGTAGAATGTATTTTGTTTTTGCCTCTGAGAGTTTTGTAGTCCTCCATAGACAACAGGTTAACTTGTGCACCTGTATCTAATTTGAATGGAATTATTGTCTCGTTTACAGTCAGTGGAACAATCCATTCAGCTTTGCCTGCCATGTTTGTTTGAACAGAATCAACAAACAATTCCTCTGGCTGTTCTTCAATTGCATGTACTTTTTTCTTTGCAACACTTTGCAAAATGATTATTCTTCCCACAGCTATTGCAGGCTTTTCCATAAACAGGACAAGATCGTGGCATGTGTGTCCCTCCACATCTGCCGCATTTACTTTTTGGAGTTTTCACCCGCTGGTGTCTTTGTTTTGTTGACTGTTTTGTGTGCTGCTCTTCTCTTTTTACAGCATGCACTGACTGCAGCATTATCTCTATGCAGTTCCTTGGCTTGTGCACGTGTTATTTCAGCAGCTCTACATATATTGACAGCTTTCTCTAATGTCAGCTGTCTAATGTCTAATGAGCTGGTTCACATAGCAGTCTTTCCCTGAGACCATTATCGGGAATCCTACAGACAATTCTGTCTCTCACTAGTAAATCTCCAAAGTCACAAGTCTTGCTCAGTGTGTGCAGTTCAGCAAGGCATTGGTCAAAAGTCATTCCTTGTTTCTGATCAGCAGAGAAAATCTTTTATCTGTCAAACGTGACATTCTTGCTTGGGACAAAGTATTCTTCAAACTTTGTCATAAGAACAATCAGTGTTAAATTTGCCTCGTCAAGTTGAAAGCTATTATATATGTCCAGTGCATCCTCACCTATGACATGCAGAAAGATCGATGCTTTTAACTTATCCTCTCCACCTGCACCACTGGCAGCAAGATAGATGTTGAATCTCTACTTGAAGCTTTTCCAGTTATCAGCAAGATTACCGTCGTCGAGCTGCATAGGCGACGGTGGATTTAACTTCTCCATGATGGAAAAACACTCAGTGTTCTCTTACTTTGTTTCAACAATGTCTTTTCGACCTGTTTTTTGCGTGTGCTGCGCTCCTGCACTCGGCCTGTGGGCTCTCATCTCTTGTGCGCCCTGACCTGTCTTATGTCTCACCTGTATGTGTAACTGCTGTGTAGGTCCATGTGTCCAATCACAACGCTGAGAGGAAGAGGACCACTGACACCCTGATGAGATACACTGCACACACCTTAATAAATGCAAATATGTGTTGATATCTGTTACCATTTCTAAACTATGACATTTTTTACACTGCATTTCATTGTATAAGAAGCATTTGGTGAATTGTCTGTGATACTGGAGCAGTTCCTCAGCGTCAGCGTCTCTGTGATCTTCTGATCCTCAATAGTAACTGTAGCAGAGACTTTTAAACCTGAACAGATTATTAACGAATGCTTATGATTATAAAAATATATTCTGACTACATAAATGTGCTGTATAATAATAGCACACAACTTAACAGAAAGAAAACCAACCTTTGTAGACAGCAGCTCACCAGGAAATCTACAGAAGCAGTTTGGGAAAACTGCAGTCAGATCAGACCTGTCACACAGATTCACACTTCCTGTGGTGAAGGAACATGAGAAGGTGGGACTTCCTGTGCTCTCCAGACTCAAGACGAGATGTAACGTAATCTATGTCGGAGAGGGCAATGGTTGGTAAAAGCAGTCTTATAAATAAGTTCTAAATGATAATAAGTAAATACATTAACAATGTCTACCTTTCTAGAAGATTTCTCTGTCATCTGAAAAGAAAGCAGCTGCGTCTGAAGAGAGTCTTTTGGGATGGACACCCATGAAGTATTTGAGCATTCATCTTGAGTAGAACATCTAGATAAAAACAGCATCAACCAATATATGACATACAGATCTGTTTGCACACTCATCATGTCCATATGATAAGGAGTTAACACACTGTTCTACATTGAGACATTAGGCATGTGATGATGCAGTCAAGAGCTCATGAGTGATGTGTGAAAAGTCACATGTGATAAAGGCAAGCTGACCTCTGTGCATTCACACACCAGCCGCAGAAAGGATCCAGAGCAGCTCTGCAGTCTTTCAGAGAGCTGTATTTAGCACACTGAGCCACAGAAACTCTTCTTAACTACATGAACAACGTGAGCAGAAAGAGACAAGACGATTCAGTGTAACACACAAATAGAGTATCTGACATACTGACAATGGTTTGTTAATTGCACAGTTCTAAACCTCACCTCTTTCCTCAGAGCAATGTAGATATGTTTGAAATCTACTGGATCAAAGTGCATTCTGGGAAGCAATGCTCGTTCATCATCAGATTTGTACAGCACTATTGGACAGCCTGGTGTGAATTTCTCATCCAAAACCAGCTAGTAAAACAAACAGAGACACAAATCATAAATTGGGATTGTAGTGTTTCAAATGCAGAGGTAAACAACAGATTAAATGGAGGCCAGGAATTTAGAAATAAAAACTTATAGAGAGGTGAAGGATACCTCTATCAGTTGACCATCACTGGTTCCTATGAACAGCAGAACCCGGGATCCACTTCTAACTGCTGCCACTGATGACATTGAGCTGGACTTGAACACCACAGAGAGCGGCTGAAGTTTACTACCACTCTGCAACACAACAATAAAATTATGGCTTTAGTGAATAGTGAAATTAGATTTTGTCATGCAAATCACTCAAATCAATAAAACTACTTGTAAAAAGCATGTATATTGAGCACATGAATGCTGATTTTCCAACCTCAGAATCACATGTTTCACCAGAAGCGCAGAAACCCTTCACTCTGCCTTTAACTGTACTGATGTCGCACAGAGCCAGCGCGGTGTTCTCCGGATCCTGCTGGTCCTGCGCACTGAACACACCTGCCCAAATAACGGCGCTCACTGAGGGAATAACGGTGGAGGCGACGAGCACTGGACGAGCTTTATCACTGCAGCACTGTATCGTTGAAGCCTGAAGGGATCTGAAGATCTCCATCTTTTTTCTTTTAGAGCTGTCCATCCACAGGACGTGCACTTTCCTCTCCGAGTCAGTCTTTGCGTTGAGAAATAAGTACAGCTCTGAGGAGAAACTCTCTGGAATCCGCCAACAAACTCCACATCTCTAGCATTGCTCTGAATGGAGGAGGTTGATCCGTCTCTCTATGATATTGAAAATCCCACCAAATTGAGACGGTAAAGTGTTCCACAAGTTAATAACAGGATGCGGAGGTTTTCCATCATCATCCTTTTTCCCAACCAAAAGGTACCTACTGGTACCTGTACCTGCTATGAGCGCAACAGATTTCTCATTCTGTCTCGGTCCTACCGATATACCACTTTCATAGTAAATACTCTTTGTAATGTCACTGAGGTCAAGAACTTCACAGTATCCACCTCCAAAGGTCCCACAGGTTATCAGGGTGTCGTTGTAGTCAAAAGGCACCAGAATGTTGACTGTATTTTGATCATTAGTGATGTCCTTCCTCTTCTCCTCAGAAAGATCGAGTCTCATCTGATGAAGTCGATGGTCAGTAAGAACGAACAACTTACTTTTACCAACTACAAAGTCCTTGATGTCTCCATCAAAGGATGTGTGGTTTCATTCCCCCCGTCATGATGGCAGTGGTCAGTTAAGTGTGTCATTGAAAGTTGGGAACTCCACTGTGGATTGTTGGGATTTGTCTTACCTGCCTGATCCAGAATTCACTGCATTCACCACCTTACAGGTGGCCAACAATCTACTGGTGAACATTCAGGTAAAGAATGACTAAAAACTGAGCAAGATCTACTCTTTAGAGTTTGAATGAACACAAATGAATCTTGTGGATCTCTGTTTCTCAGAAAAAGGCAGATGAATTGAATTTGAGTATGAGTGAGGTGAACGTGATGGGTTATCTGGGAGATCAGCAGTATCAGTGTTTGTTGGAGATTTCTGAGTCCAATGCCGTCATCTGTAAGATTAAAGGAGAATCAGGAGCCGTCACAGCAGTGGACTCAATAACTGTACGTCTGTTTTTGATATTTTCAATTCTTTGCTAAATCTATACACATGGAAGCTCATAATTTAACTTGATAATTGCTGCAAACACTGCTGTGTTAAGTTTAATGTAAATCTTACTCAACTTTATGAGATGAAAAGACATTGCTTTCACTTTCATCTCAGATCACGATTGGGAATTATGTTCTCGGGATGGGAAATACAAAGGATTTGTTCTGCCTCAGTCCACAGAACACACCTGGCTAAGTATGAAAGAGCAATGAAAACACTCACAGAAAAGAAATTCTCAAAAGAACCCCATCATTATTTGCTATTCCTAAGACTAGAGACCTTTTGAGCAGTTTGCTCGTCTTTTTTTATTCTTCTATATTGTTCAGCTTTAAATAATGCAATTATGTTTTGGCATATGCTTTAACTATTCAACAACCTCTGTGAGAGCAATCCTGAGACTGAGCAGCAGGTGGCGCTATATACTCATTTATTATCCACAAAACAATCAATTCAAAGTTCCTGCAGAGGACTGGTCTGCTATTTAGTACTGCAGTTCAGCTATTTTGTAGGAGAACGCTTTCATTGTATCTTTTTCATTGAACACCCACAAAATGTTTGTTATTAATCTGATTTATGTTATCAGTATACTGCCTTACAACTCATACTTATTAATAAACATATAAACCCATTAAAAAGAGTCTGGTCTGATTTAAATGAACGAGCACACATGAACTCACACTAACATGCTTTTAGTTCTGCAAGCCACCAGCACACATTTCAGAGCACACACACAGCGTTGTCACTATAAAATATAATATCATATAACATACTTTATGTCTATATATGTCTAACATAATATACATGAAATATCTTAAGGACACTAAAAGGTCTTCTAAACAGATCTGAACTGTTCGATATGTGTCATGATCACATGTCCATGTTGTTTACTATGAAGATGCCACATTTATCAAACATTGAATGCTTACTAGTGGCTGCTGTGAATATAATGGTAATATTTCATAGTAGTGCCATTATATTTCATACATTTTCATTCAGTAACGCATATATACAAAAGTGTGCAAATATCAGCTTAGCTCAGCTGAGAAAATACAACATAGACATACACCAAAACCGCCTGTGTGCTATACTTTATCAGTGCCTCAAAACTTTAAAATGCTCAAACAGTATAGCATAGCGCTATCATGAAATACACCCCCATTCTATATGTTCAGGCGACGGTCCTGGTAATTAATATGACATCATAAACAAGGAGGGCAAGACGCAAAAGAGGCTGGCTGTTCACGGAGCTCTGTGTCCAAGCACATAATAGAGAGGCAAAGGGAAGGAAAGGATGTGGTAGAAAAAAGTGTACAAGCAATAGGGATAACCGCACCCTGGAGAGGATTGTGAAACAAAACCCATTCAAAAATGTGGGGAGATTCACAAAGAGTGGACTGCAGCTGGAGTCAGTGCTTCAAGAACCACTACACACAGACGTATGCAAGACATGGGTTTCAGCTGTCGCATTCCTTGAGTCAAGCCACTCTTGAACAACAGACAGCGTCAGAAGCGTCTCGCCTGGGCTAAAGACAGAAAGGACTGGACTGCTGCTGAGTTCTCCAAGGTTATGTTCTCTGATGAAAGTAAATCAGGCTCCCAGAGTCTGGAGGAAGAGAGGAGAGGCACACAATCCACGGTGCTTGAGGTCCAGTGTAAAGTTTCCACAGTCAGTGATGGTTTGGGGTGCAGGTGCCATGTCATCTGCTGGTGTTGGTCCACTGTGTTTTCTGAGGTCCAAGGTCAATGCAGCAGATACCAGGAAGTTTTAGAGCACTTCATGCTTCCTGCTGCTGACCAACTTTATGGAGATGCAGATTTCATTTTCCAACAGGACTCGGCACCTGCACACAGTGCCAAAGCAACCAGTACCTGGTTTAAGGACCATGGTATCCCTGTTCTTAATTGGCAAGCAAACTCTCCTGACCTTAAGCCCATAGAAAATTGTGAAGAGAAAGATGCGACATGCCAGACCCAACAATGCAGAAGAGCTGAAGGCCACTATCAGAGCAACCTTGGCTCTCATAACACCTGAGCAGTGCCACAGACTGATCGACTCCATGCCACGCCGCATTGCTGCAGTAATTCAGGCAAAAGGAGCCCCGACTAAGTATTGAGTGCTATACATGCTCATACTTTTCATGTTCATACTTTTCAGTTGGCAGAGATTTCTAAAAATCCTTTCTTTGTATTGGTCTTAAGTAATATCTTAATATTATAATTTTCTGAGATACTGAATTTGGGATTTTCCTTTGTTATCAGTTATAATCATCAAAATTAAAAGAAATAAACATTTGAAATATATCAGTCTGTGTGTAATGAATGAATATAATATACAAGTTTCACTCTTTGAATGGAATTAGTGAAATAAATCAACTTTTGATGATATTCTAATTATATGACCAGCACCTATATATATATATATATATATATATATATATATATATATATATATATATATATATATATATATATATATATATATGATGTATATGATCAGTAAGTATGTTTTGATGTAGTATGTGTAGTAGGCTATTGGTGGGGATTTTCAGTGGCTCTTTCTGCATCTGCAGACTGCAGTTGAATTACACCTGTTGATGGCGATAAGTGACTATCTATTTGTAAACTATGAAGCACCAACGTCTATAACATCTATTTATAAGTAAATTATGATACTAGTTCACTTAAGATTATAATGATTTTTCAAAATCTTTTAAACTTCACTTCAAGGAAATTTAACCAGTTGTGACAATATAGATAGAATAAAAGTTTTACCAAAGCTCATCAAATCTCTCGATTTCATTTATAAGTGCACTCTAAAAAAACTAAACAATGCTGGGTTAAAAACAACCCAAGGTGGTTTGATAATGGACAAACCCAGTGGTTGGGTTAAATGTTTGCCCAACCTGCTGGGTAGTTTTATTCAACTCAACTATTGTTTAAAAATTACTGCATTGCTTCCTTAAAATGAACCCAAAGTATGTTTAACATTCATTAATATTGTTAAATTGCTTATTGTTACAGACACGCCAGACTCCACCATCACCGAGTCACAGCGCACTCCTTCACCCGAATACTGACCACACACACCTGCGCCCCATCAGCACAGCAGTCGCCAGCAGCTATAAAGACACACTCACCCACACAGTCATCGTCCGGTCTCGTTAGCATTATGTGAATTATCCCTAGCATTATCCCTAGTGGAGCACTCGTTAACCTCCATTCACCTGCACTGCTGTTCAATAAACATCCGTTACCTGCATCCCTGTGTCTCAGTCCCTTCTGTATTATAACAATTGATAAAAACTCACCTTTTGATTATTATTGTTGTCTCTAGTAATTATGTGTATGATTTAATTTCCAACCTATTTTGGGCTAATTTTAAGTCAGCCATATAGTAATTTTTAAACAATAGTTGGGTTAAATAAAACTGCCCAAACATTTAATCCAAACGCTGTGTTAAAACAACACAATCGCTGGGTTTGTCCATTTTCAACCCAACCTGGGTTGTTTTTAACCCAGCATTTTTTTAGTGTGGCAATAAATCTATTCTAAATATGAAGCTGTTTCACACCACAAGGGTGCAGCAGTAACCAACGGATTGCAGAACGTCGCAAAATTAATAATGTTAAATATAAAGTCTGCTGTCAATCAAATTCATTTAATACAGAGTATGTTCCTGTCTCGTATTTTGTGTAGGATCATGAAAAGTGTTTAATCATGAAATGGTATAACTTACAAAAAATGTAAATGTCGCAATCAGGGCTACAGATTTGCTGGTGTGTTGCGCGGAAGTACATGGCATCTTCAGAGCAGCTGCTTTCACTTCCATCCACTCCACCCGTGGACGCATCTGAGCGCAGTTGAGCGCTGTGGTAAAGTCTCTAAACTTAAACTGCTCGCTCAGATATGCAAGATGAGAGGATGCTTACTTGGAATACTTGTAGACCTTTCTTTGAAACATTGCATTTGCGGTGATGTGGTGAACTTTGATGGAGACATCAAGGACTTTGTAGTTGGTAAAAGTAAGTTGTTCGTTCTTACTGACCATCGACTTCATCAGATGAGACTCGATCTTTCTGAGGAGAAGAGGAAGGACATCACTAATGATCAAAATACAGTCAACATTCTGGTGCCTTTTGACTACAACGACACCCTGATAACCTGTGGGACCTTTGGAGGTGGATACTGTGAAGTTCTTGACCTCAGTGACATTACAAAGAGTATTTACTATGAAAGTGGTATATCGGTAGGACCGAGACAGAATGAGAAATCTGTTGCGCTCATAGCAGGTACAGGTACCAGTAGGTACCTTTTGGTTGGGAAAAAGGATGATGATGGAAAACCTCCGCATCCTGTTATTAACTTGTGGAACACTTTACAGTCTCAATTTGGTGGGATTTTCAATATCATAGAGGACGGATCAACCTCCTCCATTCAGAGCAATGCTAGAGATGTGGAGTTTGTTGACGGATTCCAGAGAGTTTCTCCTCAGAGCTGTACTTATTTCTCAACGCAAAGACTGACTCGGAGAGGAAAGTGCACGTCCTGTGGATGGACAGCTCTAAAAGAAAAAAGACGGAGATCTTCAGATCCCTTCAGGCTTCAACGATACAGTGCTGCAGTGATAAAGCTCGTCCAGTGCTCGTCGCCTCCACCGTTATTCCCTCAGTGAGCGCCGTTATTTGGGCAGGTGTGTTCAGTGCGCAGGACCAGCAGGATCCGGAGAACACCGCGCTGGCTCTGTACGACATCAGTACAGTTAAAGGCAGAGTGAAGGGTTTCTGCGCTTCTGGTGAAACATGTGATTCTGAGGTTGGAAAATCAGCATTCATGTGCTCAATATACATGCTTTTTTACAAGTAGTTTTATTGATTTGAGTGATTTGCATGACAAAACCTAATTTCACTATTCACTAAAGTCATAATTTTATTGTTGTGTTGCAGAGTGGTAGTAAACTTCAGCCGCTCTCTGTGGTGTTCAAGTCCAGCTCAATGTCATCAGTGGCAGCAGTTAGAAGTGGATCCCGGGTTCTGCTGTTCATAGGAACCAGTGATGGTCAACTGATAGAGGTATCCTTCACCTCTCTATAAGTTTTTATTTCTAAATTCCTGGCCTCCATTTAATCTGTTGTTTACCTCTGCATTTGAAACACTACAATCCCAATTTATGATTTGTGTCTCTGTTTGTTTTACTAGCTGGTTTTGGATGAGAAATTCACACCAGGCTGTCCAATAGTGCTGTACAAATCTGATGATGAACGAGCATTGCTTCCCAGAATGCACTTTGATCCAGTAGATTTCAAACATATCTACATTGCTCTGAGGAAAGAGGTGAGGTTTAGAACTGTGCAATTAACAAACCATTGTCAGTATGTCAGATACTCTATTTGTGTGTTACACTGAATCGTCTTGTCTCTTTCTGCTCACGTTGTTCATGTAGTTAAGAAGAGTTTCTGTGGCTCAGTGTGCTAAATACAGCTCTCTGAAAGACTGCAGAGCTGCTCTGGATCCTTTCTGCGGCTGGTGTGTGAATGCACAGAGGTCAGCTTGCCTTTATCACATGTGACTTTTCACACATCACTCATGAGCTCTTGACTGCATCATCACATGCCTAATGTCTCAATGTAGAACAGTGTGTTAACTCCTTATCATATGGACATGATGAGTGTGCAAACAGATCTGTATGTCATATATTGGTTGATGCTGTTTTTATCTAGATGTTCTACTCAAGATGAATGCTCAAATACTTCATGGGTGTCCATCCCAAAAGACTCTCTTCAGACGCAGCTGCTTTCTTTTCAGATGACAGAGAAATCTTCTAGAAAGGTAGACATTGTTAATGTATTTACTTATTATCATTTAGAACTTATTTATAAGACTGCTTTTACCAACCATTGCCCTCTCCGACATAGATTACGTTACATCTCGTCTTGAGTCTGGAGAGCACAGGAAGTCCCACCTTCTCATGTTCCTTCACCACAGGAAGTGTGAATCTGTGTGACGGGTCTGATCTGACTGCAGTTTTCCCAAACTGCTTCTGTAGATTTCCTGGTGAGCTGCTGTCTACAAAAGGTTGGTTTTCTTTCTGTTAAGTTGTGTGCTATTATTATACAGCACATTTATGTAGTCAGAATATATTTTTTATAATCATAAGCATTTGTTAATAATCTGTTCAGGTTTAAAAGTCTCTGCTACAGTTACTATTGAGGATCAGAAGATCACAGAGACGCTGACGCTGAGGAACTGCTCCAGTATCACAGACAATTCACCAAATGCTTCTTATACACAGTGAGAAAATGAAATGCAGTGTAAAAAATGTCATAGTTTAGAAATGGTAACAGATATCAACACATATTTGCATTTATTAAGGTGTGTGCAGTGTATCTCATCAGGGTGTCAGTGGTCCTCTTCCTCTCAGCGTTGTGATTGGACACATGGACCTACACAGCAGTTACACATACAGGTGAGAGTGCCCAACAAAGTTTCTTTGCATGGCAGAAAACAACGTTTTACTAAGAGGAAGGAACCTGAATCTGTCACTAAAATCCATTTTCAAGGGGAACTGGACTGTATTTCTAAAGAGTGAGACTCTGTGTCTTTGTGTTTTAGTATTTCGCAGAATGTGTGTAGATTGAGATAAATGATACTGTATATCTGGGCATGAATGTTTCTCTTCAGAGCTCCAGTGTTTGATCGCTCCAGTGACACTTTAAGGTTCCACATTCCTCCCAGTGGAACTAAAGGAACAGTGAAAGTTTGTGTCGTTACTTTTGACAACCGTTGTCATGGTAACAGCATCATCACTTACAGTTCCCAGCCCAGCTGTACAGGAATACAGCCCACAGTCTCCTGGAGGAGGTAAGAGCATCTCAGACCACTGGCAGATCAGCTTCTATATCCCATCAGTGCCTTGAGATTTAAAATTTTTAGTTAACTAATGTCATGCCCATTTAAGTTGCTAATTTTTAATTAATCTGCAATGTAATGATCAGCAGAGTAATTTAAGGTTTGCAAAAAAACTCCTATACAAGACAGCTAGTTGAGTTTTGTCTTAGTTCTGAGAACTGCAGTTTACTGACTCACGTGTGACCTAGACTAGTCTTTGTTTAGCAACCTGCTTCCTGCAGAGTAACTGTTAGAAACAGATGGAAATAAAACTAATACTGTACTTTAAATTGTTAATATTATGTAATTATTAACTGAATTGGTTTTTTTATATCTTCATTCAGTGGCGGAAGGAAGATTCATGTTCAGGGAAGCAATATGGAAACTGTGGAATCAGTTATTGTCCGCCCCTCTAATAAAGAGCTTCAAACACAATACAGCAGAAGCTCAGGGGTAAGACGTGTGTTTAGTACTCCTGCAGTAACTCACAGCACTTTATCTGATACACAGAGCTCAGCTATTTATAACTTCAGTGAGTCAGATTCACACATGTAGTGCATGAGGGCTTATTTGGAAGAATTTGTCATTTATCTGCTCATATAATTGTTAAATGCACTTCAGAAACTCTAAATATGCAATAGATTTTTTTAGAAATGGTGACAACATGCATTTTATATTATATTAATATGTTCCTTGAGGTTCACTTGCAAATATTAACTACAGTGTGACGTCGTATTGAGGAGGAAGTCGAAAACCAGCACATGCGAATTCTGTAGTGATTTTTTGATATCAGAAACTTGACATATAAAAACTCTTATGTCAAAGGATCAAGGAAAAAGAACATTTAATTAAAGTCATATTCGAGTCATATCTTCATTGTCTCTCTTCTCCAGGACGTGTGGTTTCATTCCCTCCGTCATGATGGCAGTGGTCAGTTAAGTGTGTCATTGAAAGTTGGGAACTCCACTGTGGATTGTTGGGATTTGTCTTACCTGCCTGATCCAGAATTCACTGCATTCACCACCTTACAGGTGGCCAACAATCTACTGGTGAACATTCAGGTAAAGAATGACTAAAAACTGAGCAAGATCTACTTTAGAGTTTGAATGAACACAAATGAATCTTGTGGATCTCTGTTTCTCAGAAAAGGCAGATGCATTGAATTTGAGTATGAGTGAAGTGAACGTGATGGGTTATCTGGGAGATCAGCAGTATCAGTGTTTGTTGGAGATTTCTGGGTCCAATGCCGTCATCTGTAAGATTAAAGGAGAATCAGGAGCCGTCACAGCAGTGGACTCAATAACTGTACGTCTGTTTCTGATATTTTCAATTCTTTGCTAAATCTATACACATGGAAGCTCATAATTTAACTTGATAATTGCTGCAAACACTGCTGTGTTAAGTTTAATGTAAATCTTACTCAACTTTATGAGATGAAAAGACATTGCTTTCACTTTCCTTCAGATCACGATTGGGAATTATGTTCTCGGGATGGGAAATACAAAGGATTTGTTCTGCCTCAGTCCACAGAACACACCTGGCTAAGTATGAAAGAGCAATGAAAACACTCACAGAAAAGAAATTCTCAAAAGAACCCCATCATTATTTGCTATTCCTAAGACTAGAGACCTTTTTGAGCATCTTTTTTTTTTTTTTTATTCTTCTTCTATATTGTTCAGCTTTAAATAATGCAATTATGTTTTGGCATATGCTTTAACTATTCAACAACCTCTGTGAGAGCAATCCTGAGACTGAGCAGCAGGTGGCGCTATATACTCATTTATTATCCACAAAACAATCAATTCAAAGTTCCTGCAGAGGACTGGTCTGCTATTTAGTACTGCAGTTCAGCTATTTTGTAGGAGAACGCTTTCATTGTATCTTTTTCATTGAACACCCACAAAATGTTTGTTATTAATCTGATTTATGTTATCAGTATACTGCCTTACAACTCATACTTATTAATAAACATATAAACCCATTAAAAAGAGTCTGGTCTGATTTAAATGAACGAGCACACATGAACTCACACTAACATGCTTTTAGTTCTGCAAGCCACCAGCACACATTTCAGAGCACACACACAGCGTTGTCACTATAAAATATAATATCATATAACATACTTTATGTCTATATATGTCTAACATAATATACATGAAATATCTTAAGGACACTAAAAGGTCTTCTAAACAGATCTGAACTGTTCGATATGTGTCATGATCACATGTCCATGTTGTTTACTATGAAGATGCCACATTTATCAAACATTGAATGCTTACCAGTGGCTGCTGTGAATATAATGGTAATATTTCATAGTAGTGCCATTATATTTCATACATTTTCATTCAGCTGAGAAAATACAACATAGACATACACCAAAACCGCCTGTGTGCTATACTTTATTAGTGCCTCAAAACTTTAAAATGCTCAAACAGTATAGCATAGCGCTAACAACCCTAACATAATGGTTTCGAATCGCTTTGATGGACGATCTTAGAGCCAGGATAAGTTTTCAACGGGACATGAGAGACTGTAATATCTATTGTTTGTCTGAAACATGGCTCACGCCCGCGGTCCCGGACACAGCTGTGACGCCGTCGGAGAACTTCTCTGTTTTCGGATGGACAGAACAGCCGAGGCCGGTAAATCCAAAGGCGGTGGAGTATGCTTCATGGTCAACAAGAAATGGTGCGATCCCAGGAACATCACCATTCTCTCGCGGTCCTGCTCGCCTCATCTGGAACATTTAACAATCATCTGCCACCCATTCTATCTGCCTAGGAGTTTTCTGCGGTTGTCGCGACCGCCGTTTACATCCCACCGCAGGCAGACACAGCGCTGGCTTTATCTGGCCTTCATGATGTTGCCAGCGGCGTCATAAACCAACATCCCGACGCGGCATTCATTGTCGCGGGCGATTTTAACAAAGCAAACCTAAAGAAAGTCCTGCCAAACTTTCACCAGCACGTCTCCTGCCCCACACGAGGAGCAAACACACTGGATCACTGCTACTCTCCCGTTAAGAACGCCTATAAAGCGCGGTCACTTCCAGCGTTGGCAAATCGGATCATGCCGCCATTTTCCTCACTCCCGAATACAAACAAAAGCTCCTCCAGGAACCCCGGTGAGGCGGGAAAGCGTTGGTCGCCCCACTCAGAGCGGCGCTACAGGCAGCTCTGGGCGATGTGGATTGGGACATGTTCCGAAAGCGAGTTCAGCTGGACGTAAAGCGAGTTCACAACGTGGCGCTTTGCTTCATCAACACGCTTACAGAGCAAGCCACGCAAACAATAACAATAACGTCCTTCTCAAATCAGAAACCGTGGGTGGACAATTCAATTGCAGGCGGCAGTGAAGCGCACGCACTGCTGCTTACAACGCCGGTCTCCATTCAGGGAATATGAATGAATACAGATCGTCCTGCTATGCTCTCAGACGAGCAGTTAAAGCCGCAAAAACTCCGTTATAAAGCGAGTGGAGTCTCATTTCCAATTCAGCGACTCGTGGCGCATGTGGCAAGGTCTGAGGTCCATCTGCTCGTTTGGATCTAAATCCTCTACAGATGGAGTTAAACTCTTTCTACGCCGCTTTGACTGTAACGCGGCAACGCGACTCTGCCAAGTGGCGCGTTAGAGGAAATTACTCAGAGCAGCAACAACCACGTGATCTCTGTCTCAGAGGATGAAGTTCGGAGAGCACTCAAGCGTGTGGGCGTCAGAAAGCTGCTGGGCCGGATGGTATTTCAGGCCGTGTTCTGCGGTCCTGTGCTGATCAGCTCGCCGGGTTGTTTACAACTATCTTTAATGAGTCCTCGCTACATCTGTGGTCCCCACCTCCTTCAAAAAAATCCACCATCATCCCTGTCCTAAGAACAGTAAACCCTCTTGCCTAAATGACTATC
Organism: Paracanthobrama guichenoti; assembly: GCA_018749465.1. Lineage (NCBI taxonomy): Eukaryota > Metazoa > Chordata > Actinopteri > Cypriniformes > Gobionidae > Paracanthobrama > Paracanthobrama guichenoti. Next base: position 11,157,319 of record CM031946.1, read on the forward strand.
GTCCAGTGGCTCTCACGTCTATAGTCATGAAGGTCTTTGAGAGACTCATTAAAAACACCATTTGCGCCTTCATTCCTGACACTTTGGACCCTCTTCAGTTTGCCTATCGTCCCAATAGATCGACTGAAGATGCCATCTCTCATGTCCTCCACTCCTCCCTCCTCACTCACATCGACAGCAAAAGTGGGAACTCACGTAAGACTGCTATTTATTGACTATAGCTCAGCCTTTAACACCATAGTTCCCACCAAGCTAACCTCCAAACTCCTGGATCTCGGCCTGAATCCTTCTCTCTGCCACTGGATTGAGGACTTCCTCACTGGCAGGCCTCAGGTGGTGAGAATAGGCCAGTCCACCTCCACCTCCATCACCCTGAGTGTGGGAGCTCCACAGGGCTGTGTCCTGAGCCCCTGCTCTACTCTCTCTACACGCATGACTGTTTGTCCACACACAGCTCCACCTCTATCATCAAATTTGCTGATGATACTGTTGTCCTGGGCCTCATTTCCAACAACAATGAGACGGCATACTTGGACGAGGTGGAGCATCTAACATCATGGTGCCAGGACAACTGTCTCTCTCTGAATGTTGGCAAGACCAAAGAAATGATTGTGGACTTCAGGAAGAGACAACAACGGACATACTCCCCCCTCATGATCAGCGGGTCACCAGTAGAGAGAGTGAGCAGCTTCAGTACCTGGGTGTAAACATCTCTGAGGACCTGACCTGGACTGCTCACATTCAGACACAGGTGAAAAAGCCAGGCAAAGACTGTACCACCTGCGCCAGCTGAGGAAATTCAGGGTTTCACCAGCTATCCTGAAAACTTTCTATTTAGGGGCGATAGAAAGTGTTTTAACTCAGTGCATCACAGCGTGGTATGGGAACAGCACCAGTCATGATGAAAGCCCTGCAAAGAGTAGTGCGCTTATCCGGCGTATCTCAGGGTCAGCTCTCCGTCTCTGCAGGGCGTCTACACCAAACGCTGCAAAGGTAGAGCTACCAAGATCATCAAGGACTCTAATCACCCTGCAAACCCTCATTTCACGCTGCTACCATCTGGTAAGCGCTTCCGAAGCCTGATGGCCAAAACTGAGAGACTCAGGAGGAGCTTCTTCCCCAGGCCATCAGACTCCTGAACTCAGTCACTTAACATCACGTGACTTCACTTCAGGATAAACATCGATACACTGACATTGCACTGCACTTTCTGTTCTCGTTGTTACTGTGTAACAACCTGTCATAAACCTGTTTGCACATTATACTCTTTATACATTTGTTAACCACATATTTATAAGTCTACAGTTTACTCACTGCAAAGTCTACTTCAATTATTTTATTCCACTTTATCCTTATTTGTTACCTTTTTCTCTTGACTTGATTATTTATAATTCTACAGATATAGACATATATATATATATATATATATATATATATATATATATAGATAATTTTTTTATATCCTATTTCTATTATAATTTCTTCCTTGTGTTTTTAACTGTGAATTTGCACTGTCCATGGAGCGGACCTGTTTACATTTCACCGGTTGTATATTCTGTATATAACTGTGTATGTGACAAATAAAACTCTTGAATCTTGAATAAAATCATCTGACAAATACATATATTTAAATTGAATAACACAAAAACTAAAGTTGATTTGATCTTACAAAAATAAATTGGACTGGAGATATTATTATTAGGCTGTTTTTATTAGGCTGTTTCTTATTATTGTCATCATCATTATTATTATGCCAGACTGTGTTGCATGAACTGATGAGTTAAATGATAATGATTTTCAATTTAAAGAAGTTGTAGTATGTCCTAAAACTAGAAGCCTTAGGCTATAGCCTACTTTCTTTCTGCAGATACTGTAGGCTACAAGTGTAGGCCTGCTTTTTCTATCGTCTGTGAAGTGAGTGATATTTGTGTCAGGTATGATATTTGTAGGCCTATCATATTTATTTTAACACTAATCTGAATATTATTATTAAACAAGTTGTTTTATAAACTGTGTGGGGAAAAAACCTTCCTCTTGATGTCATCAGACAATTTCTAAAACATTCAGGCCTATTCTACTTTTTAACTTGTGCTCTGGTATACAAATTAATTTGTATACCAGTTTTTTATCACTCAAGTAACTTTTTTGAGAGTTAATAAATGTTTCAGAAAGTAGGCTACGATTTCTCTGTAGCATTTAGACCCCCGCCCTCCTCTCACAGCACTGCTTTCACTTCCACTCACTTCACCAGCGGACGCATCTGAGCGCAGTTGATCACTGTGACAAGATCTCACAATAGAAGGCCTGTCCAACTGCTCATTCAGAGTTTAAGATGAGAGGATACTTACTTGGAATACTTGTAGACCTTCTTTTGAAACATTGCATTTGCGGTGATGTGGTGAACTTTGATGGAGACATCAAGGACTTTGTAGTTGGTAAAAGTAAGTTGTTCGTTCTTACTGACCATCGACTTCATCAGATGAGACTCGATCTTTCTGAGGAGAAGAGGAAGGACATCACTAATGATCAAAATACAGTCAACATTCTGGTGCCTTTTGACTACAACGACACCCTGATAACCTGTGGGACCTTTGGAGGTGGATACTGTGAAGTTCTTGACCTCAGTGACATTACAAAGAGTATTTACTATGAAAGTGGTATATCGGTAGGACCGAGACAGAATGAGAAATCTGTTGCGTTCATAGCAGGTACAGGTACCAGTAGGTACCTTTTGGTTGGGAAAAAGGATGATGATGGGAAACCTCCGCATCCTGTTATTAACTTGTGGAACACTTTACAGTCTCAATTTGGTGGGATTTTCAATATCATAGAGGACGGATCAACCTCCTTAATTCAGAGCAATGCTAGAGATGTGGAGTTTGTTGACGGATTCCAGAGAGTTTCTCCCTCAGAGCTGTACTTATTTCTCAACGCAAAGACTGACTCGGAGAGGAAAGTGCACGTCCTGTGGATGGACAGCTCTAAAAGAAAAAAGACGGAGATCTTCAGATCCCTTCAGGCTTCAACGATACAGTGCTGCAGTGATAAAGCTCGTCCAGTGCTCGTCGCCTCCACCGTTATTCCCTCAGTGAGCGCCGTTATTTGGGCAGGTGTGTTCAGTGCGCAGGACCAGCAGGATCCGGAGAACACCGCGCTGGCTCTGTACGACATCAGTACAGTTAAAGGCAGAGTGAAGGGTTTCTGCGCTTCTGGTGAAACATGTGATTCTGAGGTTGGAAAATTCATGTGCTCAATATACATGCTTTTTTACAAGTAGTTTTATTGATTTGAGTGATTTGCATGACAAAATCTAATTTCACTATTCACTAAAGTCATAATTTTATTGTTGTGTTGCAGAGTGGTAGTAAACTTCAGCCGCTCTCTGTGGTGTTCAAGTCCAGCTCAATGTCATCAGTGGCAGCAGTTAGAAGTGGATCCCGGGTTCTGCTGTTCATAGGAACCAGTGATGGTCAACTGATAGAGGTATCCTTCACCTCTCTATAAGTTTTTATTTCTAAATTCCTGGCCTCCATTTAATCTGTTGTTTACCTCTGCATTTGAAACACTACAATCCCAATTTATGATTTGTGTCTCTGTTTGTTTTACTAGCTGGTTTTGGATGAGAAATTCACACCAGGCTGTCCAATAGTGCTGTACAAATCTGATGATGAACGAGCATTGCTTCCCAGAATGCACTTTGATCCAGTAGATTTCAAACATATCTACATTGCTCTGAGGAAAGAGGTGAGGTTTAGAACTGTGCAGATGATAAAAGTGGTATTCAACATAAAAATAAATATATATAGACCATGGCACCTTTTTACATGATATTGCATTTACACAATTATTAACTGTAAATATAGCCATTTATTAGAATAATTTTTCTTTTTTTCAAATGTAATGTATATTTATAATCACCACACTTAACGTTATATTATCCTGACATTAAATTAAGAAACTAACTAACATTGCTGCAATGGGTTTTACTAGAGCTGCTGAAGGAACGACTGTATGTTTTACAACTTTATTTCTTCTGACTGCTGTAATCTGTTTTTATTTATTATTTTGAAAAGCTGTGGGAATGCAATAGTGGATGTTTTACTGCTTTCTACCCTAGTGAAAAATAAATATGCCAAAATGTATTTGGAATACATTTATTTTATGCTAAGTATACTACAAATACCATTACATATTTATGTACTTAATATAAATACCCTGCAACTGTACTTTTGGTATACTAAACTGATGTACTTAAAGTCTGCTTTTGGAACATCTAATTTTGTATTTAATGCACTTTAGTTATTCAGAAGTAGTGCTGAGGTCCAACTAAATATATAAAAAAGGTCCAAATAAGAATATTTGAATGTGCTCAAATGGAACTATTGCAAGTATACTCAAGGTACACTTTATATATCTTGCATTTAAAGGCTGATATTATACAGTGATACGATCCTTACTAATAGTAAAATTAAAACACAGGCTTAGTATTAAGAAATATGCATTGTGCAGTAAGTAAGTGGGCCTACTCCAAATAAAGTTTAATTGTAATATTTATATCAGTAAGTCTCAAGCGATTTGTCAGTAAATATGTTAATGGATTTGTACTATACTTAGTGTGAAATAAATGTATTTTAAATGCATCTTGGTAGGGATCTTTTTTTCACTAGGGTGCTCATGTTTTTGATGTAGCTCAGAAGAGTGTCTGTGGTTCAGTGTGCTAAATACAGCTCTCTGAAAGACTGCAGAGCTGCTCTGGATCCTTTCTGCGGCTGGTGTGTGAATGCACAGAGGTCAGATTCATATCATTTGCACTTATATTTAATTTTCTAGCTCCTAAAAAAACAGTAACATGGCCAACATGATGTAACCTGGTAACAACTCTAAGTGATATATTTCTGCTTGTCTAGATGCTCCACCCAAGATAAATGTTCAAAATCTTCATGGATGTCCACCCCAAAAGACTCACTTCAGGAACCTCTGGTTTCTTTTCAGGCTTGGGCTGACAAATCTTCCAGAAAGGTATTATTATATTTGAATGAAATATAACTATTTTTCATTGCTTTGACAACATACTAGCAATTCCTATTGACATATCAATACCCTCTCCTACACAGATTATTCTACAGCTTGCCTTGAGTCTGGAGAGCACAGGAAATCCCGCCTTCTCATGTTCCTTCACCACAGGAAGTGTGAATCTGTGTGACGGGTCTGATCTGACTGCAGTTTTCCCAAAATGCTCCTGTACTTTTTCTGACCACCTACTTTATTCTGGAGGTTGGTTCTTTGTCAGTGCACTGGATTGGTGTAGTTGTTTGTTTAATTGTATTGAATGTGTACTTTATATTTTAAAAGTAGGCCTATATTTTTTTAATGTACTTGCAGATATGTATTAACGAGAGTACACTTTGTTGTGGAAATTCTCAATATGAATACAACCTATTAATCTGACTTCTTCACCACAGACACTTCAAACAACTTCCAGTTTTTAATACAGTATAATACAATTATATATCTCTAGGTAAATCCCTTCCCGAATACTTACAATACAATACAATAATTCAGGGTAACTCCCCTCCCAAAGTATGGTGACACGTCCCGTCAATTGACTACTATCACTACCTCAAACCACACGTGAGCACCAGGTCCTTAGCACTGCCCTCATCAGGTGTCTGCTGGTCTGATACATGATCATTAATACTAACTCTGAGTATTACAGCCTCACCCCGAGGTCAGATCTAGTCTTCCAACATTATCGCTGTTTCTGCTGTGGTCCTCTGAGTGTAGAATCTTTAGTACTTCTATTCTGCAGCTGCGCAGCATTTACCAGACACGACTCCAAAGTTACTATTTGCAGGAATAAAGTTTTATTCATGGCCGGGAGCTCAACCAAGAGAGACTCTCTGAACAGAAAGATACATGTACATTTATGTCTTACAGTTGAGTAAAAATCAAATCTTCTTTACTGTAACTGGTTATACTGTTGCTTAGATTAATGATCTAAGCAAATCATTTGACTGTTAGTTCTGCTGTGTTAAGCACTTTTTGGGTACATCTAGATTCTTTGATCATGAGATGTATGTGGTTGTTGACCTGAGCAATGGTCAGAAACACACTGCGCCTTCAAACTAGTCCAAATGAGGCGTGTAGACAAAAACATCCAGATAGTAAAAGAGAGTCTGCACACTCTACCAAAGAAGAGGTCTTCAAATGCGATAAAATCAATCCTTTACTGAAAAAAAGGGCAAACGTTTCTGTCAAGTGTAACCTTTGTCAATGCCAAGCTTACAATCTTTGACCTGAGAATCCTTAGGCACTTTAAATTGCACTTATTTTTCACAAGGGTTAATAGAGAGGCTAAAAGATATTGCTGTATCAATCTTATTTTTATTTATTTTTTATGTGGAATTAAGCTGTTTTCTGTGAATATGAGAGATTTTCTGATTCATGAGATACTATAGGTAATTAACTGGAAGAGTAACAAAGTGCAGAAAATGGTAAAACTATTATTTTATGATTAAAATAATAAATTAGAAAAATATAATAACAAATACCAGTTTGCAGCATAAATAACTGGAAGCATATGACACCAGAAGCATTGCAAATTCAACGTTAAAAATGGCCATTTTGCTAGATTAAAATAAGGTGGATAAAAGGCACAAATAACAGATCAAGAAAGTGTAACTACACAACATCAGACTCAGAAATCAGCAATACATAACCTATGATGACAACAAACATAAAATGTGCTGTATTCCAAAACTGCCTGCACTACTGATACAGTCATTCACAATCAGAGTTTTATCCTAGACGTTTTTTTCAGACACAGGGACTTTAACACTGATTTGGTAATGTGTGTGTCTGTTCTGCTGTAATGAGGAAATGAAGTTTGGTTACACTTTATTTTAAGGTGATGTAGTTACATTGTACTTACTCAAATAAGTACTGAGTTATATTAATTAACTACATGTACTCACAGTTAGGGTTTGGTTTAGGGTTAGTTACTTGTAATTATGCATAATTTACTGTGATTAATATAGTAAGTTTATGTAGTAACGTGTAACTACCTTAAAATAAAGTGTTAAGTTCTATGACCACAGCTCGCCGAACATGAGCTTCAGATAACCACACATCTTATTTCCAAGAGTTATTTCCTCTCACTTTCTCAGCAACCGTAACCATGGTAGTAAGCCTCATGACACCTCTGAAGCCGCAAACAAATCTACAAAGAAATACAAGCTAAACTAATTAAACAAATGCGAGATAATAAAATATACAAACCCGATTCCAAAAAAGTTGGGACACTGTACAAATTGTGAATAAAAACAGAATGCAATAATGTGGAAGTTTCAAATTTCAATATTTTATTCAGAATACAACACAGATGACATATCAAATGTTTAAACTGAGAAAATTTATAATTTTAAAAGGAAAATAAGTTGATTTTAAATTTCATGGCATCAACACATCTCAAAAAAGTTGGGACAAGGCCATGTTTCCCACTGTGTGGCATCCCCTCTTCTTTTTATAACAGTCTGCAAACGTCTGGGGTCTGAGGAGACAAGTTGCTCAAGTTTAGGAATAGGAATGTTGTCCCATTCTTGTCTAATACAGGCTTCTAGTTGCTCAACTGTCTTGGGTCTTCTTTGTCACATCTTCCTCTTTATGATGCTCCAAATGTTTTCTATGGTGAAAGATCTGGACTGCAGGCTGGCCATTTCAGTACCCGGATCCTTCTTCTACACAGCCATGATGTTGTAATTGATGCAGTATGTGGTCTGGCATTGTCATGTTGGAAAATGCAAGGTCTTCCCTGAAAGAGATGACGTCTGGATGGGAGCATATGTTGTTCTAGAACTTGGATATACCTTTCAGCATTGATGGTGTCTTTCCAGATGTGTAAGCTGCCCATGCCACACGCACTCATGCAGCCCCATACCATCAGAGATGCAGGCTTCTGAACTGAGCGCTGAGAACAACTTGGGTTGTCCTTGTCCTCTTTAGTCTGGATGACATGGCGTCCCAGTTTTCCAAAAAGAACTTCAAATTTTGATTGGTCTGACCACAGAACAGTTTTCCACTTTGCCACAGTCCATTTTAAATGAGCCTTGGCCCAGAGAAAACGCCTGCGCTTCTGGATCATGTTTAGATATGGCTTCTTTTTGACCTATAGAGTTTTAGCCGGCAACGGCGAATGGCACGTGGATTGTGTTCACCGACAATGTTTTCTGGAAGTATTCCTGAGCCCATGTTGTGATTTCCATTACAGTAGCATTCCTGTATGTGATGCAGTGCCGTCTAAGGGCCTGAAGATCACAGGCATCCAGTATGGTTTTCCAGCCTTGACCCTTACGCACAGAGATTGTTCCAGATTCTCTGAATCTTTGGATGGTATTATGCACTGTAGATGATGATAACTTCAAAACTCTTTGCAGTTTTTCTCTGAGAAACTCCTTTCTGATATTGCGCCACTATTTTTGGCCGCAGCATTGGGGGAATTGGTGATCCTCTGCCCATCTTGACTTCTGAGAGACACTGCCACTCTGAGAGGCTCTTTTTATACCCAATCATGTTGCCAATTGACCTAATAAGTTGCAAATTGGTCCTCCAGCTGTTCCTTATATGTACATTTAACTTTTCCAGCCTCTTATTGCTACCTGTCCCAACTCTTTTGGAATGTGTAGCTCTCATGAAATCTAAAATGAGCCAATATTTGGCATGACATTTCAAAATGTCTCACTTTCAACATTTGATATGTTATCTATATTCTATTGTGAATAAAATATAAGTTTATGAGATTTGTAAATTATTGTATCCCTTTTTTATTCACAATTTGTACAGTGTCCCAACTTTTTTGAAATCAGGTTTGTAGTATAGATGTAAGCCATTTTGGATAAAAATGGCAAATGCATACAGTGTGAGAAATCCAGTGTTTATTATTGTGATAATGATTAACTGTATCCAGCCATGTAATAAAATTTTTAAAATCTCATTCTGGTTATTTTTTTAATAACCCATTCAGATGTAAAAGTCTCAGCTATAGTTGCTATTGAGGATCAGAAGATCACAGAGACGCTGACGCTGAGGAATTGCTTGAATATTACTAATAATTCACCAAATCCTTCATATACACAGTAAGAACTGCACAGCCTAAAAGAGATTCTTCATTTAAAAATGCCATAAAGTGTTTTACACATTTCAGTCACATTGTAACATGAATTAATGCAGGTGTGTGCAGTGTATCTCATCAGGGTGTCAGTGGTCCTCTTCCTCTCAGCGTTGTGATTGGACACATGGACCTGGACTGCAGTTACACATACAGGTGAGACAGTGTTTAATCTACAACTTCTGTTATCAGCACAATTTCTTTTGTAATTGTTAGAGTAAATGGCCTCTGCGAAGAAAGCAGGCTATTTACACAAAATGTATTGAAATATCATTGTGTTGACTGAACCAAAATCAGGAAGTTAATGAACTGTTCTCTGAAGAGTTCTCTCTCTTTTCTATTTTTTAGGATGCATGTAAAGATCTATTCTCAGACACGGTCTATAAAGTAAGTGTCATACTGAGTACTGATTTTGTTTTTATAAAATCCTTTAATATACTTTGTTGAATCTCATAACAAAATGTTCAATCACTTATATACTGTACTATATCATGTAGAGTGTTTTTTCGTCTTTGTCTGTATGATGTTTGAGCCCACCCTTTGTGTCCTGTAGGAGCCAGAGATTCTCTCTCTGGAGCCCAACAAAGTTTCTTTCCATGGCAGAAACAACGTTTTACTAAGAGGAAGGAACCTGGAATCTGTCACTAAAATCCATTTTCAAGGGGAACTGGACTGTATTTCTAAAGAGTGAGACTCTGTGTTTTTGTGTTTTAGTATTTCGCAGAATGTGTGTAGATTGAGAGAAATTATACTGTATATCTGGGCATGAATGTTTCTCTTCAGAGCTCCAGTGTTTGATCGCTCCAGTGACACTTTAAGGTTCCACATTCCTCCCAGTGGAACTAAAGGAACAGTGAAAGTGTGTGTTATTACTCATGACAACCGTTGTCATGGTAACATCACCATCACTTACAGTTCCCAGCCCAGCTGTACAGGAATACAGCCCACAGTCTCCTGGTGGAGGTAAGAGCATCTCAGACCACTGGCAGATCAGCTTCCACACATATGTATGTTTGTTTTCCTGTCATTGTAAGGATTTTTTATTGACTTTATTTATATTATAATCAGGGCTGAAATTTGGGGGTCCATGCTGAGTCCAGGGAGTAAATTTCAAGGGGGAATGGTGTGCAATTCCAAATGCTGTGCAAATTTCATACATATAGCACTTTCTGCATATGGTTTAAAAATATACAATAAGTCCCCAAAGGGCTGCATTAGTGAATCATGGGTATTTCCACCACTGACTAGAATTATTTTAGTTATTCAGATATTTTCTGTCCCATTTCCCTCACAGAAATCTTTCTTTAAAATTAATTTTTAGTGTAATTATTATGCAAATAGTTGTTTTAATATCCTCATGGGTATATTTGGTCTCCACAATGTACACTTTTTCATTTAAATATTATATATTATTTTGTTATTATATATTTTGTTATACTATGTTATTATACTTTATAATATATATTTGAATTATTTATATTGTATTATTTCATACCATATAGAGTTTCCCCTTCCCTGAATCTGAAGGGTTCTTTTTAATTAAATTGTTTTAATATGTCTTCATTCAGTGGTGGACGGAAGATTAATGTTCAGGGGAGCAATATGGAATTTGTGGAATCAGTTATTTTCCATGAGTCTATAGTGGTCCAAACACAATACAATCCAAGCTCAGGGTAAGACATGCTTATTACTCTTGCTTGCATTCGTGAGCTTGACTCTTAAACAGCATCCAGTCTAGCCGCCTATAGCACTTAATCTTACATATGGAGTTCAACACCCTTACAAAAAAATAAGTATACTTCAAGTTAAAGTATATTTGAAGTATACTTTATGTAGTAAGTACACTAATATCAATGTACTCATGGTACATATGAAAGTGTATTATTTCAATACTACTTAGTTGGGACTAAATTGGCCCACTTTTTAGTGTATAAAAGTATACGTTTAAGTATACTTTACGTGTAATAGTGGTAAACTTTGAGTACACAAATAGTTTACAACTAAGTTTTTCATTTGTACTGCAGCTATACTACAAGTTAACTAGTTTTACCAGTAAAATACTTGTAGCTCATTTTTAGTTTATGAAAGTACATTCTGAAGTATGCTTGTTTAGAAGTTTTATTAACTTAACTTACTTCTAGTTTACTATTCATATATTTTATTTGCACTTTAAGTAAACTACTATTAGGTATTAAAGGTATTAATATACTACCTTTTAGGTATACATTTTTATACTTGAAATATACCTTTAATTGTACTTAGTGTGATTTGCAGTTGAGTTTTTCTCCCTCACACTCCATAATTTATCCAATTGGCTTTATAATATGCAGAAGCAGAAAACAGGAATAAAGTGAGTATTTGCTTTATATGCCAAACCTGAGAAAATGGCACCATCTGGTGAATTTTTAAAAGTTTTGAAGCCTTGCTAACAGAATGAAAGCCTATTAACAAAGATTGCAACATTTTATAGTTAAATGGCCCTGGGATTAAGTTTCAATGAGGACATTTTTGTCCAGACGATGCAAGATGCAAAACTTTTAAAGGAAATGGGGTGAAATACTAAAATTCCACCTGTGCCAAAATGTATGTAGTTAGCATTAACACAGGCAAATATAAAAATTAAAAACAAAACACTGAAAAAGACAAAAATTTCCATAAGGATGCACAAGGTTTAAATCTGAGAAGTACATAAGTAATATCACATTTCGATAAACATATTTTTGTAAGGGCAGTCAAATAGCTGTATTTACACATATAGTGCATAAGTACTCATTTTGTCAGATTGTTTCATTACTTTACTGCAATTATAATTGTTAAATGTACTTCAAAGAACGCCAAAATGTATTAATTCAAACAAAACATTATTTATAGTATTCACAGCTCACATGTAGCTTTGTTTAGTCATATTTTCGTCGTCTGTCTTTCTCAGGACGTGTGGTTTCACTCACCAGGATACAGTAGTGTCTTTAGATTGAAAGTTGGGAACTCCATTGTGGATTGTTGGGTTTTGTCTTACCTGCCTGATCCACTATTCATTGCATTCACCACCTTACAGGTGGCCAATGATCTACAGGTGAACATTAAGGTGAGTTTAGTGATGCAGTGAGTTTAACATCAGCGTACAGTCTGCATCTTTTGGCATGTGTTCCTACATTTACTGGCCCCTGGTCTCAGTAAATATTAGTCAGTGTTTCTGCACATCAGCATGTGAATTTCACAACCTTCACACCATCCCCCTCTCTTTCTCAGAAAAAGGCAGATGAATTGAATTTGAGTATGAGTGAGGTGAACGTGACGGGTCTACAGGGAGATCGGCAGTATCAGTGTGTTTTGGAGAAGATTGAGTCCAATGCTATTATCTGTAAGATTAAAGGAGAATCAGGAGCCGTCACAGCAGTGGACTCACTCAATGTAAGTCTGTTTTTGATATTTTCTTGCATATGGTAACTGTAATGCGAGGGGGAGAGAATCTTATAGTTTGACTATTCACGTTTTTGTTAAGTTTAATAACACTTGATGCTAAGTTATAACTGATATTTTATGAGTAGATCATTTCTGTCATTGTCATTTCAGATCAGCGTTGGGAAATATTATCAGATCATGACGACAAAAGCTCCAGGATATTTGGTGTTTTTTTCTATAGTATATTCTGTAATATTCTTATTTTTATTCTTATCTTTTGCATTTTGTTATCAATTTTTAGGTGTAACAATATCCAATCTGTTTTTCCTATTCAATGGCCACTGCAATTCAGATACGCACAAACATACAGCCTTTATAAGTAGAATTATACTGTTGGAGTCCTGTTTATAGTGATCACCACAGTAATATTATCCTTATCTCATATATCACCCTTGTGGCTCTGTTCCCTAGACAGCAGGTGGCGCTTTAGACTCACTTATTTTAATTCAAAGTTCCTACAGAGGGCAAGTCTGCTATTCAGTACGGTAGTACAATTATTTAGTAGAAGGCTTTTAGTGTATCTTTTCATTGTATACCTACACAATTACATTGTTCTCTTATTAATCTTTTTAATGTAATCAATATTCTGCAAAACAGTATAATTACAAATAAACATTTTACAATGCTTGTCTATCAAGTCCTTTTCAGATTATTACTACAGTCATATTATTAATTGCAATATAAATATACTTTATTTCTAAATATTAAGTAATACATACAGAAATGTGTGCCAAAATAAATCAGTGTCCATCTTAAAAATCCTACTAAGAGGTGAAAAAGAACACAAATTGAGGGATGGAACCAAGAAAAACATCAAAACTCAATGTTTGCTCTAAATCTTGTGATGCCATATTTGATGTTGCACAGTTTCTCTATTATTCTGCTAATAGAGTCACTTCAAATGACTTATGTAAAGAAGAGCTGCTTCAAAGAACTCAATTTACCATAATTATTCTGGCAGAAAAGCATGAGCACTGATGATAGAGCCCACAAATACACAGAGATACACACTCGTACAATTACAGCTCATGCTTTGAGACACAATCCATCAGACAGCGATAAATATAAAGGTATGGAGAGACTGCCATCACTATAGCAACAAGACGAGCCGCATTCCTGAGTTTATCACTTGTGGAAGGATCAATAGTATTATCCTTAGTAGCAACCGTATTTGGGTTATGTGTATTTTTTTACAGATCATTTAGAGTTAGATGGAGAGTCTGAGGGGGTACGTTTTTGTTAATTCACCCCTTATACTACACATATATATATAGTGGCCAAAAGTGACGTCCAGAGGGGTTTTTAACAAATTTGATTAAACCATCAAAATATGGGTCAAATATTTTATATTTTCTTTAAATATTTTAAATATGAGGGAAGAACAAAACACTAAACTTAAGTGTTAAGGTATTTATCTGGCAAATCTATATGGCAAAAAATAAAAATAGAATAAAAATAAAAACAAACTACAGGTTTTATTTTACTTTGCAAAACAAAAAGCTCATATGAAAAAGAAATCAGTTGGTTTGGTTCTCTCTTGTTCATAATTGCTTTGTATGAACAACTAACAAATAAAACGATAGACTCTAAGCACAACTGTGCAATATGCTTACAAAATCTTTACCAAATTTTAATAATGTTTGAATAAAGAGTGAAGATGCCAATTTTCCTAGGCTGGACATCACTTTTGGCCACTACTATGATTACATGAATTTGTAAACTGATTCATATTTCACATCAGCAAAGAGAAACGCATCAGCAAGCCCTTCAAGGAACTGGAGCATCATTCACAGAACAGCACAGTGCTCGCGCTCACACACACACACACACACGAATGCTCCCCTGGATCACAGGAGAGAAAGACGCAGTCCTGAACTCTCAGAAATTAACCCTACTGAGGTTTTTGGGAAAAGGGCATCTGCTTCCAATAAGCCCTGGTTAATACTTGTTATCTGCACATTCAGGGGTATGGAGATTTCTCAGAATGCTTGTCTGAACCGCCCCTCACAGATCCGACTCACAGACGGAGCGCCACAGGCTGTCACCACGTCCCTGAGGAGACCCAATGAGATTTATGTGCTGGAATGAATAGAAATATGGAAATATTTATGAAATTGAAAAAATTATGGAATAAGCATAAATATGTTTTATAAACCAGAGCAAATAGCACAGCAGAGGACAGGGTGTTCTGTTTTTGTTGGGAGGACTGTGCGCGTTTTAATCAGCTTGGTGAAGAAAGAGTAATACATTTTCTCATTTCCTTTCATTTTTATACTGAGAAAATCTCCTGTTCTTAAACCTGTCACATAAACCTTCCTGCATTTGTAATTGATTATTATTTAGCATATTTATTAAGCTATTTTCCTCATGGGAACTCCACACAATGTAGTTTTTTTGTAGGGATATTTGGTCCCAACAATTTCGACAAATGCAAAGCCACACACACACACACACTCATCATTTCACTTCTCCTGTTTGTGCATGTGTGTGTGTGCGTGTGTGTGTGTGTGTGTGTGTGTGTGTGTGTGTGTGTGTGTGTGTGAGAGAGAGAGAGAGAGAGAGAGAGAGAGAGAGAGAGAGAGAGAGAGAGAGAGAGAGAGAGAGAGAGAGAGAGAGAGAGAGAGAGAGAGCAAGAGAAGGGTCATAAAACCTAACAGCCTAAACAGTTCACACAGGTGGCATATTCACCCTTTGGCTAACACGACAGATGACACCGCTGTGCAAAGGAATTCTGTTCAACTCTTTATAGAGCCATTAAACAATCTGTGAGCAAACATTCTTGGAATTACCTTTAGATATGAAAAACAATTTGTGAGGTTGTTTCCACAAATTAGATTGGACCATATTGCAGTGAATCAGTAAGGTCCAGTTCAGTGTTTACAGCCGATTCCCTCTGCCTTACTAAATAAAAGTGCCAAACGCATGTGAAGACAGTAATCAGAGAAAGACTAAACTGCAAGGCAAACAAACCGGCTTTCCCAACACTAATTTAGTCTCAGTAAATCTCATGTGAAAGAAAGCAAGAAAAACAGACAGGAAGAAACAATGACCTTCCTTGAGAAAAAAGTATTACATACCTTAAGGAAAGTATATGAAATAAATACAATAATAAAATAAAATAATTTATGCTACAGACATGTGAGGGAAAAACATGCTTCACATTCATTAACAATTTGCTAATCATTACAGTCTCTTTTAATAAAAATATGAAATAATATAATAAAACTAAATAAAATCTGCTTTAGCCATGAATGAGAAATTAAATGCTTCCCATTTATTATCAATATAAAAATATTAGTCTCTTTTCATAAAATAAAATATTTCATGTTCTAGCTATGATTTAGGAAAAAAATGCCTCACCTTAATTAAAATTTGATCATTATTACAGTCCTTTGCCAGTAAAAAAAAAAAAATAAATAAATAAATAAAATCTGCTCCAGCTATGAATGAGAAGAAAAAATGCTTCACATGCATTACATTTTGATAATTATTACTGTCCCTTTCCAGTTATTTATTTATTTATTTTTTAAATAAAATAAAATCTGTTCCAGCCATGAATGAGAATATAATGCTTCACATTAATGATCAAATTTATAAAAATAAAATTAAAAATAAAATAAAACTATGAATATAACAACTGGAATAGCAGTTTATTAATGTCAATGTTTGAACTCCAAGGCTTCCACTTATTACATAACCATTAAAACGAGTAAATTATGTTACACCAATACAGCACCAAACCTTGTGCAATTAATTTAATTTACTGTATGTCATTTATTGTGATTTGGGGCATGATGACCTGGTGTTTTTCTGATAAATCTCTCAATGATTTCCCCCAGACATTCTCATTCAAGCATTAACTGTATTCAAGTATTATCTGCAATGCAAGTTGGGACAATGTTATCAGGATGATACTGATAATAATATGATAGCCAATGACAATGATAGCCGCATTAGTACTGTCCTTGAGTTAGCGGGCATTTTGACAGAGAGAAGGAGAGAAAGAGAGAGAGAGAGAGAGAGAGAGAGAGAGAGAGAGAGAGAGAGAGAGAGAGAGAGAGAGAGAGAGAATGCATCAGAAGGGGAGGAGCTGCTGATGGGTGATCCTACTTGTCTGGCGTTCTGCCACTTTGTTCTAATCACCACTTCCTAGAAATCCATTTCCTGGTGTGTGGAATTCTGGGAAGCCTGCTGCACTGTAGGTAATCCCAGAGAAATTCCTCTCATCTCTCATCTCCTTAGACCATGGAAGAAGACACTCTCCTTCCATCATTCAGAGTGCATAAGGTTACGTGTGTGTGTGTGTGTGTGTGTGTGTGTGTGTGTGTGTGTGTGTGTGTGTGTGTGTGTGCTGCTGCTACCAGGAAGGCAGATACCCTTCTGGGAATACATCTTTTTTTAAGGAAAAGGGATGTTTTAGGGAAAAAACAAAGAGTTATTCACTCATTAAGTTCCATCTACATGACTCCAGTTGAGCACAGTGATGCTGATTCAGAGAGAGAGAGAGAGAGAGAGAGAGAGAGAGAGAGAGAGAGAGAGAGAGAGAGAGAGAGAGAGAGAGAGAGAGAGAGAGAGAGAGAGAGAGAGAGAGAGAGAGAGAGAGAGAGAGAGAGAGAGAGAGAGAGAGAGAGAGAGAGAGAGAGAGAGAGAGAGAGATGAGAAATAAAAAAAGACAAATCAATCTGCATAACAACCAATTGACTGGCGGGAAGATTTCGAGAAACAGCTCATGCAGAAATGAACATACAGTCAGAATTTAGTCACCCCAAATCTGTTTGAATTTTGTTTTTTCTCATGGAGTACAAAAGCAACAATTTTGAATAATGTGCCATGTTCCGCTAGTAAATGTTCAAGCTTCAAAAAGGAGGCAAAAGTTCAAGCATTAATAAAAATATGAAATAGTACCATAAATATGATTCATGAGTGAAGTCATATAGCTGTGGCTGAGAAACAGACTGAAGTTTCATAAGAAATCTTGACATTTGTGAACAAATCGTTCACACTGATTCTGTGAATCAAATCAACCATCTGATCTGACTCAAAAGAATCATTTGTTCACAAACCAAACATTGCCTGTTCTCTCATGAAGCATTAATAAGCATTACTAAATGTGTGAATAAAACATATTTTTAGCGAATAATGACCCAAGCTAATATTTTGCTAGTTTTACAATACTTTTATGATGCTTGTGTCTTTTATGAAAGCTTCAGTACACATTCATTGTAATTGCATAAAAAAGAGCAACAAACATATTCCTGTGTGAGAGAGTGACGCTGGTTAAGCCATAAAACAATGTGTTAGAGGTGTTATGCAAGTCTGTCTGCTCACACTCCAACCTCCACTCCGTCTTCGCTCTTTTACACACTCCTTTTCTGCACATTTAGTTAAAAATAGCTGCTAAAGATTAACTGCTGTGCATTATCGTCAAGCCCAGCGCAGACCCACCACGTTTGCAGAATCAGTGCTGTGTTGTTGCCTTCATCTTTTATGCCGAGACCCATACGGATCTGCTCGCGTCAGAATAAATGTGTGGCTCAGGCCAGGGCAGGCTCACTCAAATCTGTCTCTGGACATATGGTGCTTTATTATCAGCTTGTGTGTGTCTGTGTTGCATGTCTGATCACAAGAGTGTGAGAACACAGTGCCCTGTAGTCCTTCACTTCGTGTACTGCGATAAAATAAAATAAAAAAAACACCTGTCAATCACAGGACACACACAGATAACTGCTTTGATATCTAGTTTCTCCTAGACAGCAATATCTATCTATCCATCCATCCATCCATCCATATTTTTTATAATAACTTTTAGACATGGATTTGTCAAGCATTCATAGTTTGTCTAGATGAAACTTGCTTCTTTGTCTTGACAAACGTTTTAATTCCAGAACATAGTTCCATTTTAATTATAAAATCCATTAATACACAATTACCATTGCACACCTGTAGGAAATCCAAAATCCAAATCCAAAAATGTGATTAATACTAATTAATGGTTTTCTTCAATGATTGGTCATGTAACCTTTTTAAATGAGATGGAGTTTGAGTAATATGTATATGCCTGATGAAGGTCATGAGACCGAAACTAATAAAACTAATTGCTAATAAAAGTTTTTGGATATTTTTGCAAGTACTGATAGTGTGCGGGATTTCCTTTTTATTTGTTAAAATTATAAAATCCATAAATTCAAAAAGCAATTCTTCACCCCTTTTGCTACTATTTGTACTATTATTATAGCTCTATTAGTTAGAGTTACATAATGTTTTCTTATAACTCTTACTCTCTTATTGCAGTGGTTCCCAAACCTGGTCCTTGAGTACCCTCAAATCTGCGGACCATATTGACATATTGTCTCTAATCTGACACAGCCATTTCAGGTCTTGAAGTCTCTACTAACAAGCTGGTTAAACTAGCTGTGCTTGATTAGGGAGACATACACAGGATGTCAAAGGGTTCAAAGGATTCAAAGGCTGCATCCTTCGAAGGCCATGCCTTTGAAGGCTCGAAGGTCGGACTGGGCATTGTTAAATGAGACGGTCTAGCCTAGGGAGGACTGTTCTTGCCGCCTAGCATCTGTGACAACTGCTGTTGAGTGACAGAAACATTTGTACTTTTGTCTGAAAACAAAACAGGGTTTACAAACTGTCTAAATATGTTCACCTTGGTCCATTTCTGTATATGATAAAGAGTATATCATCGCATTTTAGTAATATATGTCAACATTTGAACTGCTTTAAAGTTTTTTTTTTCATTTTTCCATTTGTATCAATAGATATTTGAGTAAGCTGAAACCCAATGCTTTTAAAAGTGTAATTTATCAATTTCTCTTAAAAAAATACTGTTGTCACTGGCGCACATTGAATTCTGTGGCAGGCAAGGCAGCGAAGGATTCATCTGTTGTATCCTTCATTTCACGGGAATGAAGGATACATTTGGAGGCCACATTTGAAGGAGCCTTGGAACTGGGGCAGCCTTCACCGTACCGCAGTGATGCAGTCGGCCTTTGAATGTGCACTTCCAAGGATGCAGCCTCTGAATTGGGACGCAGCAAAAATGTGCAGAGCTGGGGGTACTCCGGTACTCTTATTCTATGTCTATTTTCAGACAAAAAATGTCAAGACTATTTTTAGACCAAAAAAAGGCCAGACTTTCCAATATTTAAACAAGTTATTATTGATATTATTTATGTTAGGCTAATATGTGATCCTCAATGGTCAACCTTTCCTTGTGTAACTGAATGTTGTAGCATTCAAATACCTGGATCAGCAAAATTGGAACTGCTGTAAAACATGATTTACTAGGTTGGATTACAGTACCCGACAACCATAATTGCAGGCCCCTCTAGACAGACAAAGAAACAGGCAGGATAGGGAGAGACACCTCTCAGCTATGTCATTTGGGGGCAAGTTATGGGCCAAACACACACATTCACACAAAATGTTGAGGTTTTGGGATACAGTCTCACGGGAAAAAACACCGTTCCCTACACACAAACACCCAGAGCTCACAGTGGCCACATTGACCCCTAGCGTAAATGCTAAGTGTCTTTCTCACATATACACAAACACACACGCAAAGGATATGAACAGCGAGACCCCACCCGCTTATTACTGTGCAAGCAAAAACAACCACAGCTTAAGAATAACAGGACGTGAATTGAAGGGAGGAATCAGAAACTGTGAACACAACTGTAAGGAAACAAGGGAGGTTCAACAGTCTGGAGCAACACAGGATGAATTACAGGAAAAAAATATTTGAATTTATTTATTCACAGTATTTGTATTTGTATGAAATCACTTTTTTTTATAAATGCATAGATAATTATATGTATAGATAATTATATGTAAAACTATACATATATGTAAAGTAATGCTAACAGTATGATGAGATTAATAACATGCTTACAAAATGCATAATTTTGCATAGCATTGTGTAAGTAGCACGTCTGCATGTCGTGTTTTAGTCTCAAAACAATGCCTACACTGCTCACGGCTTATGTATAAATCTCAAAAGGATTATATTCCTTGTTTAACATGTCACACATGGGCATAACAGCTGACAATACATTCAAATCCCAGTGATTGTTTATCAGTATTTGTTTATTTAGTATGCAGTGTATCTAGGGAAGTTCTGGTGTGTAGTGTATTGGCCTGCTTTGTGATGGCTCCTTTTGAAAACATGTTTTGGCTCTGATGAAGATTATCTATTTTTGTAAGTCAAGTCAAATCACAAAATAGATTAAAAATAACCCAAAATGACCCTACAAGAGAAACACAAAATTTTTCCATTTTCTAAATACACACGTCCACTGTCTCCCCACATCTTCCAATCAGACTGCCTCCACACAGTCTCACACAGACACACAATCCCCCTCTACCAGAGCTTTATATGTCATTGAAACTGACATCTGTGTGCAAACACTGTGTGGCCTGAAACGCTACACTGGCGAACGCAGGGGTGAGCTCATTTCCACGGTAATGCACAGAGTCAGATGACTGGGGTACGCCAGGCTAAATCTAAAGCTCAGACACAACTCTTTGTTCTTGCATTCATTCACTGCAGCTGTTAGCCTGGCTTTAAGGCTATAGGATGTAATAATAATGTTGGACAAGCTGAATTGGATCTCGCTGGCAGCCAGAAAAGAAAGTAGCACTGACGTACTTTCTGTTGTTCTGTCCGTTAAAAAAAAACGTGACGGTATCAGATATTAATACTATAGCATTTTATACAGTACAATGATAGGATGTTTACTTAGACTATACATTTACTTCTAAATTACTACAAAAGAATACCTACTTACTTAGGTACATGGCCTGGAAATGTACTTCTTAAACTTACCTCTAATAAGCATTACAATAAACTGAAAATTGCAGTATGGATGAAAAGTGGGGTGCCCAAAGGTCCACTAACATAAAAACAGATATCATTCCACATTTTTTTTGTTTTATTTGTAGATCTAGAAAGTGTTGACAACTGTACAAAGTTTCATGCCATTTTAGCAAAAGTCATAAGGGGTCAAAAAGGCCCGAAGACCCTCAGAGGGTTTTAATCAGATGAAAGTACATTGACAAGAAGTGAAGCTAACATTTGATTCGGACGTGCCTTGATGCCTTCCTGTCTTTGAATGCATCCTCTGAAGGCAGCATTTGTCAACTTTCGGACGCAGACATAGTATTCTATACGTGGTTAGCTACATTTTTTGACATTTTTCATACATTATTTCATGACTAAAAAGTTCCAATGTCCCAGCAAAGATAGCAAATTTCACGTACATTCAGAAGAGTCCTGCTCCAGATGATCAACTTCTAGATGAATAGGAATTCTAACAGGTAGCTTTCTCCAGATAAACCTAGAAAAAAAATGGAAAGGTGATTGGAACCAATATTCTCTTAAAACAAGTCAGACAGCGGCATTTCTGAAAAGTTCCTGTCAACATTTTGCTTTTATCATGTTATGGGAACACAGTGTTAATCCATACAAAGAGATAAGCAAGACTTCTTCAGAAGGTCACCTGAAGGTGCTATTGACCGTGATCCAGACAACAGACGAGAGACTGTGACCTTTCTCACTAATCTGTATGCTTCATTCATGAATAGAACCATTAAGCCGTACAAACACAGGATCAGGAAACGATAAGAGAGGTATCCGGATTTGAAGGTGTGGAGCTGTGATTGTTTGTTCTGATAAAGTGTCCCCTGTGTATTTACTGTACACAGTTGACTAGAGATGGATGATGCACAGGTTTAACTGTTCTTCCTGATCCCTTAATTTTACTATTGTACATTTATGTACATATAATTGACTGCTAAAATCTCTGACCTTGAGCACCTTCACTAGGAAGTGCTCAGACTGCTTCCTTTACAGCCTTCAGCACTTCCACAAATTCAATTTCAAACATTCAAGTCGAAATTGATGTATTTATGTTTTGAAACAGGATGTTTGGGTAAGGCATATGGAAGCTTCTTTTTTAGGTAACCAATAGCCTTTAGTTTAGGCTGTCACAGCCGGGAACCATGACTGGCTACTTGCTATTTCTGAATAGTATTTACATTATTACGTGTTAACAGCTAAAGAAATGTAAAATATTTAAATCATAAAGATATTTGTACAATTGCCTTTTTACCATTTTATAGATACATTTTAGATCCCTTAAGCCCACACCCAAACTTAAACATAACCATTTTATAGAAAGAAAGAAAGAAAACGTAAAGGACAGAAATATGTAGGAAAAATTAACAAGTTTATATAGGCCTACACAATTGTTATATATCACAACTGCAACTTTTAAATGCAACTTGTGACTTTAGATTTTGAAAATGCAACTTTGTTTTTTTGTCTACTAGTAATACCGACTTCATATCTCACAAAGTGACTTTTTTTCTCGTAATTGCGACTTTACAACACATCTTAAAATGCCTTTACATCTCTCAATTGTGACTTTATATTTCACAAATGCTACTTTGTTTATCATAATTCCAATTTTTAATCTCACAATTGTGACAATACATCACAATAAATAGTTTGTTTCTCATAATTACATCTCTCACAATTGTTGCTTCATGTCTCACAAACTTTATACACTCACCTAAAGGATTATTAGGAACACCATACTAATACTGTGTTTGACCCCCTTTCGCCTTCAGAACTGCCTTAATGGAAGTAGCCATCAGAGAATGGGTACATGGTGGTCATAAAGGGATGGACATGGTCAGAAACAATGCTCAGGTAGGCCGTGGCATTTAAACGATGCCCAATTGGCACTAAGGGGCCTAAAGTGTGCCAAGAAAACATCCCCCACACCATTACACCACCACCACCAGCCTGCACAGTGGTAACAAGGCATGATGGATCCATGTTCTCATTCTGTTTATGCCAAATTCTGACTCTACCATCTGAATGTCTCAACAGAAATCGAGACTCATCAGACCAGGCAACATTTTTCCAGTGTTCAACTGTCCAATTTTGGTGAGCTTGTGCAAATTGTAGCCTCTTTTTCCTATTTGTAGTGGAGATGAGTGGTACCGGTGGGGTCTTCTGCTGTTGTAGCCCATCCGCCTCAAGGTTGTGCGTGTTGTGGCTTCACAAATGCTTTGCTGCATACCTCGGTTGTAACGAGTGGTTATTTCAGTCAAAGTTGCTCTTCTATCAGCTTGAATCAGTCAGCCCATTCTCCTCTGACCTCTAGCATCAACAAGGCATTTTCGCCCACACGACTGCCGTGATACTGGATGTTTTTCCCTTTTCACACCATTCTTTGTAAACCCTAGAAATGGTTGTGCGTGAAAATCCCAGTAACTGAGCAGATTGTGAAATACTCAGACCGGCCCGTCTGGCACCAACAACCATGCCACACTCAAAATTGCTTAAATCACCTTTCTTTCCCATTCTGACATTCAGTTTGGAGTTCAGGAGATTGTCTTGACCAGGACCACACCCCTAAATGCATTGAAGCAACTGCCATGTGATTGGTTGACTAGATAATTGCATTAATGAGAACTTGAACAGGTGTTCCTAATAATCCTTTAGGTGAGTGTATCTCATAATTTTGACTAGGCTATATATCACAATTGTGACTGTTTTTCATAACTGGTATTTCATGATGGCACTTTCACCATTTGGAGCAATAATCTTGAGCTACTATCTACTATGCAAACATTATTCACATCTTAATGCATAAGAAAAATATATGCATTTCATGTGATAGCATAACTCATGAACAGGATAAAAGAAAAAAAAACATTCGCGTCAGCCTTCCTGTACAAGATATTCATTTGCTGAAACCAAAAGAGGAGCAGATATGCAGACCAAACTATCAAGAGCCCACAGGGTATAGAATGCCACACCATCCAAAACCCGTCTCCATGGCAACCTGAGCAGAAAAGCCCGCCACAGCATTTACAGCAGCCCTCAAGTATAGCCTATATTTCCTCTAGAGTTCAGGAGGCGGCTGACCACCCCTATAATTCAATGAAGTACGACACATCGTTTGTTGAAGAGCTGATTTAACGCTTTGGCTTCTGTCACAAGCTAGCGCAAACACGCTGAAATGGAGGCATTTCTATCTGTAGAGGAGATGCTTTTACGGGCGCTGATGCGTTTTTAGACACCACTGGACCGCACACACATCATTTTATGGGTATGAATTCAACCGTCCCAACTGAAGGCTGCATTTACAATACGCTGCACATTTCTGAGAAACACCGGAACAAAAAAAGTACACCAAGCTGAATTTCAAACGCTTCCCTGGAATTATGGAACTCAGAGGACCTACGCGTATCAGATGCGTTTGTGCACGTTTAGTGAGAATATCAGTCAGTTATACAGAAAAAACAGCATGGGGACGTATGTAGTGTGCTTTATGGATGTTCCTCATTAGAAGAAGATGAACCTTTCTCACAAACGATCAGATACCAATTTAATTGCACAAAAAGGTCTTCTGGGATTTCATAAACATTACATTACTGGATCACCTCAGGGACAATGGGGTTGGTGATGGCCATTTATATTTAACTAGGCAAGTCAATTATACATCACTGTAAA
Source organism: Paracanthobrama guichenoti (assembly GCA_018749465.1). Taxonomy (NCBI): domain Eukaryota; kingdom Metazoa; phylum Chordata; class Actinopteri; order Cypriniformes; family Gobionidae; genus Paracanthobrama; species Paracanthobrama guichenoti. The sequence goes on from CM031946.1 coordinate 11,182,482, forward strand.
CTCTTTCACGCTCAGATTCTAGGAAAGCATTCAAAGTCTCGTAACATGGCAGTAACACCTGGGAGACAGAGCCGAAAACAAACCTGAGAGGGAGCGGACGGGCGCGCCATAAACACAGCAGAGAAGCCCAAGCGCACTAATGTTTACGAATGAAGGCACACACACACAAACACTTTCTGATTAATAAGTGAGAGATTAGGAAATGACCTGTCATGTTACAAACACCTGATCTGTAAATATTGATTACGCTTTGAGTAAACAGCACTGGATAAAAACAGCAAGTGACAGATGGAAAGAAAAAGCAGACCAGATGTTGTAGCCCTAGATTGTTGAAAACAGCATTTTAAAACATTATTATACATCAAATGCTATCTACAGTATAGCATTGTTTTAAAATATATGCAGGCTAGGAATTGGAATATATATATATAATTCCAATTCTTGTGTAGGCTAATTATGCATGCAGTTTTTATAAGCTCGTTTAACTTGACTACATGAATTATTTTGGAAATTAATTTGTCACACTGCGAAATTATATGTGGAACTAAATAAAAATGTGATTTAAAAAGAAATAGTAATGAGTAGGCTATGCTATAATGAATACCATTAACGTTAAACGATTTTAATGCGCGACGTGGAGGCAATTATAACCGACACGAAGCAGTGCATTCAAATCGTTTAAAGCACAGTTTGCCATGGATTTATACCATGGTAATTTGTCAGCATTGACCATTTAAAGCTGTTATTGATGTTTTCAGCGCAATATTTGACCGGAAAGGGTATGACGGATGGTCTGTTACGGGTGGTTAGAGCTAGCATTCTGCCCGTTTTGAATCAGACACTAAGAAAAAGTAGTGCGTACATTTATTTGAATTCATTAGAGAGAGAGAGAGAGAGAGAGAGAGAGAGAGAGAGAGAGAGAGAGAGAGAGAGAGAGAGAGAGAGTGTGTGTTACCTTCGTCTGTTCACCATCTCTTTCTCTATTAACAGCGAACCCGTGAGTTTCATTACTTCAAAACCAGCAATGTTACTCCCTCATTCAGCGGCGAAGCTATTATTAAAAGTCGCGAGGCAGCCTTGATAAGTTTATGTGCTCATGAATGTTTGTTTCCGAGTGACGTGTGTGTGCTTCAGTGAAAACACCGCGAAAGTCATATTAGTGTTCTTCAACACTGGTGATTTAACTGACTTGGAACCTGTGCATTAAACTAAACACCTTCCAGCCAATCAGAATCGAGTATTCAGACAGACAATGGAATGGTATAATAGAAATTAGATTAGAAATAGATTTAAAAATTACTTCAGTAGCCCCCTTTTCATAATACTACATATTGTTAAAAAGTTTGGAGATTAATCAATGGTTCTTATGAAAGTGTTTAGCTGTTGCACTTGTATAAAGCACCAAAAGGAGAATAACAAATATTAACAAATCAGACATTCACTTTCTTAAACACACACACACACACACACACACACACACACACACACACACACACACACACACACACACACACCTCCACTTCCAGTGTTATTACTGGGTGGAAGTAGTGGGCAGAGCAACCTGTTTCTGAATGAGAAATGAAAAGTACGTCACATGTATCAACAGGCAGCTGGTAAATAGTTTCAAATAAAGATTGCATAAAGTTGCATAAACTCATCTTACCTCATCAAGGACAGATGTTATCTGAGCCAGGAAACATTGTTTACCAAAACATTATAAAACAGTGTTTTTAACGGATAAACGTATGAAATTACAACCCATTCTCACTCCCAAGGCCAAATTCTGAAGCATGGTGCATTCCGACGCGCAGGGTACTCCATTGATTTCAGTTGTTTGCCCAATGCTTCAGATCAAGACGCATTTAATTCTTTGCATTTGTAAAAGCAGACATGATTTTATGAATATTTATAGGGTACTTTTATATTTTGGATCAACTAACCCCACTCTTACCCTAAACCTACCCACTTCTAAACAATATAAAACACGTAACAGGCAAATAAAAGTACAGTCACAGGTATTTATTGCAAAAACTGACCAAAGACAGTAACTAAAGCTGCATTCCAAGTCTTCTAAAGTCATACGATATCTTCATGTAAAGAACAGAGTTGATCTTAATGTTTTAATCTCTGAAATGATGATCCCGCCGCTCCGTGAACATTTGTACTTTTTGAATAAATTGTGCATGCAGTCATATCTGCCCGTTATATCCTGTGTTATATATCATATAATACACAAATGGGTAGGTTTAGGGATGGGATGGGGTTGGGTTACATGTTCAAACATGTCAAAATAGCGTAAATAAAATAAATGTAAATTAAATAATGCTGTCTGATTAAATTGAGAATCACACTCCAACATAATGGCATAGTGGCAAAAACATAACCCAATATAATTTCATCATGACGATAACATTCCCATGCCCAACGCGTTTGTGTATGACGCCAAAGGTTTCTCATTGAAATCAATGGAGCACCCTGCGTCGAAAAACGACACCTAGGGGTAGGCTACCTTTAGTGTCTTCATTGTGACGCGGAAGGCACTTGACCATGCTTCAGATTTTGATGCTTTGGGAGAACGGGTTGGAAATTATTGTACATCAAGTCAAAATGTTGACTTTTTACCATTTGGAGGCAATATTTGCATTAAAAAAATACAATGCAAAATGTATTTTTTGTGAAGCGAGTCATTTTGGAAGCATAATTTTAAAAGATGATAACTTTAATATTAATAGGCATATAAAAACAGTATGACATGATCAATTTTATCATTTTTGTATAGATGATATAATGGATTTAAAAATTCTTTTAAAAAAAATATAAATGTCATATAAAGGACACTGTCTGTCTCTCTTCCTTTAGTGTCTGTCATGTGTTTTCCACAGCTCAAGAGCAGTATGATGAAGTCCAGAAAAACAGGATTCTTGACATCACACAAACACCTGTTGAAGGACAGATGGCGGGACGTCTGCGGCCTGCAGGCTCTGGAGCAGCTGCCGCACTGTGGCTTCTCTTCCGTTCCTCTGTGTCCACATCACCAGCCCCGCGAGCACCTGACTCTGAGCCGCGAGGGGGTGGTCAGCACAGCACCGGTACAGATCCGCAGATGACAGGCCCAGGTCCAGCAGCACAGATTTCCACTCCGAACCCAGACGAACAGCCAGTTGGTTCAGATGCAGCATGGTTGGAACAGTCGGAAGGATGTGGTCAGGTACACCACACTGAACTGAAAACAAAGAAACAACCTATGATTTTCAAAATACAGTCGAATAAGTCAAACATTGTGATCTGTGTTACACAATCTGCATCTCACTGCGTACATTACTGACATAATTACAGTAAAAAAAAAAATACTCTAAAGGAAAATAGGGCATTTGTTTGCATTCAGAACTGGTTACATTTTTGTAAGACTGATTTTCGTGACGTTGGGTTCTGTTACTGGTTCTTTGACATCTTTTCTTGCATTGACCTTTCTGGTTGCATGCAACGACTAACATACAGCATGACCAGTGCAATCCAATTCACAAAGAAATTAGTCTTTTGAACTTCATCAGACCAGGCCACCTTCTTCCATTGCTCCGTGGTCCATTTCTGATGCTCACGTGCCCACTGTTGGCGCTTTCGCCAGTGGACAGGGGTCAGCATGGGCACCCTGACTGGTTTGCGGCTATGCAGCCCCATACACAACAAACTGTGATGCACTGTGTATTCTGACACCTTTCTATCAGAACCAGCATTAACTTCTTGAGCAATCTGAGCTACAGTAGCTCGTCTGTTTGATCAGACCACAAGGGCCAGCCTTCACTCCCCACGTCAATGAGCCTTGGCCGCCCATGACCCTGTCGCTGGTTCACCACTGTTCCTTCCTTGGATACCTTTTGATAGATACTGACCATTGCAGACACCTCTCACGAGCAGCAGTTTTGGAGATGCTCTGACCGAGTCATCTAGCCATCACAATATGGCCCTTGTCAAACTTGCTCAAATCCTTTACGCCTGCTAATTGCTAATTCCTGCTTCTAACACATCAACTTTGAGGACAAAATGTTCACTTGCTGCCTAATATACCCTACCCACTAACAGGTGCCGTGATGAAGAGAGTGTTATTCACGATTATTCACGATTACTAAGTGTTATTCACTTCACCGGTCATAATGTTATGCCTGATCGGTGTCTATATATGGAATGAAATGTAGTTAGGAACAATTATGCTGGGGTTTAACATTCTTATACACATTATATATTATGTTTTATACAATAATTATAAATTATTATTATCATTAACACGGCATTGTAATTAAAAAAAATATCTATAATATATTATTATATTACCTTTTTCTTAGTCAAGACCAGTTACTTTTTGCATGTGTGATTTTGACCTCAGTAACCCTGAGGGCGTATAGGTGAGAAAACAGCATCTCATATGATGTGTGCATATTTATTTGAATAACACTGGAACTGTACCATGACCCTGAGTGGAACAGTTCATACTGCTGAACAAAATATGATAATAACAATAATCCAGTAGCGATAAGTCTCTATATATGTGAAGCATCAGTAAGCCAAAGCCGATTGACTTATTTACATACAAGACAGAAAAAGCCTTAGAAGTATTGAAAATGTAAACATCATTGAATTATATTCAGAAGGACTAGGAGAACATGTTTAACACATTCAAATTAATTTCAAGGTGGCATCAATATCCAATCTTTTCTTTCCATCCCTGCGCAATAAAGACACGTCAGTGTTTTTGTGCAAAGAGAATCGAGATGTGTTTTATTTGAGCAGTGGTGATGAGTGGAGCAAAGGTCGGTTTGAGAGTTTGTTTTGAGTGTTCCCAAATTCTTCACAAAATCAAGGACGTCCATTGATTTCTGCCGTCAAGAGACAGGAGCGGCCATGAGAATAACAACTCTCTAGGACAGGACATCCTCATCTTCTGTTCTGAGTGGAATCTAACACTCCTGTGATGGACATTTAATTATTTTCTTCTATAATTTGTGTTTGCTTTGTTTGGTTCTCAGAATAAATCTAAAGATCCAGATTGTTCGGCAAACACGTTTGAAAAGAGTCTTTATTTGTGCAATTCCGTTTTGTGACACTAATAGGTGAACAAGTGTGCAGAAATGGCGCACTTCAGAAAAGTCTCATCCAAGGCATTTATCCAAGTTCAGTATAATTCTGTCATGGATTTGGACACTTTGCGGTTTTAAAGCTTCTAGACCCCAGAGACAAAGAAGATTAGTGTGTTGAGGTGCCCCAACAATCAGCGATAAACACCACAAAGAGGATTTCATGCAGCGAGTGCTGGTTTAGCAAACAGGAGGAGGGGGGTGGAAATGATCTATAAAATGTCTGTGGCAATACTTTATCTGATTAATGGCACATGGAGGTATAGAAAGAAAGGAAGGAAAAAATGAGATTAAAGAAGAAAGTGTAGAAACGAAATTGGGAGTGAATGTAGAAATAGGTAAACAAAAGGAAAATGAATCTGTAATAGTGGTCAAAACGGTGATCACTGTACGTGTGTGTGTGTGTGTGTGTGTGTGTGTGTGTGTTTTAATGTTTTTTTATTTAAATATAAATGTTTAAAAATATTAATGTTAATATTAACGTTAATATTAACATTCATGTTTATTTATATATATTCTAAAATAGAAAAAATAAACATAATAAAATAATAAGGTGTGTTGGATTTACATGATTTAATCATGTACATCGGTTCCACATGAATCAGTTAAGTTAAACATAATTTGTTCACATAACTTCAACATCATGGAATGAGGTCATTTTTAAGTAACCCAATTGAGTAGTCTCAAAATGATTTTAATATGGCTCCCTAACAACAGTGGTGTGCACAGGGGGGCTTGAGACTCTGCCTCTTTAATCAAATCACAAGTTTATTTTGTTTTTGTATATTTTTGTGGTCACCTGATTGATTTATAAGACTGTACTAACTAGCTTTCATTCTATTAGCCAGCAATAGCATGTAATGTACATGTCAAGTGCTAAGTATGAAATGCTCTTTAATGACATGAGCTGTATCAGTCCACAGCCTAAGCAATTGCTCCACTCTTCTCCACTATGGTAACCCAGTGTAATTTAAATGGTTCTAATTATTCCAACATAATTAAACATCATTAAACAATATAAATCAAAATTGGATAAAAACCTAGTTTGAAAGTTTGAAAATGTTACTCTTCTCATCAAGTCCCAAGCAAAGCATGCTGTGGGAACTACAGTTTCAGCAAAAATCATTTTCAATTACTTAATTGGTTCACATTCACCCAAAATAATGTAATCTAGTAGATTGCACATTTTAGAGAATTACATTAATCGTAAGCAAAGAAATCACGTTTAGAAGAGAAACACAATTTTGTTGCGTAGATAATATGATTAAGTAAATTGGACAATATGTGTTTTCCTGTTTTTTCAGCATATGTACAATGAATAGTAAATTAGTAATGAAACTTATTTTACTTTCATGAACTTCAAGTGAACAAAACATGCTTCATTTTGACACGGAAATCACAGAAAATAATAACAACATGCAGTTCAGTAAGTGAATCAAATATTGATTCTTAATCCACTAAGACTCACAGTTAGTTAATTCAGTGAAGGATTCTTTTTAACAGTTTCATTAAAAGACTCATAAGACTCATTTGACCGTAAAGCGTGGTCACATTTTGTTTATGTGTGCAGTTTTGCCACTGTATACAATATGCTATTCACAGGCATAATTATCACCCATGCTGGCAAAAATGTATGCTAATATAGGGGTTATCAATAGAAAAAAAAAGCATTTGAGTGGCCATGGGACTAACGACAAGGCAGTGAAAATGGAAGTGAAAAAAAAGTGTATGTAACTCACACTAAACATGATTTAAAAAGTGCAAAACAAAAGAAAGAAAGAAAGAAAGAAAGAAAGAAAGAAAGAAAGAAAGAAAGAAAGAAAGAAAGAAAGAAAGAAAGAAAGAAAGAAAGAAAGAAAGAAAGAAAGAAAGAAAGAAAGAAAGGGTGCTCTGCAAAGAACATTGCCTGTGTTTCAGTGAAATGCTTAACTTTTCTGAGAATTGCTTCTTTTTTATAGGATGGAGCATTCCAGCTTCAATTTCCATGCGTACATGTGGACGCTTAACTCCAGGCTGCTGGAGGGAACAGATCGAGCACTTTAAGAATGTAAAGAGGCCTTGATCTGAGGGGACAGTTACGGTATCTTTAGGCTGAAGAGAGCTTAGACGTGAAGCTCTGATGTACAGTATATATAGCCTATCCATCACGCTTTTGTTTTAAAAAGTGTCTGTGAGTGTGTGTTTAACAGCTGCAAGTGTTTACAAATTTAATTAAACATCCCTGTGAGAGTATGCTGTAAATTTGAAGGATTAGGAATATGGGTTTTTTGTAAAAAAAAAATGTAAAGGCAATAAAAGCACAGATGTGAGTGAGTATATATGTGTGTGTGTGTGTGTGTGTGTGTGTGTGTGTGTGTGTGTGTGTGTGTGTGTGTGTGTTGTGTGTGTTCATTTGAATTTCCTAAAACAGCTCTCTCTCCCCACCCCCAACCTCCCCTTTCTAGCTCTCTTTCTCTCTCTCTAAAAAAAGTTAATTCATTAATTTTGGGCAGGGTGATAGTGAGCCACCCACAGCAAGCTGTGCCGTATCTCTGGAAAATTCCATGAAATCTCACAAAAAACCCTGCTTTTCAACAAGCTTGACGTCATAGGACAAAGCTTGTTTATCTGAAGTTAAAAAGAGATTTTGCTTTCCGCACCTTCTTTAAAGATCAGCAAAACATTGATCTCTTATTAAGGTGGAGAAAGAAAAAAAAGAGGAGGGCCCATGTTGCAGCCTGGGCATTGAAAAGAGTCATGTGATCGCGGTTGGTGTACACCTGGGTTGACATCATTCGCCACCGTCGGTTTTACAAAGGGGACTATCTGATCTGTCCACTTACATGACAGACGCAAATGCATTCATAGTGGATTTATTTCCATATGAGGCCTGGAACCGATCAGAAAATATTATAATCCATGTTTTTTTCCTGCTTACATGTTCGTGGGTCATAACCAAAATGCGGCCTTAGACTCACTACAGGTCTTTAATGTGAACACAGGACAAACATGGCATCATGTTAACAAGTCTCAAATTACTCAAGTGTATATAAGCATTTTTTTTATTTAATTTTTTTTATTAAAACTCATTTAAAACTGAATTTGGTGGTTTGATGTGATTGGCTTCTTATATGATCTGTCTAGTACATTCCAGTTTTTATCAGGCTTCAAATGTTCCACCGCATTCCTTTACTTATGACCACAATTCTGCTTCTTAAGGAAGGAATAGAGTTAGATAACTGCTCTAAATTGAAAGAAATGCAGACTGAAACATAAGATTACACCTCTTCCCAGTGGAAATGTCCAGTCAAAAATATGTGGCTTATGTGTTCACTCAAAAGAAAACGAATGGAATTAATACTATAAAGCTACACTATGTATTTTTTCGCCACTAGGGGTCGATAACCTCTTCAAAACAATAACAAAGGCATAGATTGATGACGCAGTGAATGAGCATGTCATACCGATGGATCTAAAAATTTGTTTGGGGAAATAATAATTATGGATGTTTTTTTAACCTGACTGTGGTATGAATCAGGGCACGATTACTAATAAGAGACGGATATCAACGCCACATGCGCGAGTTTCATTTCCTTCTACCGAACTACGGTCCGCAAGCGCTGAATTACTACTCATACAGGTCAGTTTATTTGACAAATTAAAATTGTGAGGAAACGCAATGCTAATGTTTCACTTGGTCTACACTATCTAAACTGCATTTGAGTGTGTTGAAAGTTGTTATTCTGAGTGTTAATTTGTTGGCTGTATGAGACTAGCAGTATTAAGCTACATAAACATTAGAACTTCATACTGATAATATTGTAATATTTCATCGTGTTGAGCTACATAACACTGATTCATTTTATGAACACATGCAAGAACGGCATCTCTGTCAAGTCGAAGTTTGTTGCAAAGCTCTCGAAATCTCGAAAATGCTACATCAATACTGGTCCTCTTTTGATTTCTTATTTTGTTCCAAAGTCTGCTTGCCATGGTCCATAATGTTTGAGTGTGCCGCTAAACATTATGCAGTTTTCCACGACTGCTGCCATGGGTTCTACGGCAGTAAAACCGGAAACCGAGGGTAACGCAGATATGACGCCATTGCCAGGCGACTCCCTCACACGTCCCGGTTCCTTGGTTAAAAATCGCAATTTTCTCAAGATTTACAAATAGTTGGAAACATTTGGGATATTGTAAGTACTCAACTGAACAAAATATATAACACTGGCCTAGTGGTTTTTGGATATTTTACTGCAAAAATACTACACATTGTACCTTTAAGTTAAAACCTGCAATGGATGCTAAATACAGAACAACTATCAGACCAGAACTATTAATGCTAATTAAAAACATTACACTTTTTTAAAATTATTGTAACATGAATGAATGTATAAATGACATGAATATATAAATGGCATAGAACAGAGTATATACATTATATATATATATATTACACACTTTACAATAATTTATCATCTGTTAGCATTAGTTAATGTATTAACTAACATGAACTAACAATGAGCAATACATTTGTTACAGTATTTATTCATCTTTGTTAATGTCATAAATCCAGCTGTTAATTGTTTGTTCAAGTTACAAACCGGATTCCAAAAAAATTGGGACACTGTACAAATTGTGAATAAAAACAGAATGCAATGATGTGGACGTTTCAAATTTCAATATTTTATTCAGAATACAACATAGATGACATATCAAATGTTTAAACTGAGAAAAATTATAATTTTTTAAGGGTAAAATAAGTTGATTTGCAGAGACGACGTCTGGATGGGAGCATATGTTGTTCTAGAACTTGGATATACCTTTCAGCATTGATGGTGCCTTTCCAGATTCAAGATTCAAGATTCAAGAGTTTTATTTGTCACATACACAGTTATATACAGAATATACAACCGGCAGTGAAATGTAAATGATGTGTAAGCTGCCCATGCCACACGCACTCATGCAACCCCATACCATCAGAGATGCAGGCTTCTGAACGGAGCGCTGAGAACAACTTGGGTTGTCCTTGTCCTCTTTAGTCTGGATGACATGGCGTCCCAGTTTTCCAAAAATAACTTCAAATTTTGATACATCTGACCACAGAACAGTTTTCCACTTTGCCACAGTCCATTTTAAATGAGCCTTGGCCCAGAGAAAACGCCTACACTTCTGGATCATGTTTAGATATGGCTTCTTTTTTGACCTATAGAGTTTTAGCCGGCAACGGCGAATGGCACGGTGGATTGTGTTCACCGACAATGTTTTCTGGAAGTATTCCTGAGCCCATGTTGTGATTTCCATTACAGTGGCATTCCTGTATGTGATGCAGTGCCGTCTAAGGGCCTGAAGATCACGGGCAATTTTTCCGGCCTTGACCCTTACGCACCGAGATTGTTCCAGATTCTCTGAATCTTTGGATGATATTGGAGAAACTCCTTTCTGATATTGCTCCACTATTTTTCACCACAGCATTGGGGGAATTGGTGATCCTCTGCCCATCTTGACTTCTGAGAGACACTGCCACTCTGAGAGGCTCTTTTTATACCCAATCATGTTGCCAATTGACCTAATGAGTTGCAAATTGGTCCTCCAGCTGTTCCTTATATGTACATTTAACTTTTCCGGCCTCTTATTGCTACCTGTCCCAACTTTTGGAATGTGTAGCTCCGAACCACTGAATCGATACACTGATTCATAACGCTCCGAAGCTTCATGAAGCAATGTTTTGAAATCGGCCATCTCTATACAAGTCATTATTTAGGGGTTTTTTTTGCGCACAAAAACTATTCTCGTCGCTTCATAAAATGATTGTAGAACCACTGTAGTGAGATGGACTTTGTAGCGACGTCTTTAGTACCTTTTATGGGTCTTGAGAGAGGAAATGTCATTGCTGCCAATGGAGGCCTTTCTGAGCCATCGGATTTCAACAAAAATATCTTAATTTGTGTTCCGAAGATGAACGGAGGTCTTATAGGTCTGAAACGTCATGAGGGTAAGTAATTAATGACAGAATTTTCATTTTTGGGTGAACTAACCCTTTAAGTCCACAAGACCGTAGGGTGTTCCATTCGTCATTTAAGCTTAAAGAAGGATGCTCGTGAGAGCCTCCTTTGCGGCTGCTATGCACCCTCAATGCGCACTTCAGCTGAGCCCGCAAGTTACGCAGAGGCCTCCAACCGGCAGTCAAAGTGCCATTACGCTGTGAAAGTGCAGACTCAGAGGAAGACCGTGAGGGTTTAGGGTGCCATTTGGGACAGGGCCTCTATTGTCTCCGGCAACAATATTTTTTTCTGTAGTTTCGCTACTGTGTGAGCAGTGACCGGTTGCAATTCGCAACCTCACCATTAGATGCCGCTAAAATTTACACAGTGCACCTTTAATGAAAGAAATGTTCTTTTAGACAATAAAAATAACACTTTACAATAAGGTTTCATTAGTTAACAGCTAACCTCTTTAGTTAACATGAACTAAGAATGAACAATAATTCATTATTAAAACCAAAAGTATTTGTTATCATTAGTTAATCCACTGTGCTAACTTGGACAATGAACAGCTGTATTTTATTAAGTAACATAAACACAGATGAATAAATACTGTAACAAATGTTTTGCTCATGTCAGTAATACATTGCTGTTAACAAATAATAACTTATTGTAAAGTGTTACCAAAAATGCTTCAAAATATGTTAAATGCTATAATATTTCGTGGTGGTGTCAGTGAAAACACAAATCTGAAGTGACTGTGTCAGCGCAAAAATACATATTGTGGTTGGTTATTCTTCAGATGACTGACACAATCAGTTGAAGTGATTAATCCATCTCCATATAAATAAAGGCAGACACAAAATCTCTCTGTTGTCGAACTGTAAAAGATTTGCTCTTCAACACGAGACAGATGGTTTCGTGTTATGAAGTGGCTCAAAATGTTCTAATGTCAGACCATAAATCTAAGAACTATTAATTGTCCTTAATAGACACCATCTGAAAGCCTTGGCTTTGGGCACATGAACAGTGAGATAAAGTGGCGCTCTTGTGTGCCTAAATTGGCTGTGTACATCCGAGTGTAGAGGCCAGCTGGAACGGCCTAGCACCGCAGCCTGCTTCCACATTCTGACAGGAAGACTCCGCAAGCCAATGTTCCTGGAAATCAGACTGTATTAGAGATGGGTGGAGGGAGCGGAAGAGGAGAATCGATGTGATGTTCCAACAAAAACAAGTGAACAGCACTGTGCTGGCTTGTTTCAAAGGCAAATGATTGAAAGTGCCTTTCTCCGTCCACCCGTTGACAGAAGGAGCGAGTCGCACGAGGAGAAGTCTGACACTAATGCGATTGTTACTAGGAATACAAGTGGGGTATCTTACATACTGTTATTGATTAACTTGCTTAAATTGTTTTACCATTAAAGGATTAGTTCACTTAAAAATCAAAATTTCCTGATAATTTAATCACCCCCATGTCATCCAATGTATTTATGTCTTTCTTTCTTCAGTGGGAAAAAAAAATTTTTTTTTTGAGGAAAACATTTCAGGATTTTTCTCCACACAATGGACGTCAATGGCAACCGAAATGCTGAAGGTCCAAATCAATGCAGTTTCAAAGGGTTTCGAAGGGCTTCAGAGGCTCTGCACGATCCCAGCTCAGGAATAGGGTCTTATCTAGCGAAACCATTTGGCATTTTCAACAAAAAGACTGTTTGTATTAGACTTTGCATGTTTGCTTGGGGCGGTACTTCTGCCTACGTTTAGTGTGACCTTTCTGACGTGATTACACAAACCGTGGCACGTCGCAGAGCAGCGCAAGATGAGCAATTTAGGTTAAAAACTATACAAATGTTTATTTCTTTTCTTGGAAATGACCGATGGTTTCGCTAGATAAGACCCTATTCCTCAGCTAGGATCGTGCAGAGCCTCTGAAGCCCTTCGAAACTGCATTGATTTGGACCTTCAACATTTTGGTTGCCATTGAGGTCCAACGTGTGAAGAAAAAACCTGGAATGTTTTCCTCAAAAACTTAATTTCTTTTCGACTAAAGAAAGACAAAATCTTGGATGAGATGGGGGTGAGTAAATAATCAGGAAATTTTCATTTTAAAGTGAACCAATCCTTTAACTGATTTCTTAGGTGTTCAGTTAAGCACGTCTTCCTAAAATGATGACCTTTTCATAAAATCGAAGTCTGCATAGTTTTCATCTCCACCTCATGATCAAGGTCTCATACACTGTAGAAAATTATATGATAAATAAGTTGTGTCAACATATGTTTTTACATTGCTTTAACTCAATGTAAAGGGTAAATAACACAGTTTATGCCAATCTCGTGTTAATCTTGAGTACCTATATATCAGAAGTACTCTGTTATATGTATAATTTGAGTGCCAGTTTGGACAGGAAAACTTCCACAATGACTCGCACTAAAAAGCGGTCACCGGGAACTCTGAACATGCTAACTTAAGCCATAATGGAAGTCAGTTGGGGTAAATTTGTCTAAAGGCCTGTCACAGAACATTTCGCCTTGTAAACAACTTAAAATTCAGAGCCTTACGGCTTCAGGTACGATAATTCTCAGAACCCATAAATGAAGGCTTAAGGTATAATTTGCATATTTTTCCTTAAAGCGAGCATCTCATAAATAAACATGCAAATAAGCATGACCCGCAGGTGTGCAAATGGACTTGACAAATGAGGATATCGTCTCCCCACTTGACTGATTTCCATTCAAAAGTAGGTAATAAGATGATAAGGATTGTGCATGTGTCTCCTTTATTAATGTGTTCGTGACAATGCAGATTCAGCGCCCGTCACGATGGAGGATAAAAGCAAGTTGAATGAAAAACACGTTCCCATGCCAACGGAATGACATCATTGCTGTCAAGATCCAATTTCATAGGGACATGAATATTAATAATTTGAGCAGCGGATGAAAAAGTAAAAGGGAAAGGAAGAACTAAGCACCACAAGTGTTTTGTGTTCCTGAATGGCCTTTGATAGTCAAACGTATTAAGCTAAGCAGAGCTTTAAATTAAAGCAAGTACTTAAGTGTGAAGAATGTTTGCTCAGAGTAGCGCTTGTCCTTGACTTCCTAGAAATTTGCAAGCATGCTTATTTTTTTCCCCCTGTTTCTTTTATGCTTTCTCCCTAACCCCACCCCATCCCCCAATATATTACCATCTGAACCACAGTAAGTCAATAAAATCTTCAGCTCAGTAACTGGAGACGGGAGAGAGGGAGAGCAGCCAACAAACGGCTTTGATTATATTTTTCCTAGAAAGGAGGATGCTCAGCAAGAGTGCTGGGCCACAGCGCTAGTGCCAGGAATTAATGCAGCTTTCATGGAAAACCAGGGCAGCGCACCAATCCAGCCTGGCCTTGAGAGACTCAAAACGCAACTCTTTTTTCCTTTTTATACCTTGCTCGCCCTCTGTTTTTCTTTTTACGTCTTGTTTTTCTATGAGTGAAAGGGTTTTTTTTTTTTTTTTTTCAAGGGTGTTCTGGGGTTTGGTTGACTGTATGACTAAAGAGGGAGATGCAGAGTGTGAACGTGGGGTTGTTAGTGGGTGTTCTGTTCTCTCATGGGAAAACAACAGAAAGCGCATACTAAGCTGTCTTTCAGCAAAACAGCAGCTGAAATATATATAGTGCACAGTGAGGACTTTTCTTTCCACAAACATCTGTACAGCTGAAACAAGACTGGTAAATAATGCATTTCACAGACGCATATGCAAACACATTGGCTTTCAAATCATATGGAAAGTTGCTATGCTTTAAATGCATTTGTTATAGGTTCTCTGCTAGATTAGTTACAGAGGGTTTGGTGTTAGGGATTAGAGGAATGGCAATTAAACCACATGTTATTTATCCCTCTGGTCAAATACGGCAGATGCAATGACCTCCACATTTCATAACCTAATCTCAATCAAAAGAACGTGTTCATTATGAGACAGAGAGTGAAATCAGGTGAAACGGAGGAAATATGAGGGAACGGAACACAATTATCTGACAAAAAATGCTTTACATGTAGTGCAACATGGACAAATGAGCTGAGTGCCTTGAAATGGCTTAGAATAATGTTATAAAATGTACAAAAACAAACAAACAAAAAACAAACAAACATATAATTAAATTACAAACAATACAATTTTGTAATTATATATATGTATAGAGGTAACATGGGGGAATATGCCCTCGGCCAATATGTTATAAGAAATAAATAGAAACATAAATCTGTTGCTATAGCACAAAATGTCAAATATTAAATGTATAAATTACTTTTGATATAATTCTTATTAATATTTATATATTTTTAAAACTGTGATTCATCTAAAATACTAAATAAACTATTAAACATTTTATTTTGACAGTTTAGTTGATAATAATTGAATAACTGATGACAGACAAAGCAAAATCCCAGTAAAAGAGATTCATCTGAGAAGTAAAATTATTCTACGACTTGTATACAGGCATATGAATATTTACTTATTTAATTGCCCATGTTTTAATTGAATATATGTCACAATAGAAACACCATGAAATCAAATGGAATGATTTCACTCAATTAACCTATAGCGAAGATGAGATGTACATATAATTCATGGACATACTTAACCATTAATTGCAATATTTATTACATTTAAAAATAATAACACTAGTAGTAACAACATGCCACTTGAGCCTTCTGTGCCAATTCTGGCACCCCAAGGGTATAATTTAATCTTTTTACTTCAAAATAAAAACAATAACTTTTACTCCACAAATCAAAAAAATTTAAGTGTCCACAAATCCCTCATTAACAAATAGACACACACACAAAAACGTTGATATTCAATATAATACAATGTCATAGATCACTATTTTACAGAGACACAAAATTAGATCAATTAACCCTAAAAAAAATAAAAAAAAAGACTAAATCTCACAGATGTTGATATTCAGAATCAGATGAAATGACAACATTAAAAAGCTTCATCTTGCCCCAGAGGGCATCATACCCCAACCTACACACTATTACACACCCAAATTATTATTATTAGTAGTAGTATTGTTATTAAATCTATTCTATTTAGAATGGTTACATTAGTATTAATTTATTGCATAGCGCAATATCTGGGGACATTATTTCAGTGTAGGTTGAACCTGTACACACACACACACACACGTTATTTATTTATTTACTGTCATTGTGACAGGAAGTTGTTCTGTCAGATCAAGCGATAGCGAAATACATACAGACGCAGGACTCACCCGTGAACGGCGGAGGAGGAGACTCGGTGTCTTCCGCACACAGTCGCAGTAATTTGTCTTTTATCCAGGGGAACTCTTTCTCTAATGACTGTGTAAAGTGATGGAAGGCGCGCGAGCCGCGAGTGGGAAGAATATCCAGCAGCTTTAACGTTTTTTTCCTGTTACACGACTCAGACTCAATCTCCTCTAAATGACTCTCCGTTAATATCTCCTCCTGGTATAAATACTGTACGATCATGTCGTCCACTAAAAGCTCCTCGGTCAAAAAAAGCCGCTGAGATCGGAGTAGTTTTTTGTGTTTTGGGTCCATATTTGAACCCGATGACCGAGTTGTGCTGAATGTTAACCACAACCACTCGTTAACCTATCAATATTGTTGTTAAATGCATATGTTTGTGTGTATAGCACAGAACTATCACAACTTTGCGCTGTTGTGTATGTTTTCTCTATTACACATTACTTTTCCGCGTCATGTCGCATTTATTTCTACCGGCTGGAAACGAGGTGCAGTAGGAACTAATTTTAGACCTCTTTCTTGTTCCCACCTTCCCACATTTGTGTAAATAAATTGGGTTATTTGAGCTATTAATTGTGCAGAAATAATGACCACAAATCAAAATACCCTGACAAGCTTTATTTTAGCCTTAACATAAAAAGCTACCGTGGTTTTCAAACATTAAAAATACACTGTATATTATTAAAGCACCACAATTATCATTTTATTTTATTAAGAAATGTAAGGATATAGGAATGTAAGGATAACCAAGTTTCGTATTTGGTTTATATATACATACATTTATATATATAAATAAGTATATAATATATAAGTCTGTAAAAATATTACATAAATATGATGGAATTTTCCATATTGTTTTTTTTTTTAACAGGTGTTTTACCTGTATTTTGAATTACGCATTGCATTGGGTTGTGTTTTAAGGGTCAATGGAAATTTTCCGTAAAATTACTGGATAATGTCCTGGCAGAAAATGTCCAGTATATTTATTTTGCCTAATGCCAAGTTAACACAATGCTATTGTAGTAACAATTAAACATTGTATATTAAGCTGCCTATGACATTGTCCCCTGATTAGGAAAGTTCTGTTGTATACATATTTCCTCGTGACATTTAGTTTGAAACGCTAAGCTTTTGTTTTGCCCATAAAGTGGCTTTAGTCTTTCAAACGCTGGTTCTGATCTTTCAGAGCAACAGTTGTTCCAGGAAGAGCGGATTATTTGAATATCATGGCATTTATGAGCTGCAAGAAACCGGATGTATCTATGTAAATCCTCTTGGTATTATTTGCATGTTCAATCCTGAGGGTCCATACCATCATTGCCTCTTGCAGCATGTCCTCACGCAAATAATGCCCTTTATTTTCAGTTCATTGCATTTATGGTATGGCTCCTTATACAACAGTACATAAAGCCCGCCTTACCATCAAGCACATTTTACACTAAGCCTTTTAAAATCTGTTAGCAAGGATTTTCTCTTCAGAGAATCCATTATTTTTGAGGCTTATGGACTTCAAGCTAAATTGGAAGTCTCAGTGTCAATTAAGGACATGGATATTTGTGGGAAAATTACCTGTATAGTCAATCAATGTTTCAAACATATTTTTTATTTAGTTTAGTTTAGAATTGATCTAATAATGTTTTATTATTGCATATTTATAATGCTTCATAATTATTGCCCTTAGCTCTGAATAATGTCCTGTATGTTGTGCTTCTGCTCGTGATGCTACGCCTGTCTCAAATTTGAATGAACAGTTTAGATTTTATCATGGTAATACCATAATGGTACAAAAGGTGTCACATGCTTTTGCATTGCTTTACATTAGGCTGTGTTTATCAGATGTACAGTACAACATGGCGTGAAGACTTTAAGCTGCAATAGTCCATTGCATTGTTTTCTGTGCATGTGTGAGAGTTCAATATCACTTGTCCCTGAAGCGATCTTTTAAATCCTGTTTACTTGACCACTTGAGCTGTTAAGCTGTTACGTTCGCCAAGCCAGTGTCAGGTCCGGTCATGAAACGAGATATGAACTTCAGAATATTCTTCACTCGGTCAGTTCAGGTCATCTTGCTTACAAGTTTCAGGTCAACATGCATCTTTTCTATCTTAATATTCCCTGTCGCTAAGGATTTCCCTGTCAAATAATGATCACAAACAAAAATATCTTATAGTTAATAACTTAACTTTAACCAATACTTTGTCAAAATGTCAAAAAAATAAATTAAAGCTGTAGCTAAAGCAAATTTTTCTAGGTAACACATTATAATTATTGAAATTAAATCGTTATAGTAACGTTATTTCCTGCTACAGTATGGACAAAAGTGATGTCCGGCCTAGAGACATTTACATATTTTCAGAAATGATAAATTTATGAGAGAAGCAATGAAATATTAATGACTGATTATGTTGTAGGTATGTATTTTCCTGTGGCTTTTTTTTTTTTTTTTTTTTGGGCCAAATAATTTTGTCCGATACCTTAACCAAGTTGATTGTTTTGTTCTTCGCTCATATTTAAAATATTTAATTTGTAATATGTAAATATGTATATTTAAAAAAATATTAATATAAATTTTGATGGTTTAATCAAACTTGTAGGGTCATTATTGTATGTAATTAATGTACCAGATTTAGAAACACATATAGAATTATATATTTGTGTGTGTGTGTGTGTGTGTGTGTGTGTGTGTGTGTGTGTGTGTGTGTGTGTGTGTGTGTGTGTGTGTGTGTGTGTGTGTGTGTGTGTGTGTGTGTGTGTAAAATTTAATTATCTCATACAAAAAGTGTAAGGTGTTTTCTGATATTTAGTTTATTTGGTGCCTAATGTCAAGTTATCAGTGTTGGTGTAATATAAAACATTCTGTGTCTTTACTCCCTTGAACACAGCTAGCGGTTTCTAAACATATAGTTTTCATGCTTTAGGGGTAGTGAAAATGAGGAGAACCTGGATAGGATTACGTTGATCTTCTAACATTCTGAAGCCAGCACTTAAATGTGTTTGTGACTGCAGAAACTGTGTGACGGTGCACTTGTGGGGTCAATTACATCCGATTTCCATGTAAAATCCAATGAAGTTGAGAATACCTGGAAAACAGTGATATCTCCACGTTATCTTTAACTAAACAACTCTATTATGTTGTGACAAGGAGAACTCCAGCATTTAGCAGCTCTTTCTTGGGAATGGTGTCAATATTTAACAGAGAAACAGTCACTTTCTTGAGCTGATTGGGTAGCCAGTTGCCTCTCGAGGAAACGTCTGTGAATACACAGCCTTTGTACACACAGTTTATTCGAAAAATCCCTGGAAAATATGGAGTGACTCAAAATGTTGCTCAGAATTTCCATGCTTTGGTGCAAGCTATGAAAAGAGGAAAAAAAACTAACTAAAAAAAACAAACATAGGGGACAAGAAAAGCTGTGGAAATGGAAAATGTACTGGGCAAATTGGGAGTTTCACAGACAAACACTTGAAAATGTTCACAACAAAAATACTTCTCTATGAAATATTATGAAGTGCTAGCATGCATGAAATGTCATATGAAAATAAAAATGTGCATGCAAGCACTGTTGGATTAACGAATCAATAAAATTCCAGGGTGAATCTTGAATCCCTTTAACTTAACCAAACAACATACTATACAAAAATACAGTAAAAACAGTGATACTGTGAAATATTATCCCAATTTCAATAACTGTTTTAATATGTCATTTGTGTTGGCACTCCAGATACTCTTTAGTGTCACATGATCCTTCAGAAATCGTTCCAATTTGCTGATTTGCTGCTTAAGAAGATTTGCTGACACTTGGATTATCTGTATATTTTCAGTACATTACAAACCAGAAGTCCATTTAGGATGTGGGTTTACTGAATGTTTGAGAGGTTGCCAGGATGTGGGTGTGTGACCTTGATGCAGAGTGTTATTATCAGTTCTGCACATGATTGGCTCATTCAGGGGCAGAAATAAAGGAGTGAATTTGTAGGGGAAAAAACAAACAAGGTTTCAGAATGTTTTTCGTCACTTTTTTGCACTGAAATAAATGTATTATATCTCTCAGGCATGTTAATTTCAGATATTACCCAAAAAGAACACAGAACAGGAATTAAAGCTATGATTGCTTTTATTTCTCACTTTTTGGGAGACAATCCATTCACTTCTGATGCAGCACAAAAGTTGTAAAATGATATCAGTGGAATTTTGCAGTGGCAAAGAGATCACATCAGACTTATGCATGATTCCCACCCTAGATATACCATGTCCTCAAGGAAGACGACAAATAAAAATGACATTAGTATATTGGATCTGAAAGATGTTGGCAGAAAGATCTTTTATGCTGATTTGAGACTAGTTTCCTGATGATAAAATGTTGGTGTATCTTGGCTATTTTTGTCAATAGACCTTCAAAAATATTACACACTGCACCTTTAAAGAGGGATTTTTTTTTTTAAATGGCAAAATCAAGCCAACAATCAGTAATCGTTTTCAAAGCAATGCTTTTGGAATAATACTATCCGAATGCTTTATACTAAGTATGGAGAGAAAAAAATGCAGGAATTTAGCACTCAAGCACAATGGTGAATAGGACACTGAGTGCCCCATTCTTCAAGGAATAGAATTATGTATGTTTGGTTAGACCAAAATAGAAAGGAGGTCAGATTAGTATGGAACTTGAAAGGAAAATCCGCTTTTACTTACAGTCTCTCCATGAATAGCAGTGAGGAGAAAAGAAAAGGCTTCTGACCTAGAATGTTTTTTTTGGTCTGTGTCAAAAATGACACTTCAGTGTAGAATCAAATATTCTCTTAATACGACCAATCAGCATACAGGTTTATTAAGACGCCCTCCTGAGGTAGGGTTAACAAAGGCCAATTCTTGTTGACCATATGCAATAAAAGCAGAAACAAACCATGCTTGCTAAATTACCTCTTGGTTCAGAATGTGCAACAAAATACTAAGTCGTTGGTATATTTAATTTGCAAAAAAAAATACACACCCTTAAATCCTGGAGAATGGCAAGAACCTGTGTTAGCAAGTTTTGTTTTTAAATACACACTACCTTTCAAAGGTTGAGGGTCAATCAGATTTTTAGAAGTTTTTAGAAGAAGTCTCATATGCAAGGCTGCATTTATTTGATCAAAAATACAGTAAAAACAGTGATACTGTGAAATATTATCACAATTTCAATAACTGTTTTAATATGTACTTTATTCCTGTGTTGGCACTCCAGATACTCTTTAGTGTCACATGATCCTTCAGAAATCGTTCTAATTTGCTGATTTGCTGCTTAAGAAGATTTGCTGATCTACAAACCCCACATTTTTTAACAGTAATATATAAGTTTTATTGTTTAAAATGGACAGTTTTTTTAAAGGGTTATTTTTAAATGTAATTTTCCAGTAAGTATTACATTACCATGATGACACATCAGGATATACAGTATATCATATTGCAAGGTACTTGCCAATTCCCAGCAGTTTCTTGGGCAACCATGACATCAAATGATCGTCTATGACTACAGTACAAAAATATAACATGGATAATGAGCAAATAAAACATACTCAAAAAGCATTCAGTTTCACACTCCCATGTCTCAAACACAGGATGCAAAACATCTCAGACACCTGCTGCAGTAAAGGGATAGTTCACCCAAAAATGGAAATTCTGTTATCATTTACTCACCCTCACGCTGTTCCAAAATCATATGGCTTTCTTTCTTCTGTGGAACACAAAAAAAGATACCTCAAATGTCAGTTAACATCACAATGAGGTTTGACGTCAGTTGACATTCGTATCACCATTGTTGATGTGGTCTGTGTACGTGTGCTTTGATCAATGATTTGAAAGTAAAAAAGCCTTGCATTTCAGAAGACTTAGAATATTCCAGTTGAGTTGTATAGATTCATTTCACACTCAATATAAAGGTTCTTTAAATGGTTCCATGAAGAACCCTTAAAGCTTTCCATTGGACAGAAGGTTCTTAATAGTGGAAAAAGGTTCTTCAGATCATTTAAATGTTCTTCACACGAAGAACAAAATTGTTCTTTTAAGAATTGTTCACCGAAAGGTTCTTGGGGAACCTAAAATGGTTCTTCTATGGCATAAAAAAAATAAATAAATAAAAATAAAAAACTTTTGGAACCCTTATTTTTAAGAGTGTCCTTGATAGTTTTGAGCTTGATAGGTTTGGACCCCATTGACTTAAATATATGGACAACATTCTTCTAAATATCTTCTTTTGTGTTCCACAGAACAAAGAAAAAGAACTTTTGAACTATTCAATTTTGGGTGAACTGGTCCCTTAAAAGAGACACACGGCCACAGCTCGTTCATCCGATGGGCATATAACTGGTAGGAACCCACAGATTTCAGTGAAGGCCAGTGTGCCTCACACATACTGCTCACTGGCTCTTTAAAAATTGACCGTAGAATATCTACAGGTCATAAACTTGTTAAGTGCCCAATGAAGGACACTTAACATTGTGATATTCTTCGTATTATCAGTATAGTTCTCCCAGAAAAGTTCTCCCAGAAATTAAAATTCTGTTATTGTTTACTCACCCTCGTGACATTCCAAACCTGTAAGACTTTCTTTCTTCTGGGGAACATGGAAGATATTGGAAAAATGTCTATGTTTATACAATGAAAGTCAATGGAGTGCAGTGTTGTTTTGGACCCCATTGACTTTCATTATATGGACAAAAACAGAATATTTTCTTTTGTGTTCCACAGAAGAAAGAACGTTTGGAACAACATGTGGTTGAGTAATTATTTTAATTTTTGGGTGAACAATCCCTTCAAAGTAGTCCTTGGGCACAAGGAGAGGGATCCCAGGCAAATGATCCTAAACGGGATATTAGCACCCCATTATCACTGGGTCTATGATCCATAGAACCTCAGCACTTATGGTCATTGTCGTCCACGGTTCTATACATTATAGGTGTAGTCTGTCAGGTAATCCTTCAGCCGGTTCGGCAAAGGAAGTTCCTGTACTCGCCGTGTTGTTTTATTGATGGCAATACGACACAGATGCTGCAGAGACGGTGTGGCTGTGTACACCGGAGTCGTGAGCAGCAGCTGCACGGTGCCGTTGGACGGTGCGAGAGAAGTAGTCCTGTCCTTACAAGACGTCCGGGACAGCTGCACGTAGTGCTCCACGAGATGGACAACGCTGTCGAACTGCTTGAGTTTGGGCTTGACCAGCACCACGGAGTCCAGCTTGAACTTGCCGTCCTTGTATTCGATACGCAGGTTGGTTGGTCCCGCAGATGTCATGGCAGAGATGGTGAAGAGGTAGTCCCTCTGAGAGCTGTCCCGGACCAGAAACGTGCCCTCCGACGTGTCCTGCAGGATCTCCTTGGCTTCATTGGCTGTCAGGCTGCCCCAGTACCAGCCTGCTTCCAAGAAAAGAAGACACACAGATGGTCATACGTATCCTCTTCCACAGTATGTTTCAGTCGTTTGCTTGTGTAATATGAGAGCTATAAAATTTCCCTCAAAGGACACGTTCACAAAACCATGACTTACTGAGCTAATTCATCTGATAATGCAGCAAAAACCAAGCACTTCCGAAATGAGCTGTTAAATGAATGTTAATTGAAAACATTATGGCAACTGTGGCACAGCAAGACTAAACAACACGGCAAATATGTCAACAAAAATGACGTATCTTTCCTGAAACACTGAACTAGACCATCTGACTATTTCATCCTTTTTTTTTTCTTTTCACAGGCAGATGCTTGACAGATGTTCACAAAAAAAGCTACATAATTAGTTTTTCTCAGCAGCAAACAAAACATAAAAATGGATATCGCTGCAGCATCTTAATTACTGTATTTATATTTTCTTTTATATACAATGCAGTGCTGGACTAAATTTGCTATAGTGCACCTGAAACCAGAAAGGGACGCAAGCAATTCATTACAAATGTTCCAGCCAGGCCAGGAAACATAACAAAAGCTTCATAGACATGATAATGTCTCTCTTTTGTTGCACAAAAGCAAACAGGCTTTTGTCAGGAAATTCACATAGTTCCTACTTTGCATTCACTTACATACTTCATATCAGGGTCATAAAGGGGGCATGTGGGAAAAAAGCACCAGAAAGTGACAAAAATGCCCTCTGAATTCAGTGAAGGGGGTATTTATAATATCTGATATAGTTCTTAGTATTGCCTATGCCTAATACTGTTCTAATTGGTGTTGAATTCATTTTATATACACTTCATATGTAATATTCCCAATCTATTTGGATTAATGAATTTATTTTATATATTTAATAATTTATTTTTTTGTTGTTGTTGACATTCTTATATTTCTCTGATATAACAACACCAAAAATACACCAGACGCAAATTATATGACAGAAAGGAATAAATAAGCAGCAGTTCTGAAACAACATTTTCAACCATATGTTCAAAAAATGAAATCATGCTTTGAAGTTTGAATACATCAACAAACTTATACCAAGAGCATGATACAGTACAGACCTGCTGCCAGTTTGATTTATGAGATTAAAGTGCACTTAAAACGACCTTTAAACATTTTATTGAACTTTTATATAGTAGTTTTTTTTTTTTTTTTTTTTTTATGTGCTATAAATCACTTTTAACGCATTTAAAATAATGATTATTTTTTATTTATATAAATCACTGCCGGTGGCTGTGTTTACAACATTAATCCAGTCGGTGCTACAGGAGCAACTGAATAGAATATGGAAACGAGCAGTAAACGTTTACCGGTGTTTTTAAGGTCTCTCATGGCAGTGGCAATGCGACTCTGTTCGGACTCCGTGACTTGGGTTTCGGTTTGCGATCTCCTTTCATGCTCGATGCTTTCCGTGGAGTCGGATGAGTGACAGGTCATTGGAGAACCGCGTTCTGCATCCAGTCAATGTCTATAATTATCCCTCAAAGACGACTGACTCTTACAATCGACCAAAACATGTGAGAAGTCTTCCACAGCGTCCGTGGATTTTGTTTGGCTGTGCCGATCTGAAAATACAAACACGTTTTAGACGACAGAATGCGTAACATTATATAAGAAATAAGAATAGGGAGTGTTCTTCTAACATGCTTTGTTTCAAGGTCTGTAACGATAGCGCGGTTTTTTCTTACAAACGCTGATATAGCCTAATATTCCCTTAGGCTATATGTCAGCTGGAAATGAAAGTTGAAACTGTGAAGATTAATGTCAGGTACAAAGAGTGTTATTGTTACAATCTTCCAACTGTTTGTAACACCACACTATAAAAATTATATGATCAATAAGTTATGACAACTTATGTTTTTACATTGCTTTAACTCACCGAAATAAGTTAAGCAATTTTCAACTTTTTTTTTTTTAATTATACAAGATTCAACAATTTTTTTAAAGTCAGTTTAATGTAATTTAAGTTAAAATGACTTAAATATCCAAGTTGATTGTACTCAAATTTACACCGTATACATGGCCGTTTTAAATGTTTGCGCTTTTGAATTTATTGTGCTAATCAAATTAACTTATAATTATGCCATCCCACATCACCCTCATTTCATTTTAAACATTTAAGGGGTCATAAATTGCCTTTTTTAATCATTTTATAATGTTTCCTTGTGCACTTATGTTAGTGTGATTTTTACATCAAAAATTGTCATAATTTAGAAATAAGTGGTTATTTTCTACCCTGAATTTAACCTCTGATTTGAACTCTGTTTTAAGGGGCGTCTGCTGAAAGACTTCAGTGTGAACGCCCACTACTGTGATTGGCATATCTTTGCATATGAAATAAGTATTACATGTCTTGTGGAACTCTCTTGAAAATTAACTATGTTTTTATAACTACAGCTGCCGAGATTAACTAATCGTGAAAAGTGTTGATTATAGCATTATATTTGCACTTAGTGTAAAAGTGTAAAAAGCAACTAGATTCTACATTAAGTGAAATAAAAGCATTTCTTAGCAATCTGCTATTTACACTGAGTGAAAATAGTGATAGATTCTACTTACACATATTTTATTTGCAACAAGTGTAACTTTAAATAGTAGTTAGATGATATTTATACTTATAAATAGTAGCAGATACTATTTGCACCTCAGTGTTGTTGTACATTGTGCAATAATAACAGTGTAAATTATTAAAATTATTAAACGAATGCCATTGTACTGGGATAATAAAGCCATCCCTAAACCTACCCCTAACCAATAAACACAATAAACTATTTATTTCCACTTTTCTAATATTTTCTTCATTTTCATTGAAAATGAATGGTATGTGATATGTGATGGGAAAAGGGTTTCGAGCGAGTTCGGCAAAAGGGTGGATTCGAACCTCAGGACGATTTGGGTCATCTTTCTGTCGCACACTTTACCCCTACACTATTGTTGTTGCATTCAGACTAGCATCTTCCGTCCTTTTGTCTGGCCCAACCAGGCGTCAGTGGGCGGAGTTAGTGCAAATAGCATTTGCCAACTAGGCAGGTTATTTGCACTTGTGCAAACAGATGTAAACAGATACTCCGTTATATTTCAATCGACTCCCGTGGAATGAAAGGATGCAGTGATGAGCATTGTAACCGATGACAGACATTGATGAGCATATGAATGCAGTGATCTCATCATTGCAACTCAATTTCTGCACTCTCACGAATGCTTTCATCAATAACAAATTCATTGTGCAGTGTAGACAGCGTTTTGGCGAGAGTCTAGAACTCAGTCACTGATAAACTCGTGCTGTTTGATTGACAGCTCCATGCAGCGATTATAAAGGAAGCGTTCTTTGTTCACTTTCTGTATATAATTTAATCACAATTTAAACAACAGATGATTTTCATGCTACTAAGTGAAACAATGTGAAGTTGAACGTTTAGTCACTGGTTCGATTTACTAACGCACGAACAGCAATAGACAATTTGTTACATGTTGTGGCATTACTGTCGGGTCCAAAGATGTAATGATGTGGAAGTAGGCGTTGATCTGATTCTGCCGAGGTGATCTGACATTGCACGTCATGTGACAACATCCGAAACGAGTCGTTTTCGGAGCTTGGTTTCAAAGAAAGCTGTTTTTGGACTAACGAAAGGATGTTTTTATAGTACAATGACCGCTTACATGTCAAAAGAGCAAGGAAATTTAGACTTATCAATTCATGACCCCCTTTAACACGTATAGGAAACACTCAAAATAGCATACCATTGGAAACAAATTCATTAAACACAGTTAGCAGCTAAACTAAGTTCAGCTAAACAGTACAGACAGTATGTGTGTTAGTCACTCACAATTATGTTAGCAGTACTGTCCTATTTTGTTCAATATTTGTGTGTCCAGCAGAATGGAAAATGTTACAACACTTCCCGCCTATTTAGACATGATATTTATAGTTTTTAACACGTAGATGAAAAGCTTGTGTGATTATTATAGAGGCTGTTAGTTAGACTAAACAATGATGATACCAGTTCTGACATTTAACACATTATCATGAGAAAATAAGTTATAAGATATGAAATCACTCTTTCTTCTTACCTCCAAATTGTTTTTTTGGTCCTGTAAATCCTTTACATTACAGCCTTACAGCTTCTACTGTCACCTCAGGAGGGTGGTGCTCACATTTGATAGTGATTTCACCCCTGTAGCTCATTTCTTATTGGTTATTTGAGATACACTCATAAAGTGATACATGTTAATCTACATTAAATAATCTAAAGGTTTGTCTTTTCCCCCCCTTTTTTTTCTTCTGTTGTTGTTTTTTAATTGGATAAAATAACTTAATGACAATCGTCACGAGCTTCATAAACGCAATAAATGTCCGTGTTCTGTGTGAATGGGTCATAGCGCACGTGCATGAGGAATAAAAAACAAAGGCTGCCTTTAAGAGACGGCAAATACGCAGAACTGCCTTTACTAGGAAACTGCATTGACAGCTCCTGGTAAATGATAGTGTGACAAACAAGACAAACGACTGTATTTTCTACAAAACGTGTAAATGAAGACAGTTCTACATGCGTGAATCCTTTGATGTACCTAATATATATGTGACAAAAAATAAAGCAGAACATAAACTTGAACCCGAGCGGCGACAGTCGGAGAAAGCGCACATCACTTACCTTTTGTCTAAGTGAAAGCGATAAGCAATTAAGTCCAACGCGTTTCGCGTTACAGACGTTCAATTGCACCATGATTCATCCCCATCATTTATTAACGGGGAACACTGATCGGTTCACTGTCAAACGCCCAGCGCGCCCTGATGCTCAGCAGGTCGGGACGCGTTTCCCCCTGTGTTTGCATTGATTCTTTCGGCAGCGACACTCCACAAAAAGCGACTGTCTGTCTGTCTCTGTCTACAAGCGCACCGCACGCGCCGTGCGTCCAAACGCGTTACAGCGCGCGCCAATCGAGTTGGACACATATAATTACTCTCTCCAGCAGTTTAGCGATATTCCAACGAATATTTTCTGCTTCGTGTGTATGTGTGTGCGCTTGTCGTTAACGAGTTAATCCTCATTTAAAATGACTGGTATACAAAAGACTAATTTCCAGGAACTTTCCAGGAATCGTATCACGTGGTCAGAAACGCGAGCGCTCTCTTAAGGTCGTGCCAAAAAGCTTTTTTTGTGTTGTTTTTTTTTGTTTGTTTTTGTTTGTTTTAAGATGACAGACACAGATTTTATCACAAGCATCATTTCATTATAACTGTATTTTATTATTATTATTATAAGTTTTGATATAATAATATTTTTCATTACTACCAAAATTAGCTATTTGTTATTTCTTTATACAAAAGCCTGTCAGCAATGAAATGACAGAAAAAGCTAATTAAAAATAATGGGGTATTAAATATACCCCAAATCTAGCCTATTTTTATTATTGTTTAATCTTTATTTCTATGTGCTACATTACACTTCTGCAATAAAACATGTTTATCTATTTATAAAACATCTGGCATATATTTTTAGCATTCACTAAAAAGGAATTTACAGTTGTTGCTTTTCTTGATCCGCGAGCCACAGTCAGCGTGACAAGTGCCACCTTAAACCAGGAATTTATTGCATACATATGACAAAACAAAATATAAGAAGCTGTATGATTTAACCTGTGTGTAAAACATAGGTAGATGGATAGAGTATAGTTTAAACTTGATTAGGCCTACTCTACGTTAAGAATATCTATAAATAAAACTGGCAGAACCTGCCCACATGTGGAACAAGCATTACAGTCCCTATATAAAGACAACAGTGGATTACAGCAGTCAGAGTGACTGTAGGTCTGATGCCTCAGATGACCTTGCCTGGCTACTCACAGGCTACTTCTCTCATGAAGGCAATGTGTTTGCATTTTAGTTTTAGGGACGAGGTCATGTTACTTAGAAACCGATTAGTCGAACTTGCACTGAAATGAATGAAATTGACGTTGAACATCATCTTCTTTAAAATGAAGAGAACCTGGGAGGAAGATCTTGGCAGACCAGTCTCAGATGCCCATATGTCAAAAGTTAAATGAGCTGAAATCTGCCCTGGAACTAGCCCTGTGCGCTCTCAGAAAAAAAGGTACAATGTTGTCACTGGGGCAGTACCCTAAGCTCCAAAAGTGAAAAGGTACATCTTTGTACTTTACTCACCCCTAAATGGTACATATTAGTACCTTAAAAGGTACATATTAGTACTTTAAGATACTTTAAAATAGCGTATTAGTAACTTAAAAGGTACATATTAGTACTTTAAGCGTATTAGTACCTTAAAGGTACATATAAGTACTTTAAGACAGTGTGTTAGTACCTTAAAGGTACATATTAGTACTTTAAGATAGTGTGTACATATTAGTACTTTAAGATAGTGTGTTAGTACCTTAAAGGTACATATCAGTACTTTAAGATAGTGTGTACATATCAGTACTTTAAGATAGTGTGTTAGTACCTTAAAGGTACATATCAGTACTTTAAGACAGTGTGCTAGTACCTTAAAAGGTACATATCAGTACTTTAAGACAGTGTGCTAGTACCTTAAAGGTACATATCAGTACTTTAAGATAGTGTGTACATATTAGTACTTTAAGATAGTGTGTTAGTACCTTAAAGGTACATATCAGTACTTTAAGATAGTGTGTACATATCAGTACTTTAAGATAGTGTGTTAGTACCTTAAAGGTACATATCAGTACTTTAAGATAGTGTGTTAGTACCTTAAAGGTACATATTAGTAGTGTGTTTTCGGTTTGTACCTTAGGGTACCGCCCCAGTGACAGCAATGTACCTTTTTTTTCTGACAGTGTGTATAATAGATGTCTATGTTCTGGACATGTATTTAAGCCTCTTTCAGCAGTTTTCCAGCACAGAGCCAGAGCAGTGGTTCTCAAACCTGTCACATTTTGCATGTCTCCCTCATCTAACACACCTTCAACTCATCAGCTCATTAGTAGAGTCTGCAAGACTTGAATTGGGTGTGTCTGATGAGGGAGACATGCAAAATGCGCACTGGTGGGGGGTCCCCAGGACTTCTCTATAGCATTGTTTGGAGTTGCCCCAGAAGAGTCATAGTTATCAGCAACAATGGGTGAAGTCCTTACCTTTTCTTCCTTTTGTTACACAGATCAAGCTACTAAAGTCAGAGAAGGCTGCACTACCCACTTACATCAAATGGATCAGAAATATGTCTTGCCTCAACCTTGAAATGATCAGATAGCTCTGAAACATGAATATATATATATATATATATATATATATATATATATATATATATATATATATATATATATATATATATATATATATATATATATATATATATATATATAATTAAATAAAAAGATCTGGCCCCAATATTGAT
This sequence comes from Paracanthobrama guichenoti, assembly GCA_018749465.1. Lineage (NCBI taxonomy): Eukaryota > Metazoa > Chordata > Actinopteri > Cypriniformes > Gobionidae > Paracanthobrama > Paracanthobrama guichenoti. The sequence continues at coordinate 11,213,631 of CM031946.1, forward strand.
TATTTAGATTGTTGCCATATTATTGACTGAATATCTCCTTCCCTAAATGGGAGTCAAATCAGTGTATTGTATTTATTTTATATATATAGTTGTTAGTGTCTGTTACATGTCTATATACATGTATATACTTTACATAAGTGAGTGTATGTTTATATGTGCATATGCATACTATTTTGCCATTTTCTTGTGAAAATTACAGGCCAACATGGATGCAATCCTGAGAAATAGTTGGTGAAGGTTGAGAGATGTGGAATGTGATTTGTATAGAAAAATCGAAATAAAAACCTGAAAACAAAATGAATGAAATTGCTATGAAATATTGTGATGAAATAATTCTGTACTGTAAATCTCTGCGGTTAAAGAAGTTCTGGTTGCCTTATAGCCTCCTCTTCTGGTCATCGAAGACCTTCACACTGTAAAGGAGCAGTGGGGATAAGGATGTAAAGTTTACTTTATTTTTCCCTCTAAATAAATAAATAAATAAATAAATAAATAAATAAATAAATTTTTATTTTTTTAAATAAACCCTTTGTCATTTATTTGTTAAATTGCCTGACCACATTTTATGTAAGATCTTTCTGCATTTTTTTTTTTTTTTACTATGTAATATATGAAAAACAAAGCATATGCTAATAAATCCCAAATTTGTTAGCCGGCGCCCTTCCTGAAAATGAAAAGCATAGAGACAGACGACAGGCCTCCAGGCCGACAGGGGGCAGCGGTTCAGCGGTTCAGCAGACATCCGGATTTGACGTCACGCACGCGGCAAAAACAAAAATGACGTACGCGCGGCTTTTCACCAAAGAGTAATTTTATTTTTGAACACTTTTAGTGACCCAAACGCTATAATTTTCAGAAACTCACAAAGAAAAGGGTATTTTTATTTAGCAACCGTTGATTATTCGCATACAAAAGGTGAGCATTTTTATGTTTATTATCGCTTCAGTGCTGCGATGTTTAAATGAAATATAACTTACAGTTTAACAGTGATTCTGAGTGGTTATGATAAACTCCAGATGTAATGTCAGTGATGCTGATCTATTAATGTGCATGTAGTTAGCTACAAATCTCCTGTTTACACTTTATTGTGATTCATATTATGTAAACTCTTTTTTTTTTTTTTTTTTTTTTTTGTCTGTGACTGTACAGTACAGTACCATAATGAAACCAAGCTTTCTGATCAAAGATACAATAATTTTAAATTAATCACTTTAAATCCATTCTTGGTATTTTTTTGTAGATAGCACTTATTTATTATAATGAATGATAAAAATGTACTGTAACGCCTGCTAAAACGATGATTTGCAGGGTATTTTTGGAAGTACATGGCCATGGATTCTGCAGAGACGAGATATGCCCATCTGCTGCAACCCCTGCGGGACCTCACCAAGAACTGGGACATTGACTTGGCCAGCCAGCTCGGAGAGTATCTTGAGGAGGTGAGAAAACACACTGAGATCAGGCACCACCTTAAGGGTTTAAGTGTGCCTTTTCTATCCCAGAGTCTCATATCGTTGCTGTTGTTGACAGCTGGACCAGATGACCATTTCATTTGATGGTGGGAAAACCATGATGAACTTTGCAGAGGCTGCACTTCTAATTCAAGGATCAACATGCATCTATGGCAGAAAGGTAAATGATGCTTTATGTGTGCATTACTAGCTCACCCAAGAAATTATAGTTCACCCAAAAATGAAAATTACCCCATGATTTACTAGTGATGGCAAAATGAGACTTCACAGCCCATTGCTTTACCAAAAGGTTCATTACCAGAAGCTTAATTAATCATTGCTCACTAGTGACACCTTGCTACTGTGCAAATAAATAGCAGACAAATCCATTAATCCTGAGCCAATGACATGAGCAGACATTTGTCCATTGCCTGGGTATAAAATAAAATATGCATCTTTCTCTGACTGACTTTACTAGCACAAAGACAACTGTCAGATACACTGTTAATTAATTAATTATTTATACTGTGATCAACCGTGCATCCAGCAGATGCCAAAGGACACCTAATAATAGAGGAAAATTATATTAGAGAAAATCTATCTAACCTAATTATAATAATGTAGTATAATGTATAGCCCTAACACATGAACCACAATAACGACAATGACACAACTGACTCTCTCACCTATACTTCTACTACACCTGACACTTCTCTGAAACGCCATAACAACCACAAGGTGGCGTGAGTTTCGAACCCGAAGCGACGCTCAGCGACGTATTCCACAAATACCAAGGCCTCGTTTGTCATTGGTCACGTGATTTCTCCGTTAACAACACAAGCCTCGGGGCTTCATCTGGCATTCCCATTTATTCTCGACACAAGCTCCGACACCTCGGTTCAAATGTCACATCACTATTACTCACACTCAAGCCATCCTAGGTGTAAATGACATTCTTCTTTCAGACGAATACAATCAGAGTTATATAAAAAATATCCTGGCTCTTCCAAGCATTATAATGGCAGTAAAAGTTTCAAAATTTGAAACCCAAAAAATGCATCCATCCATTATACTGCTTCCTCCAGACTGCCTTCCGTATTCAACTTACGCAGAAATGTAATGTCTCTCACCGTTCAAAACGCTTACGCCACATCCAACGTCATACGTCGCGCCAGTTACTTTTTTTCATAAGTTTAATACTGAAGGCTAGATATTTTACTTTATAAAGTTTTAAATATGGATATTTTCTTACACAAACCCATCGCTTCACTTCAGAAGGCCTTTATTAACCCCCCAGAGCTGTATGGAGCACTTTTATAATGGATGGATGCACTTTTTTGGGCTTCCATTATAATGTTTGGATTAGCCAGGACATTTTTTTAATATAACTCAGATTGTGTTCGTCTGAAAGAAGAATGTCATATACACATAGGATGACTTGAGGGTGAGTAAACCATGGGCTAATTTTCATTTTTGGGTGAACTATCCCTTTAATAGTGCAAGGAAATGTTTTAGGTATTATCACTTTAGATTTTTATTTTTATTTTTTTAAGCAAAAGTTTTATGTGTATCTGAAAGAATTAAGGGTAACAATTTTTTTTTCAAATTACCTTCAAATCAAAAGTGGGCACAAAGATTCTTTTTTTTTTTCTTTACAAAATTATTCTGAATGTTTAGGTGGAGCTCCTTCACACTCTGGTGTTTCAAACATTGGACTACATGTCTAACAAAAACAAGAAGTAGGTGTTATTGTCTTCTTTGACCTCAAATTTCCGTTTATTCTGTTGAATTGGTTTGTGACGTGCTATTTGTGTTTATCTCAACAGACGTGATAAACAAGGTTCTTCATCAGATGGTAACCAAGAAAAAGCCCCTTCAGGCAATGAAGGCGATGATTGTGAGGTGTGTAAATGAGCGTTAACACTTGTTACCTTAAACAAAACTTAACGTTTTTATAAAAAAATTTTTTTTTTTTTTTTCTTTTAATGCAGTTTGATGAGATTGAACAGGATGACAATGTCAACTCTCAGAATATAACAATGAAAGATCCAACAGAGGTGAGTTTGTTTCTACAATTTATAGTGTAAACTGGACATCCACATTATTCTTAGTTTGCGTCTCTTGACTGGATAAAATTTAAATATGAGATATGATTTTGATATTGATATTACTAACTTTGTAAATGCTCTGCAGATTAAGGGCCAGATTTACTAACAGCTTGCACCAGCGCAAAACCTCTTTTGGCATTAAAAAACTACTGTCAGGATTTACTAAAGACACGCAGTGAAAATTAGCACTGAAAAGGCGTGGACAGGGTTATTTTTGCGGCTGAGGTTAATTGCATATGCGTTTGTAGGAGTTTCCCTTTCAGACGCAAAATTTATGGGAGGAGAGTATTTTAATGAATCATGCAAGGTGATTTACTAAGGTTTGTGCTTGTCAATTTACTGGTGTTTGTGCCATTTAGCGCTAATTTGCGCTGCTCTTAGTAGATTGCGTTGGTCATTATGGAAATGATCCAGCTGCGTCTGTGTTCTTTATTTTGCACATCGTCAGTAGATCAAGCGCAGAACTTTCCACTCCCATCGGTGCTTTTATGGGATTGCACTCTCATGCTAATTTGCACTGTTTAGTGAATCTGGCCCATAGTTGTTGTTTTGCTTCACTTCCATTGCAATTGGTATGCTCCAGTGCTGTGGTTTTTCTGGGTCTAACTTTTCCTTATGCTTCTTTAGCCAGTGAAGATTATCCGTCTCCCTCCTGAATCTCTCATTCCTGCAGAATCACATGAGAAACAGAAATACCCCCTTCTCAGGTAAAGACACTCTGACCCACAGAGACAAATAAAAAGTTTGCACACTTTTACACTGTTACATCTATAATACGATTGGTCATATAGCCCAACAATACCAATTCAGTCTTCTTGCTCTTCAGGAGAAAGAGCAAGAGTCTGGCTCAGTTGCAGGAAATTGTTCATACCAAAATGTTTGTTAATTGTTATCCTGTTAGTTTTAAAGGGGAGCTTCTTGGCAGCTGTAAGGATTTTCGGATGAATAATTTCACCATGGATGAAGCGGGATTAATGCGTCTGGGCTCTTCCCATGCTTACTTCCTCAAGGAAGTTGCAGAAATCCAGCACAACTTCTCTGTACATGCACCTGTGCCCTTAGAGACAGGTGAGGACACAGACTTCAGGATCATGTGACAATGAAGACTAGAGTAACGATGCTGAAATATTAGCTTTGCCATATAAATTATAAATTATTAACACAGGAATAAATTACATTTTAAAATATATAAAAGTAGAAAACAGTTATTTTAATTGTAATACACCGATCAGGCTTAACATCATGACCACTGACAGGTGAAATGAATAACACTGATCATCTCCATCACAGCAGCTGTTAGTGGGTGGGATATATTAGGCAGCAAGTGAACATTTTGTCCTCAAAGTTGATGTGTTAGAAGCAGAAAAAAATGGGCAAGCTTAAGGATTTGAGCGAGTTTGACAAGGGCCAAATTGTGGCTAGACGACTGGGTCAGAGCATCTCCAAAACTGCAGCTCTTGTGGGGTGTTCCCGGTCTGCAGTGGTCAGTATCTATCAAAAGTGGTCCAAGGAAGGACAGTGGTGAACCGGCGAAATCATGAAATCATTGATGCACGTGGGGAGCGAAGGTTGGCCCGTGTGGTCCGATCAAGCAGACGAGATACTGTAGCTCAAATTGCTCAAGAAGTTAATGTTTCTGATGCTAAGTTAATGGTTCTGATAGAAAGGTGTCAGAATACACAGTTCATCGCAGTTTGTTGTGTATGGGGCTGCATAGCCGCAGATCAGTCAATGTGCCCATGCTGACCCCTGTCCACCACTGAAAGTGCCGACAGTGGGCACGAGCATCAGAACTGGACTGATGCTGGAAGGTCGCTTGGGAAGAAGTCAAGCCGCCGGAGGCAGTGTGATGCTTTGGGCAACGTTCTGCTGGGAAACCTTGGGTCCTGCCATCCATGTGGATGTTACTTTAACACGCGTCACCTACCTAAGCATTGTTGCAGACCATGTACACCCTTTCATGGAAACAGTATTCCCTGGTGGCTGTGGCTCTTTCAGCAGGATAATGTGCCCTGCCACAAAGCAAAATTGTTCAGGAATGATTTGAGGAGCACAACAACGAGTTTGAGGTCTTGACTTGGCCTCCAAATTCCCCAGATCTCAATCCAATCGAGCATCTGTGGGATGTGCTGAACAAACAAGTCCAATCCATGGAGGCCCCACCTCGCAACTTACAGGGCTTAAAGGATCTGCTGCTAACATCTTGGTGCCAGATACCACATCACACCTTCAGGGGTCTAATGGAGTCCTTGCCTCGACAGGTCTGGGCTGTTTTGGCAGCAAAAGGAGGACCAACACAATATCATAATGTTATGCCTGATTGGTGTATTTCACAATGTTACTAGTTTTTCTGTATTTTATATCAAATAAATCAGCTTTGGGTGGGTGAGCATAAGAGACTTCTTTCAAAAACATATTTAAAAGTATTACTTTTCACAAACTTTTTGAATCTTATTACTATATCAAGACTAACACGTTTTCCACATTGGTCTATTTTGTTTTTATCTAATTATTGTCATCTGTTGTTCAGAAGGTATTGCTGATGTTGATGGTGGTTACAATGAAGAAAAAGAAGAAGATTGTGGTGCTGAGGTTCTTCCGCCACTGGAAGATCATGGAATGGAGGTGGAGTCTGAGGAGTGGGTGGAAAGGCATCGGGTACCCAAACACTTTGAATGTTGACATTAGTTATGTTTGGCATTCGGGAAAAGGTCTGTTCAATGTACTTCAATGTAAAGTTTCCCCCTTTTATTTGTTCTAGGGCCCCAGTGAGGGGAGGATGCTGAGACCGAGACCTGAAGTAAAGCCAATTTCAGAGGAACCCAAGCAGCCTAAGGTATAGAGTGGTGCACTGACATAAAATGCCCTCTTTTCTTCACACTTACACTTAATCAAGTAACCATATTCACATATAGTGCCTGTTAAATTATCCTTTCATGATGTTGCATAATCATAGCCTCACAAAACAATTGCATGTGCATATTCTAGGAAAGTGTGGACCCTTGGAAATGGCATGACTCATATGCTGTGTTTGGAGAGGACAAACCTCTCAAAATAGGTCTGTGCTCAATCTGGTGTCCCTCAGGATATGTGTATTGACATTTTCCCCTTAAAAAAAACTCAATTGATTATTGTTTTTTAATATGACTTCTGTTATAGTTTTATTTTCTTCTCTGCTCTCTAGGCAAGTGTTATAAAGTGCCAGCAGGTCTTGAAGAGTCTGGAAAAAGGAAGAGGAAGGGTCCTTCAAAACTGCAGGACTTTGGCAGCTGGTACTCTAAAGCCTGTAAGTTATTTTTATCAGGCTGTTGAAAAGGAATGGACTACATATTTTTCTTGTGATTCTGAGACAAGTTATTTTCTTTTACAGTCGAGACTGCGGATCGCAAGCTTAAGAATGGGCCTACTTATCCTGGTAATAATCTGAGGCGTTGTGCTATATAAATATATTTTTATATATTGTTGTAATATATAAAAATGATGTTTGTTTCTTATTGCAGACCTTAATTATATCTTTGTGAGTAAAATGGCTCAGCATCTGAAAGTACAGAAGCAGATTCTTAGGAAAAGGGTAAGTACAATTTTATGTTTGTGTCTGATTTTCAAAAGTTTGGGGTCAGTAAAAAAATGTTTTATTAATAATTTTATAAAGGATGCATTAAATTGATAAATGTGACTGTAAAGACATTTATAATGTTACGAAAGATTTCCATTTCAAATAAAGGCCGTTATGTTTCTTTTTATCAAAAAATCCTGAAGAAAAATGAATTCATTTCTGCAAAAATATTAACCAGCACAGCTGTTTTCAACATTGATACCAATAAGAAATATTTCTTGAACACCAAATCAGCATGTTAGATTGATTTATGAAGGGTCTTGTGACACTAGAGTAATGTTTGCTGAAAATTCAACTTTGCCATCATAGAAATAAATGACACTTTAAAATATATTAGAAAACAGTTAATTGTAATACTATTTCACAATATTACTGTTTGTTTGTACTGTATTTTATATACCAAATAAATGACATGTAACCCAAGGTATTTTCTATTTAGGGCGTTTTTGTCTCCGATGAGGAGTTAAAGAAAACTTACTTGGAACCAGAAAATCTTGAGGACCAGGTCGAGGTGGGCCGGCACCCAGATATAGACGGTGAGATGCACACACTAAAATACGTGCTCAAAATCATCCAACTCTAGATTTATATTCTGCTTCACTGTTAATTAATTGCAATATATCATATAACTATTATTTAAAATGGAAACTTAAAATCTTTTTGGTATTCCTTCAATTGCATTCAGGTGAGGACTTTTCAGATCAGGAACATGACAACTTGGCTGATGAACTTGAACCTGCGGAGCACCATGGAGAACAGGAGCAAATTTTCCAAGACTTGCATATGAGCCGGATGAGTTATGAAGCTCTGGTCAAGAAGAGTGTGGTGTGGAAGCTTGCAACGATTACATTAGAATAATGTTACATGAATTGGACAATGGTAGTTTATTCATTCTGATTTCTCTCTATGTAGGATCTGTTTCTGGTGAACTCTCAGAAGTATGCACAGGAGACGGCGTTGTCTCGAAGAGTCAAAGAGTGGGAGGATGGAATCAGCCCTCATCTTGCTGCCCAGGTGATGTGGCATGATGAAACAAGATTCTAATGTTTCCATAAATGTACAGCATAAAGAATAAATATAGGGAACTACTGGTTGCAGTGTAACCCCATTAAGTATCTAATATTTTGGTGCATTTTTGTGTACAGGAGACCTGTTCTGTATTTGATATCCACGATTATGGAGACAGAATTGTCCAGGCACTCTCTAGCGTGGGGGTGAAAAAATCATTTGCCTTTGTTGTCAGAGGCAAGGAGAACACAGAAGCCTGCAGATACATGCTGGCTACGCTACAGCTGGTGGGTTCACAGAGTAGTGACTGCTGAGTCTGAGAGTTTAGTTATGCATTACCAGGTTGTCTGCACCATCTTGAGCAACTTATATTTCTTTGACTGACATTTTGGTTGACACTTGAGTCGATTTTTGTGGAACCACACGCGACATACGGGAAAGAAAATATGTATATCGTGGCCACTAATTAACAATTCGTTCCCACATTTTACTAATTAGTTCCCTCATTTTATGGAAATTGTGTGCACAATATAATTTGTTCCCTTGATTTACTAAATCGTGGCCACGTAGTAGTAATTCATTTGTTTTAGTTAAATCAAAATGAGGGAATGAATTCATTCAAACAGGCGATTTACTAAAACAAGGGAACAAATGAATAAATTGTGGGAACTAATTCTTAATTCGTGGCCATAATTTAACCGAAATAAGTGAATGAAATACTAAATTGTAACTATTGAAACTATTAAGTAATAAGTGCACAAATTCTTTATTCGTGGGAATACATTTGTGGCCATGATATGTGTGTGTGTATGTATGTATGTATATATATATATATATATATATATATATATATTTGTGTATATATATATATATATATATATATATTTGTATATAAATATTTGTGTGTATATATATATATATATATATATATATATATATATATATATATATATATATATATATATATATATATATATATATATATATATATATATATATATATATATATATATATATAAATATGTGTCTGCATGCAATGTGCAGGGCTCTGTACATCTAAGATAAAATGTCATCTTTTAAAACAAAATGACAGTTTATGACCTGACATTACTTTTCTATTACAGGCCAATGATTATACAGTGGAGATTGACAAGAAGGAGGGACTAGAAGACAGCGTAGATACAATGGAACTCACATTACTGACTACACAGAGGGCTCATGAACGCCTCAAAACCTACAACGCACCTTCTGCTACAGATATACCCTGACCTTTTACTTTTGTTTATTGCTTATCTCTTCCCTTTGGCCCCAAACAGAAGCTATTTATCACAGACAACATCACAAAGATAAAAACACACAAAGACTTTCTATGCTCTTCTGTTCTAGGCCTTTTAGTCTGACAATTCAAATATGTATACTGATATTCTTTAAACACGCATGGATGAGTTCTGAGACGAAGAAATAACTGGTGTTTTGAGATAAACCACAATGCAAATGAAACGTGCATTTCCTTTTAAGAAGCTAATGTCATGTCTAAAATTATGATAAAAGTCTGTACAATTGTAAAATTGTCTGTTTCTATGCATTTTCTGGACACTTCATCTCCAAGTAAACTGCATGGCATGCCATTTTTATATAATTCTAGAAGAATCACATAAAAATAAAGTCATAAAAATCATAATAAAGTAATTTTTGTGTTTGCAAGTAACATTTAGTAGCAGTGAGAAGTATGAAATCTGTATGGATTTTTGTGAGTTTGGATAAATAACATTCCTCGGGTTGTGCTATTGTATGTGCAGTTTTAACTGACTGCACAACGTGTTTAACGCATTTCTCCTATCAATCTACTATTATAGTATTTATGAATGTGTTGAATTTGCTTTTTTATGTTTTCGGTTTTAATTTGAGTTCATTTTAATATTTAAACATTTCAGTTAGTTGCAAACGTTTCTAATTTGTAATGTTTATATCAAATCTTTTATTTTGATTACAAAAAATATATTTTTAATTTTTACTTGGTAACAACACTGTTGATTATGCAAATAATGAACTATGGTGTGGTGGATCATCCTTGTGAAATAGAGCTTTATTGTGCAAAGTGCATATTTCTCCTCAGATTAATCTGGAAATAATTTAACATAATTTTTAATGTGATTACATATACTCTCAGCTATCTGGGCATCATTTTTCATTCTATTGTAGTAGTCCAGGAAGAGTCCGTCTGGGTTAACCAGGTAGATGATGATCGTGTGGTCAACAATATAATCCCCATCCTCATCCTTAGGACCAGCGCTGGCATAGACCCTATAATCCCGTCCTGCCTGCTTCACTTCTTCCGCAGTGCCCGTCAATCCAACCAGCCGTGGATGGAAATCTTTTACATACTTGGCCATAGCGGCCACATCATCTCTCTCAGGGTCAACAGTGATAAAAAGTGGCTGGACAGGGGGCAGGCTCGGGTCTTTATCCAGAATACACACCACATTGGTCATTTTATCCAGCTCGTCGGGGCAGATATCAGGGCAGTGGGTAAAGCCAAAGTACAAGAGCACCCAACGGCCCAGGAAGTCGCGTTTGGTCCTGGGCTGTCCTGTGTGATCTAACAGATGGAAGTCTCCCTGTCCGACAGCCACTTTCCTCAACTGCTCAAGTCTCTGCATCTGGATCCTCTGTTGTTTCTCCTGGGCCACATACCACCAGGTACCAATAATACCACCCCCGAAAAGCAGCGTCACCACCAAACGTGTACGCAGTTTGATCCCTGCCGATGAGCGAGAGTTGGGAGTTTTAGAGGAGCTTTGAGAGTAAAAGGCTCTTTGTTCTCTAAATAAAGATGGTAGACGGAAGTGTGTTGGAGGAAAACATTGAGCTGATGTTCTAGAGTGGGAGTGATTTGTGGCCTTCGGTATATGATGTGAAAGGTTGGTTATTTCTCTCGTTGTTGACCGCGGGATGCACCATGACGTCACATGCCATTTCAGTCTTCTGAGGCAGCTGAGTCTCAACATCCTCAGGACAACTGAAAAAAAGAGTGGAGTGAGCTGAGCGCTTAAGAACAAATGTGCTGGAAAAAGGTTCTGAATCCTGGAGATATGCCTTCATACAGACCAACATGCCTTCATTTTCAACTGAAAAGACCTTGATCATCTGGTTCATCAGGTGTTTATTCAGGGTTTAAACTCTGCAGGCAAATCTCCAGAAACAGGACTATAAAAACACCCCTAAACCAGTATGCATCATGAACAAATATATAAGTGTACAAAAACCCCATCACAATCTCTTTATTCACCGTAGACTGGAATGCTTAGTTATCTATATGCGGAAGAACCAATAAACAATACAAAAATATATTAATTAAAAAAATTATCTTATGTTTTTCTAATACTGTTAACATAGTTTATATGGTTGTGTTATATTAAAAACTAATAAATATACAATATAAAAAATAAACTAAAAACATCTTAGACTTTTACACTCACTGAAATTCACGTATTCCACAACTTAACGTTACTGTAAAAGCAATAGCCCTATGGCATGTCAATGACAATATTAGCAAGCTAGCTCTGCGAGAGAAAACATCTCTTTGGATATTAAACAAAATAAAATCTTTGGTCGATGAAAATACAGGACTCGTGTTATATAAGTAAAATCACAGTTAAAATACGTTTAAATGTTACTAACCCTACGGTTACAGTCGTCTGTCCTCACTGCAAGATACAGCTTCACACGTGACACTGTACAACAGTCATCATTCAAGCAAACGGCCAAAGACTTTCGTTTCGAGGTCGCAGATTCATTGACAGCATACAATGTTGATCGTGTAGAATTGCTTGGTTTGAAAAATATTGTTTTAAATAATATACAAAATATTTTATATTGCTATTATATGTTATGTTATATCAAAGCCACTAGATGACATAAGACAATCTCTGGTTCTATTACACATATTGGTAGATTCGTCATTAAAAGTGTTGCTGAAAAAGCCACTAGATGGCAGTTGAGTGGAAATGTGTAAAGTTGGAAAGGATTATTTGTTTATTATGAATGGTTAGAAATTGTATAGCATGTACATTGTTTTAAATCCAGCACACAAGAAAAACAAACAAAAATAGACTGAGATTTTTTTATTTTTTTCATTATTATTAATTAATTGTATTCAGCAAGGATGCATTAAATTGATCAAAAGTGACAGTAAAGACTTTTATAATATTACAAAAGATTTATATTTCACTCCTGGAAATAAAATAAAAACTTATCACGGTTGTGGCAAAAATATTAACAGCACAACAACAGTTTTCAATATTGATGACAATATAATAATAATAATAATAATAATAATAATAATAATAATAAAAAGATTCTTGGGCAGCAAATCATCATATCAGAATAATTTCTGAAGGATCGTGTGACTGAAGTGTTCACTCCAGAAGATGCTGAAAATTCAGCTTTTCCATCACAGGAAAATAAATAAATAAATTAATTAATTAATTAAAAGAAAATAGAAACGAGTTATTTAAAATTATAATAATATTTCACAATTACTAAAGTACTTATATATATCAATAAATAAAGCCTTGGCCAGCATAAGATACTTCTTTCAAAAGCATTTAACCTCCTAAGACCCAGGAAAACAAAGTCTATTGAATTTAGTATTTTTTCATGTCATTACATTGTTTAGAGAGCGCAAGAAACAAATAGATTTTTTTTTTGTGTGTGTGAAAAATTATATTTTATTCATATGGTATGTCCTCGTATGTGGACACTGGGACTCAGTTGTTAAAAAAAAATTAATTACATGAAATTGCACGTATAGGCAAAAGCAATTGGATTTGGTTTTCGTTCACCTATCAGTTTTCAGGTTTTTTTAACAAAAATTTGTTTAATGATGATTCTCAACTATGTTATGAAAAATATAACAGAATTTATTGATATACCATTTTACTTTATGCAATATTTGGGTAAAATGGCCATACATGGGGTTTCCCATTCAATGCAATGTATCTACACTGAATCTATTAATGTGTTCTTGGAGCAACATGCAATTTTTTTCCCTATTCATTTGTTGTGTCTCCCAAAATGCCTGCTAAACATGATTCATTTTACTGAGATGTTGATTTATAACAAACTATTTGAAAATTTGTCAGAAAAGGATAATTACAAAATATTATCATATTTCCATAAGAGTGCTACATTTAGCCCTTCAGTCATTTTTAAAGACCAAGAAGTTGTTGTCCTGGTGAAACCTCAAAACAAATGGTATCTCTGAAAAGCCCTGAATGTGCTCTTTACAGGACATCCAAACTTAAAACTGACATGTCAGAAATTCACTAAAATAATGTCCTTGTACGAGGACAGTGGCACCCTGGAAAAAGATTTTTACCAATAATTTTGAACAGTAGTTTATTGTGATGTGTCATGTAACCCAATGTATTTTCAATTTAGGGTGTTTTTGTCTCTGATTAGATTGTATGGATATCCACATCAGAAATATCAGATCCAGCCGGATCCTGTCAAAAGATATCCGTTTTGTCTGGCGTCCAAAACCAGTAAAACTGTCAACAGCAAGTCTTGTCTGACTGTTAATAGAGTTTTGGGTTCCAGACTATCAGAAACCCAGGGAAAAACAGAAGCAACAGATAGAGTAACGATGCTAAAAACATCAGTTTCTTCAATAATCTTTGTTGCATATGATTCAATGCTCAGAATTTGTGATTATATTAGCAATGACAAGCTAACTGTGATTTTTTTAAACCACTATCTTGGTCGATACAAATACAGGATTTGTGTTATATAAGCAAAATCACACTAAAAATACACTACATTGCCAAAAGTATTGGGACACACTTCCAAATTATTGAATGCAGGTGTTCCAATCACTTCCATGGCCACAGGTGTATAAAATCAAGCACCTAGGCATGCAGACTGCTTCTACAAACATTTGTGAAGGAATGGGTCGCTCTCAGGAGCTCAGTGAATTCAAGCATGGTACCGTGATAGGTTGCCACCTGTGCAATAAGTCCATTCGTGAAATGTCCTCAATACTAAATATTCCATGGTCAACTGTTAGTGGTATTATAACAAAGTGGAAGCAATTGGGAACAACGGCAACCCAACCACAAAGTGGTAGGCCACGTAAAGTCACAGAACGGGGTCAGTCCATGCTGAGGCACACGTCAGAGTCAATAGCTATAGACATCCAAAGTTTGTGTGGCCTTTACATTAGCTCAAGAACAGTGTGTAGAGAGCTTCATGGAATGGGTTTCCATGGCCAAGCAGCTGCATCCAAGCCTTACATCACAAAGTGCAATGCAAAGCATCGGATGCAGTGGTGTAAAGCACACCGTCACTGGATTCTAGAGCAGAGACGTGTTCTCTGGAGTGATGAATCACGCTTCTCTGTCTGGCAATCTGATGGACAAGTCTGGGTTTGGTGGTTGCCAGGAGAACGCTACTTGCCTGACTGCATTGTGCTAAGTGTAAAGTTTGGTGGATGGAGGATTATGGTGTGGGGTTGTTTTTCAGGGGTTGGGCTTGGCCCCTTAGTTCCAGTGAAAGGAACTCTTAATGCTTCAGCATACAAAGACATTTTGGACAATTTCATGCTCCCAACTTTGTGGGAACAGTTTGGGGATGGCCCCTTGACCTCACAAATGCACTTCTCTTGATCTCACAAATGCGTTTCTAGAAGAATGGTCAAAAATTCCCATAAACACACTCCTAAACCTTGTGGAAAGCCTTCCCAGAAGAGTTGAAGCTGTTATAGCTGCAAAGGGTGGGTCAGACTCAACTCCATATTTAACCCTACGGATTAAGAATGTTCATGTGCATGTAAAGGCAGGCATCCCAAAACCTTTGGCAATATAGTGTACATTTAAATGTTACTAACACCGCGTTGACATTCCTCACTACAAGATATAAACTTGAGCTCTTCCTCCTTGTTTTACGAGTTAGCATCCAGGAGGCTGCGTTACTGCCATCTGCTGTCTCCTCCTTTAAACAGATTTAAAAATGTAACCAAATTTTAATATTTTCTTCCTTGGTCATTAATCCCACATTCTGCTGTGCTTTATTTACAGTAGTCTACTGTACCCATTTCCTGTAGCTGATGCTTCGTCAAACTTGAGCTTCACTGAAACCAATGTTTTGTGCATTTTATAATGAGTTTATTTTTTATACAAAAGCCCTCAAAGTGATTAAAACGAATACTGCATTAAATCTTTTTTCCATTATAGAACAATTTTATTAACAAAACCCTAGCTCTTTTAATGATTTTTTTTTTTTTTTTTTATTTTTTTTTCCTGGTGTATTTGTATTTCTTTCATACACCTGTTCGGTATATTTTAATGCAAAGATATTGCCATGTTGTTTGTACATGACTATTTGTTTAATAAAAAAAATTTAGCTTCACGTGACATGTACAATGTGCAAACGCCGTTGATAGTGTTGAATTACTGCATGTAATTTGAAATGTTGTTTTAAATAATATATAAATGTTAATAAGTATTAATATTTGTTACATAGACATTGGTAGATTTGTTATTATAAGTTTTCCCGAAAAGCCACTAGAAGGTGTAGCTTTATTAATTTATTATGGTTTAGAAATAGTATTGCATATACAAAGCTTTACATCCAACACAAAAGGAAAGCAAACAAAATTAATCCAGAAAGTGTTCCTGTTCATCACAGAAGATTTTTTTTCTTTTTTCATCATAGAAGATGCGTGTTAATGCTGTTCATCCATGACGTCACATGCCATTTCAGTCTTCTGAGGCAGCTGAGTCTCAACATCCTCAGAACAACTGATAAAGACAAAGAAAAGAGTGGAGTGAGCAGCACTTAAGAACAAATGTGCTTGAAAAAGGTTCTGAATCCTTGAGATCTACCTTCATACAGACCAACATGCCTTCATTTTCAACTGAAAAGACCTTGATCATCTGGTTCATCAGGTGTTTATTCAGGGTTTAAACTCTGCAGGCAAATCTCCAGAAACAGGACTAGCTATATAACACCTCTATACCAGTATGTACCATTAAAGAATATAAGAGTGTACAAAACTCTTTATTCACCGGACACTGGAACAATGCTTAGTTATCTGTGCAAGAACCAATAAATAAACAAATATTAATAAACACATAATTATACCTATCTCCCATTGGTCCTTCACATGCTGCCAAAGCAGATATTTCAAGTCCTGACGGTTGCGAGGAGGAGGCGCCGCGGATCGACCTACTCAGCCCCATACGCAGCAGAGTGCGATGCACTGTGTATTGAGACACATCTCTCACGTTACCATCATTAAAATGGTGTGTGACTTGTGCCACGGTATTCTTTCTGATGTCTCGGACCAGATGGATTAGCCTTAGTTGCCCTCGTCCATCGATGAGCCTTGGTCGCCCAACACCCTGCCGCCGGTTTGTGGGTTGTCCCTCCGCGCACCACTGTTGGTATATTTTCACCACTGCTGCCCGGGAGCAGCCCACAAGCCTAGCCGTTTCAGAAATACTCGTACCCAGTTGCCTTGCCATAACAATTTGGCCCTTGTCAAAGTCGCTCAGATCTTTATTTTTTCCCATTTCTCCTGCATTGATTGTATTAGAAATGACAAGCAAGCTGCGATTATTTTTTTTAGCCGACTATCTTGGTCGGTGCAAATACAGGATTCTTGTTATATAAGCAAAATCACACTAAAACTTATGTTACTAACCCTACGTTGACATTCCTCATAACAAGATATAAACTTGAGCTCTTCCTCTTTGTGTTTTACGGCAGTTCTTCTTCTTCGGTTTTTATTGGCGATTGGTAAACAGCTTTCGGTTGCATTACCGCCACCCACTGATCTGGAGTGTGGACTAACGCGCTATACCTTCTTTTACAGTCTCAACAACCAATATACACATTCATCTTATTGATTCTAAATATTCTAGAAGTTGTTTCCAACCCTTGTCAGCTGCAGATTTTTTAACAATATTACTGATATCTTGCTCTCCATTCTTTCTTTGTGCATTCCTTAAAACTTCTCTCTCTGAATCATTCTTCTGGCAATGTAATAAAACATGGTCCACAGTTTCTTCCTCTCCACAATATTCACACTTTCCATTGTTATGCTTTCCAATCACATAGAGAGAACATATTTTTGATTTGTCCTTTAAACACCACTTTAGTTTCGTACTAACTAATATTTACATGTCTTCCCAACTCTTCAAAGGCTATTTTGCTGCTTGATCTCCAAATTCATTCCACACTTAACATTAAACTCAGGGATTACTACTGCTGTTGCTGTACATGTGTCTTAGGGTCTTGAGAGTCATCTGTATACATTTGTAAATAATTGTAGTAATTTCTTCTGATGTATAAATTAAAGATATTATTATTTCCCCCATGTTCATTTCTCATCAATTCAAAGAGGCTAAGATATATCTCTGGCTGTGGCAATAACCAAGGAGGTATAGCAGGCAGAACTTTGAGAGTAACTCCTATCCAGTATAGCCATTTCACTTGCCTTCTTTCTAACAACCCAACCAAAGCTCTTTGTTTGCCTTTCTCCATGTTCCCGGCGTGGCTCAACAGCACTTATTGCAGGATGGTTATTATGTCCTTGTAAATTCACCCAATATGTTGTCATGATTTGCTGTCTCTTTAACTCCAATGGCATTTCCCCCTACCTTTCTACCTGCAACGCTGGCAGAGATATTGTTTTAAAAGCCCCACTACATATTTGTAGCTTGTGCTTGTATTACATTCAATTTTCTCAACAAGGTTTTAGACGCCGACCCATATACCAAACACCCATAATCCATAACTGATCTTATTAAACCTATATATTGCTTTCAATGCAAACCTGTTGGCTCCCCACTCTGTTCCCACCAAACATCTCATCACATTTAAAACCTTTTACACATATTTACAAAACTAATATCATCCCTCTCTTCCTCTTTCCAGCAATTCTTTATTTCCTTCACTTGTTTTTTGTCTATCCCTTTTCCACCATATTTTCAGAACTGTTGACCTCAACCAATGCTTTAGCTAACATGTCTGCTTTCTCTATATCTTCACTAGCTTCATCAAACCAATGTTTATTTCTTATACAAACACCCTCAAAGTGATGAAAAGAAAATGCATTAAATCTTTTTCCATTATAAAAGAATATGATTTACAAGAAAAACCATAGCCCTTTTTTTTACTATTATTATGATTTTTTTCCTGGTGTAGTTGTATTTCTTTCATACACCCGCTCGGTATATTCTAATGCAAAGATATACTGATATTGCCATGTTGTTTGTACATGACTATTTGTTTAATTAAAAAAATTGAGCTTCACATGTGACATGTACATTGTACAATGTGCAAACGCCATAATACTTGTGTTTTAAATATTAATTTACAGCATAAAATGTTGATCGTGTAGAATTACTGCATGTAATTTGAAATATTATTATTGTTGTTATTAAGCATTAATATGTTACGTTATGTGTTGCCAAAAAGTCACTAGATGGCAGGTTGATAGTTGAGTGGAAATGTGTAAGTTAACTTATTATGGTTTAGAAATTGTAATCGCATATATAAAGGTTTGACATCCAACATAGAAGGAAACCAAACAAAATGAATCCAGAATATGCATGTTAATGCTGTTCATCCATGATGTCACATGCCATTTGAGTCCTCTGAGGCAGCAACATCCTCAGAACAACTGATGGAGACAATGAAAAAAAAACAGTGGAGTGAGCTGAGCACTTAAGAACAAATGTGCTTGACAAGGTTCTGAATCCTGGAGATCTGCCTTCCATCTGTGCAAGAGCCAATAAATAAACAATTAATAAATACATACCTATCTCCTGTTGGTTCTTCCTGTAGGTCTCCTTGTCGCTCATCGCACCACTGTTGGTATATTTTCACCACTTCTCCCAGGGAGCAGTCCACAAGCTTTGCCGTTTCAGAAATACTCGTGCCCAGTCGCCTCGCCATAACAATTCGGCCCTTGTCGAAGTCGCTCAGGTCTTTATTTTCGCCCATTTCTCCTGCATCCAACACGTTGATTGTATCAGCAATGAAAAGCAAGCTGTGATTTTTTAAACCACTAACTTAACTGCAAATGTCGGTGCAAATACAGGATTCGAATTATACAAGCAAAATAACACTTAAAATACGTTTAAATGTTACTAACCCTGCGTTGACTTATTTTTCTTCTTTTTCTTCTTGTTATGTTTATTGGTAATTGGCAAATCAGCATCCTGCGTTGACATCCCTCACTACAAGATATAAACTTGAGCTCTTCCTCTTTGTGTTGGCGGTAGTTCTTCTTCTTTTGAGATTTTATTGGTGGTTGACAAACAGCAAAACGGTGCATACCGCCACCGACTGGTATGGAATGTGGATATGAATCACTTATTTTATATCCTCTCCCACAAATTAGTCACTTTAAAAATAGAAAAATTGAATTTTAACATTCATTTCCTGAGTTATTTTGTAAAATATCTCCTAGTGTAAACTGCATTTTTATTTTTGTTAGATTTTGTATTCGAATCCTTTCAGTATTTCTGATAGTATCATAACATGTTCCACTGTCTTTTCTTGCCCCCCAAAAAATCATACTTTCCCATATCGTTTACCCATTTTATAAAGTGTACTGTTTAGTCTTGTCCAAATCTCATCCTTGATGTTATTATCTCATCTCTCCTGTTTTTTTCCCTGCACTTCTCATCTCTTCCACTTTCCTTTGAATCCTGTAAAACCATCGACCTTCCTTCTCCTGACCCCATTGTTTTTGCCACCTTTCCTTCAACCTTGTTTCTAATCATACTCTTGATTTAATTCTGATTCAGACTAATGGCTACATTTGGTCTTTGTTTTTAATGGCTTCTTTTGTTGCCTTATCTGCTATTTTATGTCACTGGATACCTATGTGCGGTAACCCATAAAAATACCACTGTAATTCCCATCATTTAAGTCATGTATAATGTTTGCTGTATTTCTATTAAAATGTCTGGTCTGCTTTCCGAGTGACTGTATTGTTGTAAGCTAGCCAATGATGAACTTGAATCTTGAACTTGAAATGACTGATTTCAAAGCCAAAGGTCTTATTTCCTCTATCCACTGCGTTACTAATAATAGTGCAATAATTTCCCCTGTATAAACAGATAACTCATCACCGATCCTTTTCCTTACTAATAAATGAAATTCTGGAACAATGAATGCTACTCCTATTTTATTGTCTAAACTCTTTGATGCATCAGTGTAGATCTGAACATAGCTGTAGCACTCAATAATATAATCTGCACATTATATGAATTATCCTTATCCTTTTTTTTTCTCTAATAATGTAAAATATACTGTATACTACAGATATCTACAGATATATCTACACATAATAATATCTACAGATAATATCTACAGATGCTATAGCAATGGTAAGTAACCAAGGTTTTATTAGTTTTACAGCAGTTGGCATCCAAAATGCTGCCATACTGCCATCTGCTGTTTCTTCTTCTTTTGGTTATATGGTTGGGAAATGTCCTCACTACTAAATATTCCACGGTCAACTGTTAGTGGTATTATAACGAAGTGGAAGCAATTGGGAACCACAGCAACTCAGCCAGAAAGTTGTAGGCCACATAAAATCAGAGCGGGGTCAGCGCATGCTGAGGAGCACAGTACGCAGAAGTCACCAACTTTCTGCAGAGTCAATAGCTATACAGACCTCCAAACTTCATGTGGCCTTCAGATTAGCTCAAGAACAGTGTGTAGAGCTTCATGGAATGGGTTTCCATGGCCGAGCAGCTGCATCCAAGCCTTACGTCACCAAGTGCAATGGAGACATGTTCTCTGGAGTGATGGATCATGCTTTAAAGAAATGCTGCAAAGCACTCAGGGTGTGATTCTGACCAACATATATATCCTTTAATGATTGTTTGTCTGCACCCCAATCTTGTCTGCACCTCTAATTAAGTTTAGTACTTTACTGCATTAAAAAAAAAAAAAAATTCAATCTATATGGTCTGTCCAGGTTAATTTATCAAACCACATTCCCAGATACTTAAAGTTGGACATGTTTATAATGAAACTATATTGTATTTTAAGCTGCTTGTTCTCTTTACTTTTATTCTTTGTAAATATCTGATAACATGCTTTGGATATTGACAATTTTAACCCCCATTCTAATGACCATTTTTCAACATTGCCCAAAGCATCACACTGCCCATCTTTGTTGAATTGTTACCACACTCCTTTGCATTTCTAATCCTACACCATGCAGATTATTGGATAATGATCGCTCCCAATTGTCAATTGACCTAATATTTCCCATTGACATTTTACTGCAATCATTACTGAAACTATTGTTAGACTCAAGCATGATTTTGAAAGATCCCTATACTAAACCTTGTTCCACTACCGTCATTTGAGCATACTAATAAATTGTCCTCCATATACTCATCTACCACTGTGCCATTTCTATCTGAATTTGAACATCCCCACGTGACACTATGTGCATTGAAATCCCTGCGCCAAATAACAATACCTTCCTTACTCCAAATGGTGTATAATTCTATCATGGATATTTGTTTATATGGATTGTATTAGTTTATTGTTACAAACCCGATTCCAAAAAGTTGGGACACTGTACAAATTGTGAATAAAATAGGAATGCAATAATTTACAAATCTCATAAACTTATATTTTATTCACAATAGAATATAGATAACATATCAAATGTTGAAAGTGAGACATTTTGAAAAAATCAGGAATTAATTAAAGTAAATTTTATTCAAATAGTGAATGATCATTTTAAATAGTCATAATATGTCTCAATATTATTATTTTTACTTTCTTTTGAATCAAATAAATGCTGCGTTTGTGAGCATAAAAGACTTTAAAAAAAACTTTTATTGTGTATTTTGAACATTTAGTTATACATTTAAGCATTTTTCTTTGTGCAGATAGTGAAGAGTCCATCCTTGTTAGAAAATCTGCAAGCTCCTTGTTCATGGTATGTTATCCTACAAAGTGAAATTGAAGATGAAACTCTATTGAAAGTTTATAAGCGGTTCAGCATCATCAGATTCAACATTTAGAACAATTTAAACAAGTAAAATGTAAAACAAGTAAAATTAAAATAATAAAACTATATTTTTAACATGTCTGCAGATGTCCCGAACTGAACAGCTGCAGACTGCACTGGATTTGGTGGAACGAGGTGTGGATTGTGTGTCCAGAGGCAGGGCCAGGTCACTTAATGGGGGTTTTGACAAGTTGTTCATGCAGGCAAGAACATACCAAGTTTTACCTCCTACAGCACAAGCTCTGTTACTTCCTGTTAATATGGATACAGTAAGCATGCTTAATAAGATGTGATGGCTGTTTTAACACACAGAAGTTTGGTAATTACAAGAGTTCAAAGAGCAGCAGAGTCCCAGAGAGTAGCAGTACCACTGACCTCACTGCCCTTTCCATGGATTTACACCTAGAGCTAATGGTCTTCCAGCACAGACTCGCTCTCAAACTATCTGACTCCTGGCCAGGTCAGAGATCAGAGAGATGTGCAACCTTTCATCATTTGGATGAATGACATTTTTTAGCACCGAATGCATCATATTTGTGTTGGAGGAAAACATTGGGCTTATGTTCTGATGTGGGACTGAGGTGTCTTTTTGAGAGCTCTACATCAGGGGGACGTGGCCTTCGGTATATGATGCGAGGTTAGTTATTTCTCTCGTTGTTGACCGCGGGATGCACCATGACGTCACATGCCATTTCAGTCTTCTGAGGCAGCTGAGTCTCAACATCCTCAGAACAACTGATAAAGACAAAGAAAAGAGTGGAGTGAGCAGCGCTTAAGAACAAATGTGCTTGAAAAAGGTTCTGAATCCTTGAGATCTACCTTCATACAGACCAACATGCCTTCATTTTCAACTGAAAAGACCTTGATCATCTGGTTCATCAGGTGTTTATTCAGGGTTTAAACTCTGCAGGCAAATCTCCAGAAACAGGACTAGCTATATAACACCTCTATACCAGTATGTACCATTAAAGAATATAAGAGTGTACAAAACTCTTTATTCACCGGACACTGGAACAATGCTTAGTTATCTGTGCAAGAACCAATAAATAAACAAATATTAATAAACACATAATTATACCTATCTCCCATTGGTCCTTCACATGCTGCCAAAGCAGATATTTCAAGTCCTGACGGTTGCGAGGAGGAGGCGCCGCGGATCGACCTACTCAGCCCCATACGCAGCAGAGTGCGATGCACTGTGTATTGAGACACATTCCTCACATTACAATTATTAAAACTTTGTGTGATTTTTGCCACGGTAGGCTTTCTGTGGGCTCGGACCAGGTGGGATAGCCTTAGTTGCCCTCGTCCATCGATGAGCCTTGGTCGCCCAACACCCTGCCGCCGGTTTGTGGGTTGTCCCTCCGCGCACCACTGTTGGTATATTTTCACCACTGCTGCCCGGGAGCAGCCCACAAGCTTAGCGGTTTCAGAAATACTCGTACCCAGTCGCCTTGCCATAACAATTTGGCCCTTGTCAAAGTCGCTCAGATCTTTATTCTTGCCCATTTCTCCTGCATCCAACACGTTGATTGTATCAGCAACGATTTTGTATCCACTATCTTGGACGGTGCAATGTTATATAAGCAAAGGCACAGTTAAAACGTTTAAATGTTACTAACCCTACGGTGACTTCTTCTTTCCTTTAAATGCGGTTGGCAAACCCATTTAAAGGTGCATTTCCGCCACCTACTGGATTAGAGGATGGAGCATGACGGATATTAGTGACAAACAACTTTTGTAAACTAGTAGAAACAAAAAAACAAAACAAGGAAATGTATTCATATTCTTTACAGTGTAACCTATCCTATCCAGTGTAAATCATATCTATTAAACCTATTGCTTTCAAATGATTTATAACTGCATGATAGACTTCATACTGTGCTGAGGCATTCATTGTCTCAAGTGTCACACTTAATAAACTTAATTCTTCTATTAGTTGAATTCTCTTTCATATGCTATACAATTTAATAGCATATCTGTTCCACAGTCTCTGTAAACCACATTTATAGCAATTGCCTGATTCATGTTTGCCAATAATAAACAGTGAATGATTAAGCGCTGACCAATTCGGACTCCGGAGTCTAGATATTATAGTGTCCTCCTTCCGACTTCCAAAGTTTTTCCTTCTATTTCCAACTTGTTTTTGAATGTTGTATAGATGATGACATTTTACCTCACCATCCCACATCTTTTGCCATTTCCTAATCATAGCCCCTCTAATTATCCCTTTAATTTCTGCTTTACTTACTGATATGTTTATATCTATGTTGGTGTGTTTTAGTGCCATCTTGGCCATTTGATCAGTCTCCTCATTTCCGTCTATCCCAACATGTGCCGGTACCTATACAAGAATTACTTTTGATATAATATGATATATTGTCGAATTTTGAACATGCTTTGTAGATCATATAATCATATAATATGTCTGGTAAATGTAGACTTGCCACTTAATAAACTTGTTAAAAAGAATATGAGTCTGAGCAAATGACTGTTCTTACTGGCTGAATTTCCTCCGCCCAATGAAGAGCCATCAGAATGGCTATCATTTCTGAGTAAACTGATAAATGGTCACTTGTCCTTTTAGCAATTCTAATTTTAAAATGGGGAATACACACTGAAGCTGCTGTATATCCTGAATCAGGATCTTTTGATCCATCTGTAAATATTTGAATTTCCTGACTATAATTTTGCTCCATGTAGCCTATATATTTGTACAATCTCATTCTTAGGAACATAACCCTTTTTGTTATTAATTTCTTCCAAAATGTGAAGGTCTATGCATTGGAAATAACCACGGAGGTATTGTAGGAATCGCCACTGTAGGACTTCTATTCTTGTCAGTCCTATATCCTCAGCCTCTTTTTGTACAGTCCATCCAAAAACCTGTATTATTTGACTTATAAAATGTTGCATTACTGACATCTACTGTCTTTTGTTTAACTTAGCACTTGTTAATCATATTTGTCCTTTCAGTCCACATTAGGAAATTAAACCAATGTTTTCTTCCTTGGTCATTATTCACATATTCTAATTTATACAGAAGGGTGTGTCCTCCTGTAGTCATTTCCCGTAGGCTAGCTGATGATCATGATTCATCAAACTATTACAACGTTCAAGAGGCGTCTTGTTTCGAAGTCGCAGATTCATTAAATGTTGGTCATAATTGCTGTGATTTAAAAAAAAAAAAAAAAAAAAAAAATAAATATATATATATATATATATATATATATATATATATATATATATATATATATATATATATATATATATATATATATATATATATATATATATATATATATATTCATATTTTGTTTCATTAAAAGTGTTGCAGTGATGGCAGGTTAACAAAGATGAATATTTAAGTGGCAATGTGTAAAATCAGAAAGATATAGGCTATTCATTTATTATGGTTTAGAAATTGTATTGCAAAAGCAAACACAATTAAATTCAGAAATTGTGTTCCTGCTCACCATAGAAGATGCTTGTTAACGTCGAGTTTGTATAAAATGAAACTTCCAGACATAAAATTGCCCTCCATTTCTTGCCATTACAAGATGATTAATAATAATTTAGTGATGGGGAGTCCACCTCAAAAGAGTCGATTCCTCGACTCTGAATAGTCTCAGAGTCGGGGTCGACTCCAGCATAGGAATCGACTCTCGGTGTCGACTCTGTTGCTGTGTCCTACATTGCTCACTTGTTTACTGATTCTCTAATCCCTATATAGTTCATGGCAGTTGAGTGCACTATATAAGCAAGGAGAGAATGAAATGAAGCGAAGAAATCGGACACTGACTTAATGAGTGCTTACTTTAGAAAAAGAAAACAGTCACAGTGGCTTTAGTTTGTAATTATACATGGGCTTCCTCCATGCTAGTAGCTTTAGTTTAATTGATGGTATATTAATGCAATAAATATAGATTTGGTTTTCCATGGTTAACCTTGTGTTCATAATCATTAAACTAAGCATAAATCAAAAAAAAAAAAAAACTCACATCAAGAAGAAACACATCAATAAGCGTACATTATTGTATATATTTTAGTATTTAGTATTTTTAACTCACTTTTTAAGACAATGATCATGTGCGTTTAGCGCCATCACTCGACAACAGCTGACTTTTTCCTCTGTAAAATGAGGTAATCGGCAACAGCTAGGTAGAAACGTTGATAGCCACTCAAGTCATCGCTAAATTGGAGTAATTTGGACGGTCACGCTAAAAGTGTGTGGTTTTAATAAGGGTATTTTAAGGCTTTGTGTCGGGGGAAAATAATTTAGGTGTGTAACAACTGCAATTTTGTCTTATTTCTGACCCTGTTTTGATGTAAAGTAAATGGAGTCGAGGAGTCGATTCAATAGACTCCTACAGTGGGAGTCGGGAATCGGAGTCGACTCCAAAAAACCTGGAACACCCCTACACGGTATACACACGCACGCGCACAGTCGTGCTCGGAGCATAGTGGAGCGCGTCATTTCCATAACAACGGATTCAAACACAGTAACTCGGAAACATGGACCCTTCACCAGCATCCTACTACGGACCCCTGGATAAAAGCAACCCTGTCCTGTCAGCTTTCCAAAGTGACATAAAAGAGTTTAAAGCGCATATAAAGAGCCTTTCAGGCTCGCCGAACTACGATAATCGAGCCTACTCCAGAGGGTAAAAAATAACTAACATCTTTAACAGACTCTAATGTCGTTGGTGTATTAGGTTTTATATTATTTAATTGATGTTTAAGTATAATTAATGTACTTTATTAACCGACAGGTCCATAAAACTGTTTGAAACATGGAGCAAGTATAAATCTCGCCTTCCTCCCTCTTATTTCGAAGAGCACCTGTTGCAAACTGCAGATTTCCTCCTTGACACTAAGGTAAGGAAGGACAACTGTGTGTTTTTGCCCTTTTTGCCACAGTTAAGTTACTTCAAAATGTATTATACTAATGCATTCCGTTTTCATGAATTTATACAATTTCTTTATATAAATATTCTTATAAGCTATACAGGCTTGCTCTGTGGCAAGGGTACAGACTCTATCTGCAGCAGTTTTGCACAATAAGCCTGGAGAGCATAGGAGATGTGGAGCACTTTAAGCAGTCCTTCTTCTCAGACGGCTTTGATTCAAAGAGAGCCCGACTTACGGTTAGAGATCCTTCCTGAGTTACATTTATCTGTTTTCAATATCATTTTTTCTTTAATAAAGTGTAGGGTTTGATTCATAATGAATGACCTTCAATCTGTGTGTCTGTCAGTTCCGTGCTCTTCAGGGAGAATGCCAGTGCATCTTCCATTTGGAGAAGGAGAAAAGTGCACTGCCAGACCAGAGTGGGGTTCAAAAGTTGCTGAGCATCCTGGGATTTGTGCGCATTCTGATGCAGGCTGTTCTGCCGGATGAAAGTTTATGCTGGATCCTGTACAATGGTACCTTCAGCAGCAATATGCCTGGGTGCTGTGCATATCACACTGACAAATACATGGGGATGTGACTTGTTTTCTGTGTTTCCTCAGGCTCGTTACACATGTATAACATATGCAGGTTCCTGATGTCAGCAGGCCATGCTTCACAGGTCTTTATTGACAAGTTTTACATCTTTTGAACTTTCTATTCATCAAAGAATCCTGAAACAAATTTTCCACAGAAATATTAAGCAGCATTGTTTTTTTTTAACACGGATAATAATAACAAATGTTTCTTGAACAGCAAATATTAGAATGATTTCGGAAGGATCATGTGATGCTGAAGACTAATGAAGAGTAATGATGCTGAAAATTCAGCTTTGCCATCAAAAGAGTAAATAGAAAAAAAAAAAAAAAAATTGAAAACCATTGATAATGTTTCACAATATTACTGTTTTACTATATTTTTGATCAAATAAATGCAGCCTATTTGAGCATTATTTCTTTCAAAAACATTTAAAAAAATCAAAACTTTTGAATGATAGTGTACCTAAAATGTATTCATATTTCAAGATTACCACACCGGTCTAATTTTGTTTACTTAAGGTTGTTATACAATACAGATACGCATAAATACAGAAAAAAATATTTTTTAAATAATGAATATGCAGGTGGATATGTATAAAACACAGCAACATACTTGCTTAAGTTCTATAACTCTAAACCCTTCATGTTTGGAGAAAGTACTTTTTGTACATTTTGGTTAGTTTTTTTAAGTCTTTTTCTGCCTTCATTCAGGTTTTAGAGTACTTACTTTGGGCTTGCACATGTCTAGAGACCTCTGTTCCTCTGCTGACTGCCAACTTCCTGCCATGGAGGGCCACACTTTACTGTGCTGTGTGCGAATGTTACTTTCATGACTGTGCTTCAGTCCAGGCAGAGGTGGGTTTCACACCGAAGCATCTTCTAAAGTTGCTCGATAAATCATCTTATAACTTTATGACTGATCAGAGACCACACAGGCATTCTGTCCTTCTTGCCTCTTGTTGTGCCGTTACCTGGCGATAGGTGTTTGCGCGCCGAGCCCTTGGCAAGATCAGCGAACTGGCCAAGCTGGAGGAGATTACTGGCACCCAAGTGTCATTTGAGACCCAACAAGCTTACAAGGAGGCCACAGTAAAAGTGAGAACTGTAGCCTGAAACATGTTGTTTTTATAGTTCTTGTATTATAACTGCTATATTTCATGCCTGTCTTGAATGTTATTTCTCCATGAACGGAGAGAAGCTTGCAGTGATGGTGTTTAAGCGTTCAGTGTACGAACCCCGAAGGAAACCGAAAGGTCTCTTCAAACCCAAACAGAAGAGCAATTTGAAAGAGCCCCAGCAAGTGAGTATTCACTTTAATAAGGTACAATGCCTCTTTTCCCTAGTTCTTCTCTAATATCTATTCTATCTGTTCCTTTATTTCTCTCTGTAGACTCCATGGCCTCGCACGCCAACCGAGCGTATCCTGATGGAGATGTTTGAGGGAAATGCTGCTCGATTTCTGGCTGTGCTGGAAGCTCTACAGGACAGCTCTGTCAGGCCTCTGCAGACCGGCATGCCTGAAGAATTTGAGGTCCAGGACGTGGTACTGGAGCTCATTTGGGCTGGCTCTAGCTTGTTGTCCGGTAAACTTTTTCATCCTCTCTGCCCATGTGCAACTAAATATCAATTGTAGAGTGTAAATATCTCTTTTTGCAGCATTTGGTGATTCTGAACACACTTTTAATGAGAGCATGCCTCCCTCTGTGAATGCAGTCACTCCTACTTCCTCTCTCTTTGACACGGCTGTAACTGGTGAGTCCTTGCATTTAACTTGCCATTTATTTTCCTTCACTATAATTTGTGTTTGCTCAGGGTCACTATTTTGTATCTCTCAGGAAATAGTAAGATCGCAGTAGATGCTGCGGTGAAGTTTGTTAAGCAGATCTTCAGATATGAACAGTGGAGCATGTTCAGCTCGCTCTCTTCTGCACTTATGTCAGCGCTAGCTGTGAGTACATCTGTGATACGGCTTAAAAAGTCAGCCAGACTGCTATCTTAGTTCTCTTTCTTGGCCTCGTCACAGAACATGGAGGGCCAACCGTTTAGGAAGTATGAGCAGGAACTGAGGCTTTTGGAGGCTGTGGAGCGTTTGCTGTCCACTCAACGAGTTAAATTCACCATGAAAGATGCTGCTTTTGATGGTCAAGCTGGTACTAATCATTCTTTACATAGAATTTGATAAATGAACTCATAGCAAAAGTATTTAAAGAAAGTGGACTTAAGATTTGTATTAATTAATTGATTAATTAATTTGATTTTTTCAGTTATTTTGTATGTATTTTAATTTATTTTTAAACAATTTAATATTTGTTATTTTTTGGGTTATATTAAAATCTTTATTTTAATTTAAACCAAAAATAAATATAATTCCTCTTTTTTTGTTTTATTCCATTACAGACAAGAATATTGGGCCAGCAATCATGACAGAAGAATTTTTCAATCTTATTCAGACACTTCATACTTGTGTCTGCAGGACAGACAAGGTCAGATCTTTCTCTCACACTGTCTGAATACATCATGGAGCTGTCGTCGGTAACTTGATGTTGTGTATGTATGTGTAAAACAGGATATCCAGCCAGAGGCAGACTTGGTGTTGGACATCGTGCTTTTCTTTTGGGCTAAATGCAAAACAGTTTTTCAAAGAGTGCAGATGAGGCACAACGACCCTGTGCACTACCGGGGAAGGATGGCAAACCAAGACCAGGTTATTATTCCAATAAACAGTAAATCTAAAATGCTTATTATGAGTGACATGATTGCTTTGTAAATTTTAAAAAGCATTAATGGAGCTGCTGCTTTGTAACATCAATTGCTGAATCCAAACCATGTAAGTGTGTTTTTGTGTATTGTTTTGTTCTGTAGTGGGTGGAGACCCTGCTCTTGCTGTGTGAAGTGGCCCATGAGCACCAGCTGGCTGAAGTAGACTTCTTCTTAGTGGCTGAAATGACTCTCAGAATTGCCATGGTGTTGGAAAGCAGTATGGATGCCCCGCAGTCCGGGAGAAAAACAGGTACCATTGCTGTGTTCCATTTACCTCACACCTGAACCAGACCCGAGTTCACAGCGTTTCAGTACACAGGTCGGAAAACTAAGATGGATGTGTATATGGATGTGTTGTGCTTGCTTTTTTGGAATACATAAAAAGGATGTCATTTGCACAGACAATGCCAAAGAAACATGTCCACAAATAGAGGTTGCATAGTACTGTGTGCACCACTGAGTTTATTGAGACAGACAAACAGAAGTGAGACACCCAAACAGAACATATTACTGCTGTTTCACTACGGTTGATGCGCTGAGCAGCCATATTGAATTCTGAAGTCAGGTTGTTGCGGTTCTCCTGAGTTTTCCAGTCACAACTCTGACTTGATGGGGTTTTACAGTTAAACCTTCCTACTGGGGACTAGGGATTTTCCACTTTCGAGGGCAAATGGAACTCACCATATGTGCCACAATGAGGTTTCACACAACCCCGTTCTATACACAATTTTTTGGACTATTACAGCAGATATTAGCTGTGTCATTTCGAAGGCTGAGTCTTCCAGAGGTCATACATCATTAATGATATCTTATTTAAGAAAAGTAACCATAATAAAATTGAGACCACCTCAATGACGTATGCAGCCTTCAAATGCAACCTCCGGAGGACGCAGCCTTCAAAATGAGACGCAGCTATTGTAAACATGACACTGGTGTTTATAGTACTACATATATTATCGTTCAAAAGTCTGGGGTCAGTAAGATTTAAAAAAAAAAAAAAAAGAAATTACTACTTTTATTCAGCAAGGATGCATTAAATTGATCAGTAATATTTAGCAGCACAACTGCTTTTTAACTTTGATAATGATTAGAAATGTGTCTTGAACACCACAACAGCATATTAAAATGATTTCTGAAGGATCATGTGACACTGAAGACTGGAGTAATGGCTGCTGAAAATTCAGGAATTAAATAAAGTAAATGTTAAAATATATTCAAATGGTCATTTTAAATTGTCATAATATTTCTCAATATTATTGTTTTTACTGTCTTTTGAATTAAATAAATGCATTTTTGTTATATATTTAAGTATTTTTCTTTGTGTTTTTTTTTCCTGTAGCCACCACTGCAGATAGTGAAGAGTCCATCCCTGTTAGAAAATCTGCAAGCTCCCTGTTCATGGTATGTTGTCCTACAAATTGAAATTGAAGAACTCTACTGAAAGTTTATAAGCGGTTCAGCATCATCAGATTCAACATTTAGAACAATTTAAACAAGTAAAATTACTTTAGAATCTGAGAATGCCATTTAAACCAACACAGTCTTATGCAGTTTTATGGAATTGTGTCAGGATTTAACCATAATAAAACTATATTTTTAACATGTCTGCAGATGTCCCGAACTGAACAGCTGCAGACTGCACTGGATTTGGTGGAACGAGGTGTGGATTGTGTGTCCAGAGGCAGGGCCAGGTCACTTAATGGGGGTTTTGACAAGTTGTTCATGCAGGCAAGAACATACCAAGTTTTACTTCCTACAACACAAGCTCTGTTACTTCCTGTTAATATGGATACAGTAAGCATGCTTAATAAGATGTGATGGCTGTTTTAACACACAGAAGTTTGGTAATTACAAGAGTTCAAAGAGCAGCAGAGTCCCAGAGAGTAGCAGTACCACTGACCTCACTGCCCTTTCCATGGATTTACACCTAGAGCTAATGGTCTTCCAGCACAGACTCGCTCTCAAACTATCTGACTCCTGGCCAGGTCAGAGAGAAGTGCAACCTTTCATTATTTGGGTGAATGACATTTTTAAGCACTGAATGCATCATATTTGTTCTCCTCAGAAGAGATGAGTTTGACAGATAGTAAGAAGTCACATGCTAATCAAGCACAGACCTCAGAAACAAACAGACCTATAGACGGTGAGTTTCAAAACAGTGTAACACAAACAAAACAGTATGTCCGTTTTACCCAGATTTACTCCTTAACAGACTCTGCGGTACTTGAAAAAATCAAGAAGAACAAGATCTCTAAGAGTGTTTTCCTGGCACAGAAGGCCTTATTGACATTCAGGAAGGACCAGACTAGCCGAGAGACCAAGAAAATACTTGAGGTCAGTATTTGATGTCAACTCCAAATATTTGGTGCCATATCACATCATGCTGCTGGTTTTGATTTTCAGATAACATGATCTAAACTCTTTCTTCTTCACTCCAGGAGGCCATAACACTGATGGAGAAAGCCGAGCTAGAAGAGAGGAGGCTGGTTAGTTGTACATTTCCTTCAGGGAACAGCTTAGTACTGGCAGAGAAGAAACAGCCACCACCAACCCCAATACTCCTGACACGATCCAACTGCTCCATGACCTTCACACCTGCACCATATGCACTGGAGGAGGAGGTTGTCACGTCTTTTCTATAAACAGAATTTTGAAATCAGTCAATGGCTCTTTGGATGTATTCACTGTGCTATTCAGGTGTATATGCTGAAAAACATCAATTCACATCAAATCTAGGTTAGCTGGTATTGTATTTATGGAAGAGATGCAGAGGGTGTCAACCTAAAAGTACGTTTTAAAGACTGCTACCTATGTGGGACTGGAGAAATGGTAGGGATAATGCCACTTTGACATATTCATCTTACTTAGTATACCCTTTTAATGTCTGTATTGTTCATTTATACTCAGTAACTAAAATTTAATTTGTGTTTCAATCAGATACCTGCCAAAGGTGAATGTTTACTTCATGTAAGTGGGTTGAAACCAGATAAGAAGTACATTTTTGCAGTGGCTGCTTTTGATGCTCAGGGCAAAATGGTGGGCGGAGCCATTGGAGAGACCACCAGGCCCCTACTGGCCTCCCTACCTCTACCACTGCTAACAACCTGGGCCCACATAGCTCAGGTACATGGATTGGAATATTTTTGTGTCTCCCAAAATATCCATCCACATTCCTTAATGCCAGATTTTATGTTGTTTAGGTAGCTTATCAGACAGGACTCCACAGCCTTGCCAAAAGAGCTTGTAATGAGCTATGGAGCCACTTTACCCTTCCTTCAAGCTCAAATCCTGAGGTTTCAGAACCGGAACAAGAAGCCTGTTATGAAAGGCTGGCTCAAACAAGGTAAAAAAAAAGAGCCTGTTTCTCTTGCTTTTCAAAAAGTTTAAGTCAATGTTTAATTCCTTATAATAAGTCTTACATTCAGGTTTGTATTTCGTAGATAGTGATATATTTGTACAAAATCCAATTTCAGTACATATGTATGGTAATTATGTGAAAGAAATACACAATTTATTTTGAGTATAAATTGGTATCAATTATTCATTTTGCAGGTCTTGATTTTAAAAACTCTGCAGACACCTGAACAATAATATAATATATATTATATAATATAATATTATATAATATAATACTATTATATCATGTGTTCCATTTGTGTTCTATTTTTACTTCATGCAGACTCCGCCCAGAGACCCTACAGCTTTCTTCTCCTCTCCTACAGCAGCTGTTTTTCTCCACTATTTTCATCCAGACAGATATTCACATCCAAGAGGGGGCACTATTCTGTGACAGTCTCTGTGATGGGGGGCCTTTGATCTGGGGCCAGGTTAGTGCCAACAAAGGGAAATTTGCCTTAAAATAACTGATAATGTAGCCTTGTTTTTCTCAAGTAATTCACCCTTGTCCTGATAAATCTGCTCTGTCGGCACATCCATCACAGGAGGCCAGGCTTGCAGAGTGTGAACGGATGCTGGTGGCCATTGATCTTGCTCTGCACCTCAATGACAGCGCTGGCACCCTGCAGGCTGTAGTAAACTGTTATGGCCTTCTTGCTCCATTAATCTTCAGTCAGATCCCTTCAGAGCCTGTCATAGAGGTCACTACTTTTAGAAATGTGCTTGATAATACTTATATGTCAGTGCTAGCTTGTCTGTCTATTTGATTTGGATCTGCTTTAGGGGTAACATTTTATCTGGAGATCCTTAATTCCATTATTAAATCGGCTGTTTATATGATGGCTTTGCCATAGCAAAGGTGCATTTAGATGCTTCTGTGTGTTTCAGATACTGCTGAAGTGCTTTTCAGTACTGCTGGAGATTCCAGAAGTCCTCAAGCAGAAACGCCCTGCTGCCACCACAGAGTCCCTGCAGCACATGGTCGCTTGTATGACATATTATTTAGCCAAGGTAGTAATTACATATAAAAAACTGCTTACCTGTTATTAAGAATATATAAGGAAGAAGCTAAACTATTTCATCCAGCATCCTGTAGATGTCACTTTTGAAATGATTATGTTCGCATGTCTTATATGTTTATGATGCATTTCTGTGTGTTTTTAGAGCTTGTGCTCCACTCAGAAGAGTGGCATGGCATCATCTGTGTTTGAGTCAGGAAAGAAGCTGCTTCAGGAGATCACTGAGCCCCCTCTGCAACCTGCTAAACAAACGTCATCAATAGAGCAGGATGGGGTATGTGATGTTTCTTGTTTATCATAGACCCTTTGGGATAATATGCCACAC
Organism: Paracanthobrama guichenoti; assembly: GCA_018749465.1. Taxonomy (NCBI): domain Eukaryota; kingdom Metazoa; phylum Chordata; class Actinopteri; order Cypriniformes; family Gobionidae; genus Paracanthobrama; species Paracanthobrama guichenoti. The sequence continues at coordinate 11,248,856 of CM031946.1, forward strand.
ATTCTATCTGCGCTGCAAATGACAGTGTGTGTGTTTGATTTCCAGAAGAAGACAGCTACCACATATGACGAGGAGCCCTGTGAACAGCTACAGATTTTAGAGGCCATTATCATGAAAAACATGCAAGCAGAAACATTAGGAAACTATGATGTCACTTCCTGTAACAAAACAGGTACATCTTTTTTCACGAATCTCAAATCAATATATACATATTTGCCATATAAACAGTTTTGCCAATTTTGAGTTCACCCTCTCAATTGTCTGAGCATTTTTAAATTAGACCTTATTTATTGCATCACAATGTGTTAATAATTTACTTTTTTTTTTTTTTTTTTTACTATAATAGTTTTCATTAATAAGCATTGCTATATGATGATAAGTAATAAGAACTTTGTCTGTGCTCTTATGAATGTTTTTAGCATGAGTTGTTTTTAACTACTAAACTGAATGAAATAGCATAGCCTCCTTCATGGCCGTGTGTTTTGGAATTAAGATAAAGATATTGTTATCCATAACTCGCAACTACCCGCTTTATTAACTTCCTAAATTGTCACATTAAGTGGAAAAAACATACCCAAAATTGCTGGATCTGGCGACACGACAGAGGCTACACTACCGCCCTCACTCACAACTCTCTCCCAAGCCCTGTTCACTCCACCAGCGTCTTGAAGAGACATGAATCACTCTCCATCATTTTCACACAGACACTAAACAATCTAACAGTTAAAATCTAACTGTTTAAACTTAAATTATACATGCAGACACTAGAAGGAAAGTCCAATTAGTAATTCAGAGAACTTCACATTTTGTTTTTGAATGTGAAAAATTTACCAAGGTCCAGACCTCAGTGACCTCATAGCTGTCACGGTTCATGAATTCGTTGTCTCCTAATTACTGCCTGTGTGTGTATGTGAGGTGAGTGTGGGGGGCGTGGTCACTGATCACACACTCAGCAATCATCCTTTGCACCTGAATTCCATCTGCTCTGCCTATTTAGTTCCCTTCTCACCACCACTGTGTTGTCGAGTCGTTGTCCCTCCAGTGATGCCGTGCCTGTCTCTCCCGTGTTCCTGTGGTCCATGATCACCACTCTGGGATTATCACTGCACGACGTCTTCACTGTCTAGCCCATTGAGTCCCTGCGTCACCGCCAGCCAATCCCCGGACATTCCTTGTGTTTTGTGTTACCACAATAAACCTCTCACTTGCAATTGAATCCGTCTACGACTACTTCCTGACAATAGCTGGCTACAGCCCATGCTCACTAAGGCTGTTTGAGTAAAAATGATAATGTTGTGAAATATTATTACAATTTAAAGTTTTCTATTGTAATATATTTTACAACATCATTTATTCCTGTGATGGCAAAGCTGAATTTTCAGCATCATTATTCTAGTTTTCAGTGTCTCATGATCCTTCAGAAATCATTCTAATATGATGATTTGGTGCCCAAGAAACATTTCTTATTATTATCATTATTATATTTTTTCAGGATTCTTTAATAAATAAAAATGTTATAATAACAGCATTTAAAAAAATATATAAATCTTTTGTGACAGTTTTTACTGATACTTTTGTTTAATTTAATGCATCCTTGCTGAATAAAAAGATTTAAAAAAAATAATAATTGTACTGACCCCAAATATTTTAACAATAGTGTACACTGTTAATATGAAGAAATTGTTTTGTAATTTGATGTGGCATTTGTTGCAGGATCTCATGGATGTGAGCTCACTGGACAGGAAGACCCTGTCGTACTCTACATGGTGATTGAAAACAGCCCCCTCCAGCATGCCTTTCAAGAGGGTATAACGCAAATAAAACATATTAAAGAAAATCTGATTCATTGAATGAGCTATCATACACTCATTTTCTCTTTTTGTGTGTATGTTTGATCCAGTGATGAAGTTCAAGCAGAAGTCTTGTTTTCTGGAGTTTGTTGTACACCTGCTCCAGAAAGCCCTGCTAGAGGATGAGCTGGATCTGGTGTTGCAGTGGGAGCAGGACATCTTGAACTGGCTCAGCAGGTGAGTGTGTGTAAGTTTGGGTCCATATTTACAATATGTGTAGGTGTTTTGTGTTAAATTTCTTTGCTGTCTGTAATGTTACTAGACGTGACGAGGCTCTGTTCGGGCTAAAGAAACTCTCAGGTCTACCAGGAGAGGAGTTTAAAGAGTTCACAACCTCTGTGATAGAGTACAACACTGAGGTAAGCTTTTGTCACTTAAAATGTGTTAACATACTTAAAGGGATAGTTCACCCAAAAATGAAAATTACCCCATGATTTTTCTTCTTTCAGACGAATACAATCAGAGTAATATTAAATTCATCCATTATAAAAGTAATCAGGTTAAATAAAGGCCTTCTGGAACAAATCGATGGGTTTGTGTAAGAAAAATATCCATATTAAAAACTTTATAAAGTAAAATATCTAGCTTCCGCCAGACCGCCTTCCGTATTCAACTTATGAAGGAAGTGTCCCTGAACTATCCCTTTAAATGCCTGCGTTCGCACAGACTACTTATCTCTTTCAGTTTATAAATGCCATTAAACTACATTTTAGAAAAAAAAAAGGTGGCACCTTTTGGGGTAACAGGAAGTTGCTACAGAAAAGACTACTGATTACATTCAAGAGCCAGAACTCTGAAAGGTAAAGCAATATTCAGCCCACAATATTGAAATATTCCATATTTAAAATGTATTTTTAAACTGTACACGAGTGTTCAAAAGTTTTAGGTCGGTATAATTTTTTTAATGTTTTTGATTAAAGTCTCTTATGCTCACCAAGGCTGCATTTATTTGATTAAAAATACAGTAGGATTCTTTGATGAATAGAATTTGTTTTTTAAAAATAGAAATCTTTGGTAACAACGTTAATGTCTTTACTGTCATTTTTGATCAAAGTAATGCATCCTTGCTGAAAATTATTTTATTTAAAAAAAATCTTACTGACCCCAAACTTTTGAATGGTAGTGTACATCATTACATCTTTCAAACTTTGTCTGTATTTTCTTTTGTGTCTCTCAGAGAGATGAAAGCTGTGGACATCTTGCTAAATCGACTGGCTACTCTTATCAGAAGACACCAGCGTCTCTGGAAGCTGAGGAAGATGCGCTCTGACGATTCGCTGTGGCGTTGCCATGTTAATCTGAGCCTGGCTCGTGCCCACCTAGGCATGCTGAGAAGGAACCTGGGACCACCTCCCCAGCTCTGGTACTCAGATCCAACAGCAAAACTGAATAATGTCTGGGTCTTCGTCTTTACTCTGAATATCAAGTCTATTTTTAGTGCTGGGCAACTGAATAATCACGATTAATGAATCCAAAATAAAAGTTTGTGTTTACATAATATATGTGTGTGTACTGTGTATAATTATTATGTATATTTGAATACACACTCCTTCATGTATATAATCGATTTCCCAGCACTAATATTTTTATACTATTTCTACTATTTTCTATCCGTTCTAGTTTTAGTCATCTATCGCAGTCTTTCTTCTCTCTCGCTCATTGTGGAATGCTGATTATGTGGAAGAACGTTCCACAGCATATCAGGCCACCTGAATTGACTCTTCCACATCCCAGATCCGTACCCCGTCCTGGACGCCGTGCTAACAAAAAAAAAGTTAAACGCACTAATCAAGGTGGGTTAAAGTCTTGTTAGCTTGACAGCTTCAGTGTTGCATGTTCCTTCAGGAATCATTCTAATATGCTGATTTGGTGGTCAAGAAACATTGCTTATTATTATCAAAATTGTAAATAGTTGTGCTGCTTAATGTTTTTGTGGTATCCGTGATACATTTTTTGTAACATTACTTTTAAAAAATCTTACTGACCCCAAACTTACATTACATGTAGATGCAGTAAAGGATTGTCATACTTTCCTCTACATTCTCAGGAGCACCAAACACCAGTGATGAGGAGTTGAATTCTGCAGACAGTGAAATGGAAGGTGAAGTGGACTCACACACCCACAACCCTGAAGCTGAAGATGCTCCTGCTGATCAAACCACCTATCATTTATTGGACACACTTGACAAAGCTTCTATATACTTGCGCAGAGCTATGGTAAATGCAGTTTCATTTTAATAGGCCTAATTTGATATACTCTTTATCTTGTGATTCTATCAACAGCATCTCTTTTTTTTTTTTTTACATCAGGTGCTAGCACATCGCTGGAGTCACTGGACAACTTTACAGTGGGCGTGTCGGACTCTGTGGGACCAAACCAGCACACTGGCTTTGATGATAGAGCGAGCCCAAGGCCCTGATGCCCATGCCAGACAGCTGACGATAGAGCAGCTGTATACAGTGATCACTCCTCTACTGGTGCTGGCCTCAGATCTTCTCATGGACATGATGGAGAAGCTTAAGGTTAATCCACATCAGGCCCACTGTCCAAGGCCCCCTGCGCAATATAATATTAACTTTACTATATACATAAAAAAATCTGTGAGTGTCAATATAGGTACATTAATTAACCACAATGCATATTTTTTAAATTTCAATTTAGTTAGAATTAAAATTAAAATGAATTAATATTAAAATATTAATATATATTAAAGGGCTTATGAATTGAGAAATCAACTTTCCCTTGAGTTTAAGAATATCCTGTAAGTTTCGGAGCTGAAAAATTCCTTGTTAGTCAAAGAAAAGCTTTTATTGACACCAGACCCAGCAAGCGAGAGATCTCAGAATATGCCAGGCTGTGACGTCATCGTGTGTAGAAACACAGACTCAACAGAATAAGAACAACGCCTGATTCTGTAGCCCCGCCCACCGACTCGTGCCTGACATGACATAGGCCTACATAGAGCTAAACCGGATCAAACTTCTAAGCAATAAACATACCGCATAAGCTTCATTCGGATTAACTATGTATTTTCCAGACGGGCTATCTTAAATAGTGAAATAACATTCCCTTCTTGATGTGCGTTGTTTACTCTCTTGACTTGATATTTGAAGGAAGAATACAATTGCGGAAGTTTTGAACAGTGAGGCTTGGCACGGCCATAAAAACCAGCGTTGCAGGTGAGAGCCTCAAAACCAGGGTAGAAAATAACCTATTACTTATTCATTATGATGTTTTTGAATGTAAAAACCACGCAAACGTCATAAGTTGACCTCAGACAGTATACATTTTTTTTAAAAGCCAGTTCATGACACTTTTAATTAATTCTATACTATATTATTATATAAATTATATTATATTATCTAAACAATAATTAATTATTATATGAATTATAATTAAAATGCTCATGCATGTGCTGATTTAAGATGAAGAATCCATTTACAAATGGCTTGCATGAAAAAAACACATGCCGTTATGCGTCATTGTCACAGCTTTCTGGAATACCGGATTCTAATTGACCATTTGCTTCATTCTGCAGTCAGATATTTTTGTATAATGACCACTAAACTGTAGGATAAAGTTATCTGACATAACTGTTTTTTACTTGTTGTTTTATTCTCTAGCTGTGGAATGTTTATGATGATGAAGATGGGGAGCTTGAGGCCAGCTTGTACTTCTCTGCTCCAATGGACGACGGGTCAGTGATAGATCTGCGCTGGCTGAGGACTATGGTTCTGCGCACATTAGAGCTTCTCTACTACCAGGCCAAGTGGGAGAGTCTTGCCCACCTCGCACTGCTTTTCAACACATACACTAGGTACGTACGCTTATAACTCACTGATGCTGGTGGCATTAGTTTGTGTACTTGCTGAAAGTATACAAGTAACTGAAAAGTTTATGAATATATTCCTCTCACAAAAGAGTAGCTATTAAAATACAGTGCGTCATGGGTTTCAGGGAGCGCTACTCTCACATGGTAACACCTGTTCTGGTGCATGCACAGAGGAGGCTGTTGGATAGGATCAGCTGTTTCAGTGGCCCTCCAGCCCCTCAACCTCACTTCACCTACACTGAGATGATCTCTGGAGAGAAGGTAGACAGAAATGATCACATACACATTATTTCTGATTAACTTGGGCAGAACTGTTTAAACTTTTGAGTTCAGCACAAACCTGTGCAATGAATATTCCAGAGGTGCATCCATTAGACTGGGTAAAATGTTGTATGTTTTGTGACTGATGTCCATAGGTGACCTGCAGGAATTATGCAAGCAGACAGTTGCTGTTTCCCTGTGGAGAAAGTCAGATTATGATTACTGCGAATAATACTGTCCCAGAGCCCAAGGAACTTGCAGGTACAGACTACAGAAAAGGGTTGTGTTTTGCGCATCACATTTAGGCCATGTATAATGGTTTGTATTTATTTTTTAAAAAGACCATATTTAAGTCTTGTGTGTTTTATAATTATTTTCATCTTTATTGCAGATGTGAAGAGAGCCATGTGTCTGGTGTGTGTACCGTTGGATGTGGAGGACACACTGCAGTGTTTCAGAGAGACTCTTGAGAGGAGAAATCAGGCACTGCTGACCTTTCAGCACAGCCGGACTCTACTCTTGCTGCTACTGGCTGACACACAGCACTGTAAGTCTGACCTAAGTTTGGGGTCAGTATGATTTTTGTCCTTGAAACAAAGGAATGTTTATTCAGCAATGATGCATTATATGGATCAAAAGTGACAGCAAAGACATTTATAATTTCTATTCTTTAAAGAATCATGATTAAAATGTATCATGGGTTCCACAAAAATATTGTTTTCAACATTGATAGTAATAGGAAATGTTTTTGTGCAACAAATTAGCATATTAGAATGATTTCTGAAGGATAATGTGACACTGAAGACTGGATTAATGGCAGCTTTACCATCACAGGAATAAATTATATTTTAAAATATAATAAAACAGAAAACAGTTATTTTAAATTGTAATAATATTTCACAATATTACTGTTTTTCTGTATTTTATATCAAATAAACCAGCCTTGATGGGTGAGCATATGAGATTTCTTTCAAAAACATTTTTAAAAATCTTACTGACCCCAAAACTTGAACATCAAAACCATTCAATATTTAGGCCATGGCAAGGTCTGCAGTGAACATTTCTTAAAGGGTTAGTTCACCCAAAAATGAAAATTCTGTCATTAATTACTTCCAAACCCATAAGACCAAATGAAGATATTTTTGATGAAATCCGTGAGCTCTCTGACCCCTCCATAGACAGCAATTTAATTTAACACTTTCAAGGCCCAGAAAAGTAGTAAAATCATTGTTAAAATAGTCCATGTGACTACAGTGGTTCAACCTTAATTTTATGAAGCGACAAGAACAAACAAAACAAACAAAAATAATGATGATATTCAACAATTTCTTCACGTCTGTGTCAGTCTCCTACGCTGTTTATGTTGGCCAGCTCCTGCGTCAGCATCACATTCATGCATCGTGGTGCTTACGTGAACAGCATCGGCCAATGGTAAGCTGGCGTTCTGGCATAGCTCTGACGTAACTTGAAAGCGCTGGACTATGAATGAATTGTGGACTATTACTATGTCAACAGCGAAGAAGACTGACACAGACATTATTTTTGTTTGTTTTTTACACACCAAAAGTATTCTCGACACTTCATAAAATTAAGGTTGAACCACTGGAGTCACATGGACTATTTTAACGATGATTTTACTACTTTTCTGGGCCTTGAAAGTGTTAATTAAATTGCTGTCTATGGAGGGGTCCGAGAGCTCTCGGATTTCATCAAAAATAATTTCATTTGTGTTCTGAAGATGAACGAAGGTCTTAGGGGTTTGGAACGACATGAGGGTGAGAAATTTATGAATTAATAAATTAGAAAAAGTTGTAACTGCAAATACTGCATAACTTATTTTACTTATAAATAAGTAAAAACTGCTATTTTAAAAACACTTTTGGTAACCCATGGCATTCTATTTCGTATCTGTGTTTTAGGACTTCAAACTAAACACTCTATTTTGTTTGCACTTTCAATCACACCCTTTATATGTGGCCTCAGCGTATGTTGAAGTGCCATTCTCTAAACAGACCAGCGGCATTCTGCAGGGAAAAGTAGAATTCAGTGTGGCGGCAAGCATCCAGCCAGGTGTCAGCCCTCCAGACCTGTCCACAGAAGACTTCAGCTCTCTTGGCTCCATCTACAGCACCACCCTGCCTCCATCACAGCTCCAGACTGTCTTTTCCTCCTACAACAATGCAATTAGTGAGAACCGATTTGAACTCTAACATATTACAAGCTGAATTTGTTCATGAACAAGATTTTCCAGTACAGATATGTTGTTTTGTTATTTTATGCAGAATATCTTCAAGCAAATAAGAACAACTCCCTCCAGGTGCAAGCACTCCATGACGTTGGAAACCTGCATTTCCACAATGGAAATCGAAAGTATGATGTGTTCAATCTGCTTTGTTTATTAGTTTGAGCCGTTACATACTGTATATGTTTACACCTACCGTTCAAAAGTTTGGCGTTGACAAAGTTTGTTCACTAAGGCTGCATTTATTAAATAAAAACATTATTATTATGAAATATTATTAACATTTTTGTAAAATGTCATTTATTTCTGTGGTCAAATCTGAATTTTCAGCATCATTACTCCAGTGTCTCATAATCCTTCAGAAATCATTCTAATATGATGATTTAGTGCTCAAGAAAGATTTCTTATTATCATCCTTGAAACCTTGTTGAATCTTAATACTTTTTATTCTGTAATGAATAAAAAGTTCAAAAGCGTTAATATAAATATTTTTAACATTATAAATGTCTAAATTACTAAATAAAAGTGTTAATTTCTTTAAAATAAAAAAACTTTTGAACATTAAGGAGGTAATTGAATGTTTTGCGTATATACTGTAAGTGCATCTTGTATTAGTGTGTTTGTATGTTTGTGTATAGATCTGCACACTTTTTCTGGAGTAAGGCTCTGGACTGTGCTCTGCAAAGCTCTGGAGTTCTGGAATCTTGGGATGGTGACTCATGTGGCTGCAGCTCCTCTCAGGAAACCTTGAGGCATGCTGGGATATGGGGTTGTCTCCAGGGAGCGTTGCTTTCCACCAAGATTGCACAGTGAGTGAGAAACCATAAAGTGTTTTTGTGATGGTGCTCCATTACAGCAGTAAGATTTCTCTTCTATTGACAGGCACATCCTGACTTCCAACATCAACCAGCGCACAAAATGCTGCCTTCTCTCTGCCAAACTCTTCAAGGTCAGAATTGAGTCACTGAAATGTTCTTACAGTTGTTAAAGGACCTCTGTTTTTGTAACTAAGCCAACACAAAAAGTTTACTAAGGTCATGTGCTTTGCAGTGCCTACTGATGGCCTCTATGCCCCATCCGATGACAGACCTGTCATACTCAACATACTCTGTGGAGACGGAGCTGATCCCAGGCATCAACCTCTTCTCTGAGCCGGATCGGGGGAATCTTGGCACCACTGTTGCCAGTTTGTCTTTTCTCTGCCACTGGCTGTATATCTCAGGACACCTTCTCAAGGTACTAGAGCCAAAATCATATTAAGAGCAGCCTTTGTGCATTTGATGTCTGATCTGACCTGTCATACTGCTTATTTCAGTCTCTTCCTGTTTTGGCTCTGTACCTGTATATTGCCCGAACTGTGTGTCGTGATCCACATCTTACTGTCAGATGCAGAATCCTGAAGGTTTGAAAGACTTGTGTGTCTTTCTGTTATTTTTGTATGTATTGAAAATCTGCATTGCAGTGAGTTTTGATCAAGTGTTTTGTGTGTATACAGATAAAGGTATTGACAGAATTAGGGGCCTTCACTCAAGCTGTTAAAGAACTCAGCAGTCTCACCTTTGGCGAGGAAATCCCTGTGCCTCATGGATGGTACCACAGAGTGGAGAAGCCATCTTGGGTAAAATACCATAAGCAATATAGAATAAGTTTAGCTTATATATATTTAGACATGCAATCATCTACTGTATAGTGAAGTGTTCAGCTGCTTTGTTTTGATAAAGGAACTGATCTGAAGCAAAAATAGTGTCCGTTTAATAGTTTGAGGTTAGTAAGATTTTTGGATGCGTTGAATTGGTAAAAGTGACAGTTAAGACTTTCACATTATTTCAAATAAATGCTGTTTCTGAAATGCTGAATCCTAAAAATCTATACATCATGTTTTTGTTTGCAACATTGATAATAATAAGAAATATTTTGTGAGCAGCAAATCAGACTGGATGCTGAAAATTCAGCTTTGCCATCACAGGAATAAATTATGTTTTAAATATATTCAAACATAAACACATTTTAAATTCAAATGTTTCACAAATTAAATTAAAATCACTGTTTTACTGCATTTTTGATCAAATAAATGTAGCCTTGGTGAGAATGAGAGACTTCTTACAAAAACATTAAAAAGTCTTACTGACCCCAAACTTTTGAATGCTATGTATATAGTATAGTAATTGTTACATTATCCTTTTTATGTCTTGTCATTTTTAATTTTTAAATGCACATTAAACCCCACAGGCAAAGGAAACATTTACTGAAGGGAAACCCCTGTTGGATCCTTCCAATCTTCAAGTAAGTTTACCTGTTTTCACAGCTGTATTGTTTACACAAATGATCATCATTTACAACATACTGTAATGTTGAATATGAATATAATGCTTCATGTGATCCCTTTATTAGGTTATGGAAGAAGTGGTGAATAGGAGGCCAAGTAAAGACATTGTGGCTCTTTATGGCTCAAGATTCACCAGATGGCTCCTGATGACCAGAGTTCATCTCATCTTGGCTATATGTAGTACTATACAAGACCTGCCTGAGCCACCGCCACCGCCATCAGGTATCATCTCATTACCCACAGAGTCAGAATCTCAGGAGAAAAGCTCTAGCCCTTCCTGTTTGCCTGATGCCTCCAGCAGTGACAAGTCTAAGGGTCTTCAGCTCAGTGCCAGGACACTCACATTAGGAGAAGTCAAGGTGCAATTTACCTTCATTTTATGACGTTAAAGCTGTCCAGCTATCCCTTCTGTTAAATTGTTCTTCCAGATCTAGGCTTGGAAGAATGTTTTTAACATTATTTGACCCTATAACAATAATGACTATGAAGTATGACATCATAAACACAAATATACAGTAAAAGCATCTACCAAATGCTAAGAAAATTAAGGACAAAGTTAACATAATGTCTCTCTATTGCCCTGTTCAGGCCATACTCCTGAAAGAAGCACATGCTCTGGTTAGTCCTGAACTCTTGACTCCATATCCGCTGAACATCGATCCTGAAGAAATGGAGCTGGCAGTGGAGATCAGACTGTTAATGTCCAATATCAACATGCAGCAGGGCAGAATGGCTGCCAGGTAGTGCAGAATTATAAATCATGAGGACGAGTGCACGTTTGTAGTTGTGTGGGTGTACACAATACTGTTACATAATTTAATCTAATCATTAAAATTTTTCTAAAGAAATGTATTTATTTAGCAAGGAAGCATTAAATTGATCAAAAATTACAGTAGAGGCTATTAAGAGACTATCTCTTCATCATGGCACCTGTTAATGGGTGAGCTATATTAGGCAGCAAGTGAATATTTTATCCACAAAGTTGATGTGTTAGAATCAGGAAAAATGGGCAAGCTTAAGGATTTGAGCAATTTTTACAAGGGCCAAATTGTGATGGCTAGACGACTGGGTCAGAGCCTCTCCAAAACTGCTGCTTGTGAGGGGTGTTCCAGTTCTGCAGTAGTCAGTATCTATTAAAAGTGGTCCAAGGAAGGAACAGTGGTGAACCGCCGACGGTCATGGGCTGCCAAGGTTCACTGATGCATGTGGGGAGCAAAGGCTGGCCCTTGTGATCCAATCAAATAGACGAGCTGCTGTAGCTCAAATTGCTCAAGAAGTTAATGCTGGCTCTGATAGAAAGGTGTCAGAATACACAGTGCATCGCAGTTTTTTGCATATGGGGCTGCATAGCCGCAGACCAGTCAGAGTGCCCATGCTGACCCCTGTCCACTGCTGAAAATACCAACAGTGGGCACGTGAGCATTAGAACTGGACCACGGAGCAATGGAAGAAGGTGGCCTGGTCTGATGAATCACGTTTTCTTTTACATCACGTGGATGGCTGCACCATACACAATGCGTGTGCATCGCTTACCTGGGGAACACATGGCACCAGGATGCACTATGGGAAGAAGGCAAGCCGCCGGAGGCAGTGTGATGCTTTGGGCAATGTTCTGCAGGGAAACCTTGGGTCCTGCCATCCATGTGGATGTTACTTTGACACGTACCACCTACCTAATCATTGTTGCAGACTATGTACACCCTTTCATGGAAACAGTATTCCCTGATGGAGGTGGCCTCTTTCAGCAGGATAATGCGCCCTGCCCCTCCCACTGGATCAGGAATGGTTTAACGAGCACAACAACGAGTTTGAGGTCTTGACTTGGCCTCCAAATTCCCCAGATCTCAGTCCAATCAAGCATCTGTGGGATGTGCTGAACAAAGTCCAATCAATGGAGGTTCCTCCTTGCAACTTAAAGGATCTGCTGCTAATATCTTGGTGCCAGAGACCACAGCAAACATTCAGGGGTCTAGTGGAGTCCATGCCTCGACAGGTCAGGACTATTTTGGCAGCAAAAGAGGGTCCAACACAATATTAGGATCACAATGTTATGCCTGATTGGTGTATAATGTTTCAAAAGATTTCTATTTCAAATAAATGCTGTTTTCTATTCCCAAAAGAATCCTGACATAAATGTATCAAGGTTTCCACAAAAATATTTAGCAGCCCAACACTGCATTAAAAAACCTAACCAACCCCAAACTTTTGAACAGTAGTGTAAGTGCCTGGGGATGCATTTATGTCTGGAAGATTGAATCTACTAAAAATCTAAACATTTTTCATTTCTATTGCAGTGCAGATCTGTCAGTGTCTACTTTAAGGCTCCTCCAGAGTTATCTTGTGTTTCAAAGTGATTTCCGCCCGCTGCCTCCTCCTAAACCACCCTCCTCTGCTCTCAGACGACCTAGAGCCAAAGCATATCAGGTAATGATCAACCTCTGATTTACATACATAAATTCAGCACTTAACTCAGATCTTATGTCTCTCATGTTCTAAAGGACAGATTCAGTTTCATTAAAAAAAGACAAAGACAAATCTTTCAAAGAAGATCTATCATTCTTTTCTCTACAGGCAAGCTCCCGGGATGCAAAGTCTGCTCTTGATCTCCATACCGGAGATCTTCCAGAAGAGGTGGAAGCGAGAGAACGCATGGGTCCCCTTTTCTGGCTGCGCTGTAGGCTGGCAGTGGTTCGTTCCCTCGTAGGCCATATCCCTGGAACTGCAATCTACTCTGGTTAGCTTCTCTGCAAAGCTTAATGTGGTGGAAATATCGTTGAATGGTGTTTGTTGATGTTTCTTACATGTGTTTGTGCAGGTACAGACAGTAGTGCAGAGGCGCTCCGGCTGCTGAAAGAGGGTCTGGCAGAGGCAGAGGCCTGGGGAGACCCTGACACTAAAGCCCTCCTGCTCCTACAAGGCGTCCAACTCAACACACACCGTGGCAGACCCAGAGAAGACAGTACGGCCATGCTACAGGTCAGTAGGTAGTTATGACAGTTGATTGTGATTTAGTGCTATATGACCTGAACTTGACTGTTTCTGTTGGCCGATCACGTGTGTATCTGTTTAGGAAATTGTGAGCTTGTTGTCTGGGCGTAGTGCTCTATCTCTGCGCTCTCAAATGACTCTAGCTGAGGCTGCGTTATTACTTAGTGAACTGAGAGGAACAGGAAGCCAGACTCTCCACTTGCTCACACAGAAACTACTGCAGCAACAGGTTTTGTACACTTTTATGCTCAAAGTGCTTGTTGAAACTAGACGCAAGAGAATATATTTATGTGAAATTACCATTTGTTGTTATCTAAAATGTGTTAGGACAGTAAAGATCTGGTAAAGATAATACAACTCTTAGATCACATGGTCATATTGAACATAAAAGAACAAAAATAGTACATGCATGTGATTTACATATTTTGAAGTGGTAATATTATTCTTTGTTTTCAGCTCTGTGCCACTGGAGAGTCTATAGGTCTCAAAAAAGGAGGCAAGGTGGAACTACGAGCAGGCCTAAAGAATATTTATCTTACACAGCTTCCCCTGCTTGCCAAGACAACCATGCGGATTGGTATGACAACAACAATAAGGCAGCTCATTATGGATATTCCTATAACATTCTGGTTAGGTGTTTGTTCTAAACCAATAAACATAAAGGTGATAATACACAGGGCAACTTTTTTGAGTAATTGCCAGGCAATGTTGCTGAGTGATGTTGCTTGAGCACTTTCTCATTGAGAAAGGGCAACAAATTTCTATCTGGATACTTTAGATTGGTCGTGGGCCCTGTGTCTCACCTGGTTGCCTGTTGATGGCAACATTACCCAGCAACATTGCTCAAACCTTAAGTATTAAACTCATGCAGTTAAGTCAGCCAGAACTGCTTAATGTATATACACTCTTTGTAAATAGCCATACGTGTGCTCTGATTTGTATTGTTTTGGTTTGTTTTTTTTGCTTTGTTTTTGTTTCTTGCTTTATTTTGGTTTTCATTTTGGTTGAATGCACAGAATTCCCCTATTGACTTATATTGAAAATATGTAAAATATGAGTACTAAATTGTGATTGGTCTTCTTTCTTATATAATTTTGCATACGAAGCTGTTATTGTTTTTTTCTCCCTCACGTCTGAATACAATTTTAAATCTCAAACCTACACCTGACTTAAAACTTTAAAACAATTATTTTCCTAAGTATGGGTATTTCCTTCTAAAAATGCAAACTTAGTTTGTACTACAATTTTGAAGGCTCAAAATGTTGTTATGCTGTGTACTGATTCTTTCTGTTCCAGGTCGCTCTTTAGCATTCCAGGCCATGTCAAGTTCTGAGGGAGGTGAGGAGCCCTGGAGGCCCTTAATATTTGCTCAAGAAGTTCTGCAGTCTGCACTTAGCATCTCTCAGGCCTCTGCCAACAGGGACCGCCAACTGGAGGCTGATATCCTCTACTGCACAGGTGATCAATAGAGAGTATTCTTTATATTGGCCTCTTATCTTGTGAACCAGTTGTGGATGGTTGATCATTTGTGTCTGCAGGAGTGGTGGGTAGACATCTCATTTCCATGCAAAAATCTGGTCCCCAGGAAGTCCTAGAGGCCTTGTTTGGGTGTTTAACCACATTTAAGCACACTCATGGTCAAAACTTGCGGTAAGTTGCTTAACTAAAGCCCAAACTGTACTTTGGTCATCCCCATTCCGCAACGTTTTGTGCACTGTCCGTGTGCACAAAATGTCTGTGTTCACGCAGACGGTGTACATACAAGGTCATGTGTGAGCGTTTGAAAACACGGATGCACGCGCCCTCTAGAAGCACAGGCCAAATGCATCTTTCCGAGCTAACCACTTTGGAAAAGTCCACAAACCAGGACTTGAACTCAGGTCGCCCAAAGCACAGCAGTGCTATATGTCAGAAAGCTGCCCACAAGGCTATCGGCTCCAACTAGCCAGCATCAGTTTTGATTCTATCCTAGATTCTATGTGCATGGAGCATAACCAGCATCAGTTCAAATATTTATTTTTTGTGTTTTTACCTTTTATCATGAATGGACAGTATGTAGACAGGACTCACATTGTTTTGTATGTGTGTATTTCAGATTGGCACATAGGTGTTACCTGGAAATGGCATTGATATACTTGCAAGAGTTTTTGCAGATTACCCCTCTCCCTGGACATCTGACTCCTCCCCCGTCACCAACACCTGACGAGACCAGCAAGGTGCTGTGAAATGTGTTTGGGTATAACAGCAGAGTCATTTATTAATATTGTAATATCTATGTACACATGTGTGTGTAATTTTCTCAGGAAACAGTCCTGAGAGAGACCTGCCTATTGCTCTGCTGGATTTGTTTGAGAATAGCTTTAAAGGTCTGTATTGACATCATCCACGCATCTGTATGGAGTGTGTCCAACATAAATTATTCGGTAGCACTTTACCATAAGGTTTCATTAGTTAACATGTCCTTTTGCTTCATAGGCCTCAGAAGTTGTTGGCAAATGTGGCAATTCGCATGGATTCACTGGAGTAACTGAAGGCCCTGTTGGCCTTTCTTCAATAAAAGCCCTGCCTGACTTTGCATTGAATGATCTTTTTCACCCCTGCGGTAACCTTTAACCCCAAATCACAGTTTTTCATTAGACATAGGATTTTATGGAGTACAGTACTGAATTTTTTAATGATTATGATTTTATGATGTACACTGCCGTTCAAAAGTTTAGGGTTGGTAAGATGTTTTTTCCAAGTCTCTTATATTCACCAAGGCTGCATTTATTTGATTAAAAATACAGAAAAATTATTTTATGAAATATTACAATTTAAAATAACTGTTTTCTATTATATTGTAAAATGTAATTTATTCCTGTAATGCTGAATTTTCAGCATCATTACTCCAGTCTTTAGTGTCACATGATCTTTCAGAAATCATTTTAATATGCTGATTTGCTGCTCAGAAAACATTTCTTATTATTATTATAAATGTCGAAAAACAATGCTTAATATTTTTGTGGAAACCTTGATATATTTCTTTTGATAAATAGAAATTTAAAAATAACAGCATTTATTTGTATGTTAAATCTTTTGTAATATTATAAATTGACACTTTTAATCAATTTAATGCATCCTTGCTGAATAAAAGTATTAATTTCTTGCTTATCTCATTGGCAGGGGGGCTAGGAAACCTTGAAAATTGTATACCCAGTCCTGAAGCATTCATGGACGTTGAGCGTGAGATACACAGCAGGACTTGCCCTCAGCTGACCTGGGTTCATATGTCCCGCTACTACATGCACTTAATCAACCTTCTACAGGTCTCCTCACAACCAGGTACAGCACAAGTAACTCTATTAAACTAGGTTATTCAATTAATTAATCAATCAATAAATCTACCCTGTGAATGCACTTGTACTGTATATGTTTTTTATGTAATCCGGTCTTATATGATGGTGTAAATGGCTGTGTTATTCAGGTGCGATGCAGGCTGTTGATGGACTGCTGTCCACGTCCGGTGACCCCAAACTTGCTCTCAGACTCTCACATTTACACACCTTCTTCAGCTGTCACCAGCCATCTTACAGAGAGCAGTGGGCCATTCCTGATCCCCCTGCAGCTCTAATACAGAAGCCTCAGCGAATACAGGTTCATATTCACACATTTATTAATCCTAAATCTTAAAATGATGAGAAAAAAATTATTTCTCTATTACTCTGTGCCAGCTTGATCAGCCCTTGTCAGATCTGTTCCCCTGGGCCAACACGGATATCCAGGAACTGATCATCCAGTGGTACAGACCCTCCTCAGAGGACAACATGGTAGTCAGACCCTCGTCCATTTCTGTTTGTCATTGTTTTCACAAATCATTTAAACTGTTTTTTCATTTAATCATTTAGAGTATGCTTTAGATCTACAGTAACTATGGATTAATTGGTTCTCTCTGTCAATGAACATCAGTTTAAAAAAATCAGTTTTGGAAAGTTTTGGTTTCATTGTTTGTACCAAAAGTGCTGTATAGTTTATATGATGTATTTCTAGTTCCTAAGCTGTAGATTTATGTTTGATCTCTTCAGATTCTGCTTCTGTTCACTGTGAATAAAGCTCCTATATCAGCAATAAACTCTACTGCAGACTCAATGGCTGCACTACAGGCTGGACAGAGAACAATCTGTTTGGACAGGTAGGCTTTATGTTCATCTATCCAAAGACAAACATAATAAAGAAAAACTTTTTCACATTAGGTACAATATGGAGTGCATTATTGTCTGACCTTTCTGTTTCTGTTTGTCATTTAAGTGCTAGTTATTACAAATCAATTTTCTCTTATGGCTTAACGCACTGGCAGGCTGAAGGCTGTTCATGCCCTACTGAGCTTAACATGTGTAGAGGTTGATGGGCATGTTTCACCCTCCACCAGCTCAGCCTCCTCCTCCATCAGCCCAGGAGAAGATCAGAAGAGAACGGCTACCTCCACCCCAAAACAACAGGTCCATCTGAGCCCTAAATTGCCATGAAGTACCTTCAGTCGAATCCTAAATGTACTGAACTGTATTAACCTCTTTTTTCATTCTTTTGTAATTGTTTCTTATAGGACATACTTTTGGAGAAGGCCAAACATGTCTGCACTGAGATCAGGAATTTATTGAAGCCTGATTTCAATTCAGCATCCGTCACAGAGGTGAAGTGTCACACAGACATTTTTTACTGTCATATTAGAATTATTTATATACTATTGTAGTATATAAATACAATAAATGATTTACATGATTATTCACCCTCAAGCCATCCTAGGTGTATATGACATTACATACAATTGGAGTTATATTAAAGCTGCGGTCCGTAACCTTTTGCGCTCTAGCGGTTAATAACTGCATACGTCTTGCAGAAGAACATCGCAGCCAGAGCTACTTCTCTCTGTTTATGTCTATGGTGAGTCACGCAGGGACTGTGCTCCTCCGCAGCGGTTCCTACCAGACCGGTCTGAAATAGTCCCAATATAAACACTTATTATAAGTGTACCATAATGATTCAGGGTAAGACAAAAACACAGTTTGGAAAATGGAGTCATGTTGTATGTTATCATTATATCATTTTTGTAAATCTTGAACACAAAAAAGTTACGGACAGCAGCTTTAAAAAAATGTCCTGGCTCTTCCAAGCATTATAATGGCAGTGAATGGCAGCCCAATATTTGAAGCCCAAAAAAGTGCATTCATTCATTGTAAAAGTAATTCACACAGCTCTGGGGGGTTAATAAAGGCCTTCTGAAGTAAATCAATGCGTTTGTGTAAGAAATAATATCCATATAATATTATTAAAATATCCAAATATCTAGCTTCCGCCAGATCGCCTTCCATATTCAACTTATTCAAGCCTAAATGGCGCGACACGTGACGCCAGACGTAGCGTAAGCTAGATATTTTACTTTATAATGTTTTAAATATGGATCTTTTTCTTACACAAACCCATTGATTCGCTTATTAACCCCCCGGAGCTGTGTGGATTACTTTTATAATGGATGGATGCACTTTTCTGGGATTCAGTTTTTGGGCTGCCATTTACTGCCATTATAATGCTTGGATTAGCCAGGACATTTTTTAATATAACTCAGATTGTGTTCGTCTGAAATAAGAAAGTCATATACACCTAGGATGACACGAGGGTGAGTAAATCATGGGGTAATTTTCCACTCCCACAGCTCCTCCTGCCTAGATCTGCTACTGGATTTATGTATGCCTATTTATGCAGTAGCAGCATATCTTACATGCTCACACATGTCTGTAGCTGCGTCTCATTTCGAAGGCTGAGTCCTCCGGCGGTAGCATTTGAAGGCTGCACATGTCATTAAAGATGTCTTATTTAAGAAAATTTACTGTAATAAAACTGACTGTTATTCCTCTTGAGGTGTTAAATACTGTAATTTCTTTCTTATTTTGCAATCTAACGGTTACTTTTCCTAAATGAGACTCGATGATGAGTCTTGATACAAATGATACGTTTCAACCACATGTTGGAATGGCAGACGTTTCCTTAGGCATCATGTGCCGTGGTAGCAGGTCAAAGCATTCTCAAGTATAAATATGCAGCTATAATGCATGTAACATTAGGTGATTTTAGGTGAATTAATATTTCATGTCGATATGCAGTGGTTACATACACTTAAACTGATCGTAGTATTGATATCTTTGTAAGACTGCCGAATCTATAGAACAGTGGCAAGGAAAACTAACTTTACCGCGCTCCGAGTGGGGAGTGATTGCTAGTGGTCGGGAGCATTTCCGTTGTGTTGTGGCTTGATTTTGTTGTCTTGTGAATTTATGTTTGCTTTTTAAATTTCGTTGGGTTGTGCACTACTGGGCCACTGTACTAATATATCCCACTCACTAACAGGTGCCGAAGAGATAATCGGTGTTATTCATTTCACCTGTCAGTGGTCATAATGTTATGCCTGATCAGTGTATATATTAGTGCTGGGTAATCGATTGATTGCATCCAAAATAAAGGTTTTTGTTTACATAATATATGTGCGTGTACTGTGTATAATTAAAATACACACACATGCATGTACACTGCATGCAAAATTATTAGGCACGTTTTCCAGGCACATTTGACCAATTCCAAACCACATTAATCTTAATAACCACTATTAATCTTGTATTTAATCATTTATAAGTGATATATAATTGTTCATGAAGGCTGGAAATGAAAAATGCCTTATATTCAGGTGTGCAGAATTATTAGGCACATTTACTTTTACAGATAAAATGAGCCAAAAAGAGATTTAACTCTGATTGCAGTTAAGTCATGACCATTGGACAGTGAAATGCTCAAATTAATAATTATAAATCAAAATCAATATATGAATCAGTTAAAACAAAATTAATAGTAGTTAAGATTAATGTGGCTTGGAATTGGTAAAATGTGCCTGGAAAAAAATGTGCCTAATAATTCTGCATGCAGTGTATATATTTATAAAAAAAAAAAAAAAAAAAAAAAAATATATATATATATATATATAAAATACTTATAAGATAAATTATATAAATATATAGTATATACATGCAAATTTCTTAAATATATACATGAAGGAGTGTGTATTTATATATACATAATTATACACAGTACACACACACTTATATATTATGTAAACACAAACTTTTATTTTGGATGAGAGTAATCTAGTAAACTAATATATATTTATGTGTGTGTGTGCTTCTATCTCTAATGTTTGATTCTACCAATGCAGATGCCCTGTGACCCAAGCATGCAGACTCTTCAGAACCTGGAACGCTGCTTTAATCCTGAAACAGGAGGCATGCTGCAAGATACAGTCCTCATCACATGGCTCCTCTCTCTTTTATGTTAAAACCACCAGCCTTGATCTGCCCTGGATTAATGAGATAAAACAAAATACCCCAACTACACATATTTAATATGTTATAAAAATATTTTAATGTTTTAACACCAAATAAAGAGGAAAGCACTAAAACATTTATTAATTTATTCGTAATGTCAGCAAAAGCTTCTATTTTTCCTTTTTTTTTTTTTTACATCAGCATCCACATACACTACATATTTCCCTTCTGGAGGTTCAGTTCACTTTAAGTACTGTAGCTCATACGATTTCGGATATTTCATTAATTCATATCTGGAGTATGAGTGGTGTATTAGTGCTTGGTAAAGCATCCTTAATGCTGCTTTGGGTGAATAAGGCATTGGTGTGATCATTCTCATTGGTTGAGCCAGGCTGAGCGGAGGTTGAGAAGGATCTGCACGTCACTGGGAGCCAGCTTGTAGACTCCCATCTCATTGAGTGCTGACTCTGGACTGGGCTGCTGATGGTTCCGAAAGACATCATCTTCCTCTGACTGCTTCAGCACATCACACAACAACAACGCTGGGCCGACCTTAAGAGTCAGGATGATGCAGGCCTCCTTCACACTGAGACGAGGAAAGAGAGAAATTAAAATGGGGGACTTTCTATATACAGTATTAGCTCTGAATAAACAGACTTACTGTTTAAAAAAGTTTTCAGGTCTCTTGCAGTAGTGTGCAAACAGAGGGAAGAGGTTTCTGGTCATATCATATTGAAGCTGTGCAGCTCCGCCTTCATTGAAATGGTTATACAGGATCAGCTGTGAGAGAGAGAAACAAACAAACGCTTTTGTACAGTTAATCCTGCCTATCGTAAACCCCATATGAAATTAATATGTCTTTTTCTTTAAACATCCTACATTTTTAAGTTTAAACACAACTGTTTAAACGTTTGGGGTTAGTAAGATTTTATTTTTAGTAAAGAAATTAAGACTTTCATTTGGCAAGGATGGTTTAAATTGATCAAAGACATCATTTATAATGTTCTAGATTTCTATTTCAAGTACTATCTGAAAAAAATTCAGCTTGGCATCACAGGATGCAATTATATTTTAAAATATATATAAAAAAAAAAAAAGTTATTTTAAATTGTAATAATATTTCACAATATTACTGCTTTTACTGTATTTTGATCAAATAAATGGAGCCTTTTAAAAACATTAAAAGAGCTTAGAGATCCCAAACTTTTGAATGGTAGAGTCAACATTAGCTTGTGGTAAATTAGGGTTTAACAGTGAAAATGTTGAAGCAAGAGACTGACATCTTCGTAGATGAAGCAGTCAAGCCTCTCTGTGAGGCCCTGCCAGAACATCTGAAAAAGGGGAAGACACAGCATCTGCTGCAGCTGGAGCAGGTGATCCCGCAGGCAAAGCATCATGGGACATGCAGAGCTGGATAATGACATAGTGGCCTGGTCGCTCTGTGATGGCAAGGAGATCCATCTGAAACGGACCAGATTCATTTCAAAACCTGATACAAAAAGATCCCAGAAATAATGCCACCACGCTCAGATTGAAGCCATCTTAAATTTTAGTCAAAAACGATGTAAAGGCTTGAGTCTTAAAATTAAACTACACTGACAAAAAAAAAAATCACAAGGAATCATTTAAATGTTCATTAACACAACAGTTGACATATTTATGTTATTTCCATCAACACCTGTCCTTGCAATATGGCTGTGCCTTCTCCTTGACGTCTCTCATGACTGCATCCAGTAATCGTCCCAGCATGTCTCCTCGTAGCCTCTCCAGCAGGGCCAAAAGAGCCTCAAACAAAGATCCCTCCAGAGAGGCCAGTCGCCCCGTCTCCGTGGCCCCTAGAGGGCCTAGGATCTCCTCGCCCACTGACACCGCCGCCTGCTGCAACTGCAAGAAGAACTGAGAGAAAACACAATGAAAGTGAATCTGAACACATATACATATTTCTGTTCTCAATCAAGACTAAGAAAACATATTTTATAATTTGTATTAATTCAAGTGTACACAACAAAAATAAGGAAGAATCTTTTTGTTTTCTTTTTTTAAATCTTATTTTTGTATTCATGTTGGTTTCATATGGTTTTTTAAACTTTTAACAATTTTTAAGAAATTATTAAATACAATAACTCTAAAATTGTCATGTGGTCTAATCATGAAGTAAAAAGTAATAACACATTTTTATATTTAATATAACAAATGATTACATTTTATAAATAAATATTACGTTTTTGAGAAGTTTACATGGCATTTTATAAGCTTCATCTAGTCATAAAAGGTCAAAATATCTGATATTTTAAGATTATGAGGGTCCTTCTCTATGATTTTATTTTGTTCGATTTTTTCTGCCTCTCTTGGTTGCACCACATGACTTTGATTTGGTACACACAAATTTATATTAATAAGTCGTTTTTTATCTACTAAGAAATTATCATAAAAGATGGTAAATGACTACTACAAAATAATAATGAGCATTATTAATGAACATCCTATTAGCCTCAGTGTGACTCAAAAACACTTACAATATTGTCCCCCCAGTCACTGAGAACAGTGGAGATGTAGTTGGCAGCGTTGAGGATGGCGCAGTAGCGGGGGCTCAGCGGCTGTCGGGACTCTTCTTTCATGACCTGTGTGAGGCGGATACGGAAATCATCCACCAGCTCCTTCTGCAAAGCCAGGAAACTGAGCTGAGCTCGCGGACATGGCAGAGAGCGGTACCGTTCTGAGAAAAGGATGGCGGAGAGGATCAGAAACAAATTTTAACTTCAAATCAAAAGATAGAATCAAATCTGAGGATGAATTATCATCGATACCTGTGATGACCAGCAGAAGGGTCATGAAGGTCTCTGCACAATCTGGTGCTTTGAGCTCATCCACATCAGCAATGTCCTTGTACTGAGAGCTCCAGGCTCCCTCTGCAGACAGCATGGCATCCACTTTTTCCACAGCCACTAGTGGGCAACATACATAATTTAATTTATCATTAACACTGATATCAAGTCGTGACCCAAGTACGCAGCATTTATACTCACTTTTCCTCTCCACACTGAGCCACTTCTGGAACACAGTCTCCTCCAGCAGGATGTGCAAGACCCCGGGGTAGGCGCGCGGGTAACTGTGGGTGCTGCGGAGCTCTTTTTCGAACTGCAGCACCTCATCCACTAGGTGGCAGAAGAGGGCATCATCGTAGAGCAATCGAGGAGCATCTTGGGCTAACTTCTCCTGCGCCAGAGTCAGAAGTCCTCTGCACAACTCCACCTGGAGGACAGAATGATAAGTCGTGATAAATCTGAAGAAGCGACAGATATTTTCTTCTATATTATGATGTACAGCAAGTGATATGATTAAAAGAGAAAAATGTAGGGCAGGGATTTGGTTCCATCCATCAGTTTCTGACTGGATGGAGGCCGATCTGATTGCAAGCTTACAGCTGACTGTAGGAAAGGGGCGGGGTTTAAGCAGACTAAAAGATTGGAGAAATCTGACAAACATCACTAGAGATAAAAAAAAATTTTTTTAGGATGAAACATTAAGATAAATAACATGCATTTGGAAAATAGGTAAACAACATTTTTCATGCCGATGTTAACCAATGCAATGGTGAACATACCCTAGCGCTAATTTTGGCCCCAGCATGATCCAATATAGGCTGAATCTTCTCATCCATAAAGTTGGAGCTGTTTCCCATCCAAATGAGGACTTGGGTCAAATACCACTCTGGCTGTAAAGGTGACAGAAGATTTAAGTAAATATTAGATCTTATTGTTGTACATATGTTTACTTAGTAGCTTGCATATTCACACAATTCTTTGTGTGTTTTTTTTTTTACAGAATGAAGGAGACTTATTTTAGTCTGAACGACATGAAATAAAGGGTAAATGAGCAGTAGATATGGAATTTCTGACCTTGCTTAAGCTGTTGGTCTGCCGGTTTCCAGTGAAGTGATACCTGAACCGCTTACTGAGGGGAAGCAGCATGATCTGAATGGGCAATGAGAGTGGAGGAGTCTGGGACTGTCCAGGATGAGACGATATTTCCTTCTTCTCTGATATAAGATCATCGCTTCAACACCTGTTAAGGAAAATGGCCAGCTCTGCATCTTTAAAAAACTGAAATGAACAAATAACTTAAAGCAAAAACAATAATTCAACACCTGTTAAAGGCACAATATGTAAATTTTTGGATTAAAATATCCAAAAACCACTAGAACAATGTTATATATTTTGTTGAACTGTGCACTTACATTATCCCAAATATTTCCAAGAATGTTTAAATCCAGAGAAATAAACCATTTTAACCAGGAGATGGACCGTGTGCGTGCGTTACCTATCAATTACATCGTTGCCCTCAATTTCCGGTTTTATTTTATAGAAACCATGGAAACACCAAAGATGCTTTAATATATTATGTGTTTTATTAGACAGATACAATCATCGGCAGAAAACGAATCACTGTTATATAGCTCAACACAGTTAGCCTTATTGTTTAAAACTCGTTTTCTTGATTTACCGCGAGTACTATGTTTTACCATGCCTAATATTGATCTAGCTAGTGTGCAACAAGTGGCTCATAGGAGCCACCGAGCAGTATTATAACATAACTTTCAACACACCCAAATGTATCCAATATGATAAAACAACGCTGCGTTACCCCACATACCCATGACCGGAAGAAACGGAAGTGGACGCCTGGGGCATAATAAAAGCTCCACGAAATCAAGCTACACGTTTTGAATAAGCGACCTCTAGCGGCTAAAAATTACATATTGTGGCTTTAAGAAAAATTACCAGCTTCGCATCTTAAAAAAAACCTCAAATAAATAAATAACTAAAAAAGCATCTGTTAAAAAGCATGTCAAAATAGTTGCCCTTAACAGCATCTTGTGTAGTTTGTCTCACACTTTAAGCAAATTGTTGGGGACATGACTAGAAAAATTACCAGCTTTAAATAAAATAAATGAATTAATAAATACAAATTATAAATAAATAATTCATGCATAAATAAATTAATTAAAAAAATGTATGTATTAGCATCTTGTGTAGTTCGTCTCGCACTTTAGTTCAGGTTACGCACACTAAGCAATCCAATTCTAAATTCATATTTAGAAAATGAATCTGCATTTAGGCATTTAATTTGATGCCGGAATATTATGGATACGAGGTCTGGAGAGAGAGAAGTTGGGAGACCAGTAGCTCCAGCTGGCTGTTGATCTCCTGTGCGTTGGCTGGGGGGGAGAGGGTCTGTGTTGGGGGCGAGATGAACGGCCAGTGGAACTGCGTCAGGACTTCCTCAAAATCACTGAAATAGAACCAAACATTTAGCATGAACTTAAATAATACAACTCAAAATACTCTGCACGTGTAATACCTAGACAGTTTGTCTTTAAGGATCTTGTGCCAAAAGCGAAGTGTTTCTCTGAGGAAAGCCTGCAGGTGGCTACAGCCTGACTCCTGCAAACCCATATCCAGAGAGGCCATACTGTCTATTGAGGCCACCGCATCCCACACGCTATTGGTCATCAGACACTGCTGGATACTGTCACTAATGCAACACAAAAGAAGGGAAGCGCAAATGTGTTGGATACATAAACCTACATGGCCCTCCAAAACATTTGGACACAATATAGGGTTTGACTCTTACCTGAGCTCCTCAATACGAGCCAGACACTGCAGGTATTTCATATGCCTCTCTAATGTGTCAAGCTGACCCAGGACCTGCCCGATGCTGTCAGCCCAGACCTGGGAGCCCTGCAGATGCTGCTGCAGAGTGTTTGACAAAAGTCTCTCCTTCTCCAGTAAAGACTCCAGCTTCACTCGAGATTCCTCTGCTGCAGACAGGGCAGCGGACACACGTAACGGCACTGAAGAGGACACGGTTAGCACCTGCATGCATGGACAAATGCTGTCGAAGAGTTCTTTTGGATTTGCACAAGGTGCAAAAAACACACCACTTTTAAAGAAAAAAATGCATATTGTTATATAGTGTGATGTTTGAGAAAATGTAAGGGGCCACTAACTTTGTCAATTCTTTCACTGGTTTCTGAACATTTTTACTGAAATGTGTCCTATGGTGTGACATAGAAAGAATTAAGAATATTGGGGAGTCATACCAAAGGACAACAAAACTTAACACTTTTATAGTGGTTCCAAAAAAAAAAAAGTTTGAACAATTCTGAGATTAAATCTTACCATGTGCACGTCATGGGCTTCACAGAAACATGACCTTGAATGGGGTCCTTCAACTAATTAAACTTGTCAGTGGAATTGCCCGATTTAAAATCAGGATATGGTGTCACAGCAGAGGACACGGTTTTCAGTGACAAAATGTATCAAGTTCCTACACTTTTAGAAACATATGGATGAAAAAATTATTGACATTTACTAAAACAGACACTTGTAAAATTATGTAACATTTGTATGCTTTTCTTTTAATTTATAAAGTTGTAATTTATTGAACCATGCTGAGACAGTCACACCATAGGACAATTTTGAGATTTGTCTAAAAAAAAAACGAATGTAAAAATGTAACCATTTACTGCATTTTTTTAAATGATGAAAATACTAATTATATCCATTTGTATCTTGTGTGACAGTGAAAATGCCATGTCACGTCAACAACCTTTTTGCTTTACAACACTTATATGATGTGCACAGACAGTCTCTATAGCTGTATTTACCTGCTCCTCCAGTTGCTTGTTCTCTAATGTCAATTTCTCCAAAAGCCCTGACACCTTCTTTAGCGACTTAAGATCGCCACCTATCTCTTTCTGTACAAGTTCGAATACATCATCTGTAAGGTTTCCATCCCCTGATGGTGATTCAGAATTACTGCTATCTGTGCGTTTTAGATGAGATATTTCATTGCTGCTGTGGTTGTTATGCTCCATCATAGGCGCTGCCATGTTGCTCGACACGTCATCAGTGGATTTTGTCTCAGCGGCTCCCTCTATTGGCAGAAAATGCTCCTGAACTGATTAGTTCTACTTGTGTAACTCCCTTATGATTTTAACACCTGAGCACAGGTTGTTTTTCTCTTTTACTGCAGCTAAAACAGTAACAAAAACGCTTGCATTCATTTACAGAATCTAGGGCTGTCAATACACATAAATTGAATTACATTAAAATAATAATCATAAAAAAATACAAAAAAATCGTGGTTTTGGATAAAGAAAATTTGGCAGAAGTTGACCGTGAGATATATGCCTATACTTTTGCAGACATGTTATATTTTATTTGTTAAATTATTCAAATGTCTCGTAGTTTATTTGAAAGTAATTTTAAAACATTGTGAAATTTCGACCACACGTTCTGGCTTATGAATATTAATATACGTAATGACGTAATTCAACACTCCAAAACGTACCTCAAAACCGTTGGCGACGTAATCTAATTAACATACATGAGCTCAACCTTCGACCTTGTTGTGGCGTTTCTTTCTAATCTCTCTACCTGGCACTTGCAGCATAGATAAAGACGTTTATTTCACAACAAATCGACACTTATGTGTTTAGAAACATGTATATGCTAAATTATCACCATATAGTTTAAATGAAAGTTTAAAACAACGTAGAGACGACAGCGTCAAGACAATAAACAACGGCGAGAACCGTGGGCTATGAGATTGATGCGTCTATTTTTATTAAACATGCATAAAAGAAAAATATCGCTGCAGAAGTGCATCTATATTTTCATTTTATTATAAAATATTTGCCGAACATATGCTTTGTGCGTTACGTTGATAACTTTATATTTAGCTTGCGTGCAAACAACGGAGACACTACTGTCACCACGTTTAGTGCTGTAAAAGCATTTATACAGTATTTCATGTCATTTCCTAGTATTGTGGTCGTGCAAAGACATAAATCGCCCAAAATGTTATTTCTTGGCTCATTTAGTGGCAGGAGGCGCTGGCTGGCATAAGTGCCTGCAGGCCTCTTTGATACACTGTGCTGGTTTGAGGTTTCCTGACATGACTCTGACAGGGCTCTGCTTGCCTTGGATGGCAGAAAGGACATAAGTTGTTAAGGATCTTGAGGTTTCAGAGTGTTTGCCAAAGTCAATTCCTGCCTGAGCAGCAGCTGTATGTAGTTTCTTAAACTGGGATGTTATACCAGTCCAGCATAGCATGGCAGTCAGCATCACACAGTGCCTTCAAGTTTGTGTATAGCAACCTCAAAAAAAAACAAAAAAACCCTGGACCCCTTCTTCTGCAGCAGTGTCCAGATGAATACTGGTGAGTCTGTTGTGTGTTTTTGGGATAGTAAAATAAAACACACACACAATTATAATTTATTATTAATAATATAAGGGGAATTCAGGAGATTGGGACACTTTAGGTATTGAGATGACTTGGAAAAAGTGTCCCAATCTCCTGAATTATTCCCATATTAATTAATATTAAAGTATACAAATGCAAACAAGACATATAGGCCTGCGTTTAAAAAAAAAAATCTATTCTTATTATTAATTTTGTAAATGTCTGTGTATTTAAAAAAAATATTTATTCTATATTATACATTTTTTTAATAATTGAAATATGTTTTCAAATATTATGATGTATGTAATTTTAACTCATATTTAAAATCATTAATTTGTAATAAATATTGCTTAAATTATTTATTACAATTAGTAATTAAATAATATGGGTATTATGCAATTACAAAGTGCACAGATAAT